>JAJLRN010000024.1:0-186569 GCA_030567015.1 Sungouiella sharkensis | reverse complement strand
GTAGCAATGGAAATCAATGGGTCCGATGACGTAGGATCAGACAGGGTAGCACTGGAAATCAATGGGTCCGATGAACTTGGGTCCGATGAACTTGGGTCCGATGAACTAGGATCAGACAGGGTAGATGAAGAAACCTCAACATCCGATGAAGTTGGATCAGACAGGGTAGCACTGGAAATCAATGGGTCCGATGAACTTGGGTCCGATGAACTAGGATCAGACAGGGTGGATGAAGAAACCTCAACATCCGATGAAGTTGGATCAGACAGAGTAGCATTGGAACTCAATGGGTCCGATGAACTAGGATCAGACAGAGTAGTACTCGAAGTCAATGGGTCCGATGAAGTTGGATCTGACAGAGTAGCACTGGAAGTCAATGGATCAGATGAACTTGGGTCCGATGAACTAGGATCTGACAGGGTAGCACTGGAAGCCAATGGATCAGATGAACTTGAATCAGACAGGGTAGATGAAGAAACCTCAACATCCGATGAAGTTGGATCAGACAGAGTAGCACTGGAAGTCTCCAGGTCTGATGAAGTAGGACCCGACAAAATAGTACTTGAAGTCTCCAGTTCCGATGATGTAGTATCAGACAGAGAACCACTCGAAGTCTCCAGGTCTGATGCTGGAGATTCAGACAGATGAGTCGAGGATACTTTTGATGAGGAAATTGTAATTTCACTGGAATCAGAAGACTTCCTTGTTATTGCCAGTGAAATGTCCGAACTCGTAACAGATGAGCCAGAGGATACTTGAGAAGTCTCCGAAATTGGAAGCTCTTCCTCAACAGTAGCTGTCTCGCCAGGCGGGGCAGTATGAGTCACGCTAGCGACCACCGACCCAGTTGTGTGAGTCACAGTGGTAGTAGGAACTAGAATATTGACTACAACGATGACATTCCTGTTCGTGGTATAAGAACTTGTACCAGAGGTAGATTGGGTCCAAGTCTTAGTAGTGGTGGTATAAGAAGTTGGAACATCAACTTCTACAGTAGCTGTCTCTCCTGCTGTTCCGGTGTGCGTCACAGTAGTAAGAACAGATCCACTGGTGTAAGTCACAGTGGTAGTAGGAATTGGCACGTCCACGATAATCACAAGACTACCACCAGTAGTGTATGAAGATGATTGAGCGAACAGTCCCGTCCACGTCTGGGTAGTGAAGCTAACCGACTGGGGCACATCCACCACCACAACTGCAGTTCCACCTGGAGTGGTGGTGTGAAGGACCGTGGCAATTGAGGACCCCGTAGTGATTGTTGTTGTTCTTGTTGGGATAGGAACATTGATTATATTGATTATAGTGCCTCCACTAGTGTAGGTAGAGGTCTGGGTGTTAGGGGAAGTCCATGTGACAGTGGTTGTTCTGCTAGCATATGGAACATCGATTTCAACCACGGCAGTGCCTCCCGGGGTAGTAGTATAGGTTACACTGGAGAGTGCTGAGCCCTTGGTAACGGTAGTCGTCATGGTTGGCACAGGAACATTGATCACATCGACAATAGTGCCTCCAGAAGTGCAACTCGAGGTCTGAGTGTTTGAGGAAGCCCATGTGACAGTGGTGCTTCTGGTAGCGTACGGAACATCGATTTCAACCACGGCAGTGCCTCCCGGGGTAGTACTATGGATGATAGTGGTTGCCACGGATCCAGTTGTCACAGTGCTGGTTACCGTGGGAATGGGAACATTGATTACATTGATTATAGTGCCTCCACTAGTGTAGGTAGAGGTCTGGGTGTTGGGGGAAGTCCATGTGGCCACGGTAGTGCTTGTTGAGAATGGAACATCGATCTCCACCACGGCAGTGCCTCCCGGGGTAGTAGTATAGGTTACACTGGAGAGTGCTGAGCCCTTGGTAACGGTAGTCGTCATGGTTGGCACAGGAACATTGATCACATCGACAATAGTGCCTCCAGAAGTGCAACTCGAGGTCTGAGTGTTTGAGGAAGCCCATGTGACAGTGGTGCTTCTGGTAGCGTACGGAACATCGATTTCAACCACGGCAGTGCCTCCCGGGGTAGTACTATGGATGATAGTGGTTGCCACGGATCCAGTTGTCACAGTGCTGGTTACCGTGGGAATGGGAACATTGATTACATTGATTATAGTGCCTCCACTAGTGTAGGTAGAGGTCTGGGTGTTGGGGGAAGTCCATGTGGCCACGGTAGTGCTTGTTGAGAATGGAACATCGATCTCCACCACGGCAGTGCCTCCCGGGGTAGTAGTGTAGGTTACACTGGAGAGTGCTGAGCCCTTGGTAACAGTGGTGGTGATGGTAGGAATGGGGACAGCGACATTCTTAACAACAGTACCACCGGTAGTGTAGGTCGTCATACTAGTGAAGGAACCAGTCCATGTTGAAGTGACAAGAGAAGTCAACTGCGGTACATCAATCTCGACAATTCTAATACCGCCAGAGTCTGTAGAAGACAATGTGGTGGTGAAGGACTGGGTCCATGTCTTGGTGGTGGTGGTGACGGATCTCGGGACCAACACCTCGATTGTGTTGGTAGAAACACCAGTGACAGTAGTAAGAGATGTTGTGGAAATATCATCTCTAGTGATGGTAGTGACCACATTTTGCACGTAGTTACCAGTGCCGTTTGGATCAAGATCGTTGTAAGAGGTGTAAGTCACTTCCACCAGGACGGCTGAGTTCTTGCACACACCATTGTTGGCGTAGGTGATGGCCAAAGAACCAGTGATCACATTACTGACACCGACAATATATGGCCGGTAACCAGTAGGCATGTTGGTGAAAGTAGCGGAGATGGTCGTGGAAGTACATTTGTAGGTAATCTTACCAGTGCCGGCCGTGGAAAACGCTTGTGTGGGGAACTGCCATGAGTTGAAGTTGTTGGAGAAGTACGCTCCAGCCTGGGTACAGTCAAAAACGACTGAACCATCCAGGGTCATGGTGATAGTACCAGACGAAGTCGATGAGCACGAAGGACCCTGATAGTAGTGTTGGTATATTTGCAAACGAGGCAACTTTCTGACAGCATAGGAGCCTTGTTGCGCGGTGCTCTGGAGATAAGAGGCACCGGCAACCATTGACACCTTGTAAGTAAGGTTGGCACCATCGGTAAAAGTCACCGTGTTGGAACCAGTGGTCCATACTGCAGCAGCGGCCAAGTCAATGGAATTCGTTGACATACCCGCATTGAAAGTGAAGGGGAATGTAATCGTTCCACTGGCCAGTGCTACCGTAGAAATCGCTGAAGAGGCTGTGCACGATATCTGAGAGTAGGGAAATAAATTCTCTCCGTTGGTCAATGTACATGTGGCAAACGTGGTAGATCCAGCCGTTAGCAGGATTGTACTCGTTGAGGACGTGAACTTGAACACATTGGACAACGTCAATGTAAAAGTGTCGCCAGAATTAATCTTGGATGAACTCATTGTCCAGGCTACAGTGGCCTGCCATGATGGAGTTTCTGGCTGTGAACTGGAAGGTGCTGTTATACTATTTATGGCGGTGAAAATTCCAGTCACCTGTGCTGAGAGCACAGAGACTAGAAGCCACATAAATGGGACCACCAGAAAAACCCGCATATTTCGCAGCCAAAATTGGTATAGTTGACTAGTGGCGAAATTCAGTTGGGATAGGAGTGACTTATATTCTTGAAGAATAGTCGACTAAAAGTCAATCAGTGCCACATAACATTTTGTTCTGGCATCTCTGTCAAGTAATGCAACGTAAGCTGCACTGTTGAAACCAGACCTTCACAGGCTGCGTCAAGGGACTTGCTTCTTCTATGCAAAAACCTTGAGTGCTCTTACATGCAGCTCGCTTTCGCCGTCACGACGCATGTTTGCTTAAACCTTTATATTTCTAAAAAAATGACTTCTAATGTGGCCCGGACGTATTTCCTCCAAAGTGGAGGCGGTTCCCCGTTCCAGAGAACTTGCTCTGAAAATCGTTCCGAACATCAGATTTTCTTTTTTTTTTTGAACCCCTCCGGCAATGGAGTGTCAGTCTATTGTTTTCGTACTTTACGAGCACAATTGCGGATGTGTGTTTGACATTTCATTGTTGGAAATTCCTCTTAATAAGCATGATATATCTGTTTTCCCGAGAAATATGCTCGAGCAGGGTAAAGCAGAGATCGTAAACACGATACCAACGCCATCAACTGTCGAAAAGTTAGTAAACAGTCCCAAGCTTTTACTTCATGAGCCGGTGTGGACTGCACTTGGAGTCCTCGCCCGATCCTTATTTTCGGGTACAAAAATAAACTCTTTTGTTGGAACGACCGTGGCCGATGTAGTGGGCAAGGTTGTGTGTATGTATTTGCGAAAGAAAAAGTAGAGCTAATCAAAAGAAAGCTCCGTCTAAATGTGTCGAAATACCTAAGGCCGCATGATCCACCTAATAATCATGAATTACCACGGGACCAGGCATAACGATCGCCCAATGTATAGTCTGTTCCGCGACCTACACTAGACATCAATGCAGTCTTGCATCACTCTTGCTTCTGCCTCCTGTACGTAAAATTATTCGTCAATGATTCTTCACCGCGCGGTAAAGTTTCGCTTGCCTTTGTTCTGCGCCTCACTGTGGTGCTTGAGGTGACACCAAATTTCGAGATCAGTTTCTAGAAGCAACCATCTGCAAGCTATCTAAAATATTTTTGATTCGGGTTTCAATTCTTTTTTAATTCAGCTGAGGTTTCAATACCAGTCGGCTCAAGACCGTAATTTGTTCCCCATAATGGCCGTAGTCGATATGAAAAATATTCTAAGTGTTGTCTCCAACAGCCCCAGTTCAGGATTCCTGCACTGTATTTCTAACGGCTGCTTATTACGGCTGCTGAAAGAGTTCTACCACAATCTGCATATACTATGTGCAGCTCTCACATTAAGCACTCTTAGTACTTTGTCTGGGTGATATTCTCTCAGCAATTACGCGGCGGTGAGACATCAACTAAGGATTAGCAATTTTCGACTGTAAATTACGATATTTGACGTTCCGCTCACCGAGGTAAGGCGATCAAAGGCATGAAAGCATCTTGGATTGTTTGCCCTGTTCACAGAATGTCTCGGTGACAAATTCATCTTGGTCTATTGCTAAGTGCATTACACTTAGACGTAATTGATGAGTGTGGACCATTGCTCAGAGATGACGACCTGCGGCCGACGTTGCATTTACGATGCATTACCTCACGTATATGCCAACTTATTTTCTTTTCGTGGCCGCTGATTGGCCAATTCGTTCAAAGCCTGCATCAGGGTTGAACCTGCTGTTGGTAATATGCAGTATTAATGGTTTGTAAGTCTTCAAAAATCGTTGCTGCAGTACTTCACCGAAGGATTGAGGCAGCGGGCGTTGTGGACGGGTAATTTCTGGCCGCTGTGGGTTTCTATTTTATGTGCCTATTATACAATGCTCTGCGGTTATTTGGGTCGTATACGTGAATGTGTGACACATTTCATGCAAACAATCGCCAGATCCAGAAAATATTTCAAATGGTGCAACGGCGATAATTGCCCGCCGGATGAATTTAGTAAGTCTTTGCGAACCGGCCATGCCTAGCTCGGGGTGATGGGTATGATGTGAACACTAATGCAGACGCAAGAGATATGGGGTCGCTTTACCTGCCAAAGTTGCTGACGGTCAGTCGAAAGAAGCCTAGATCCATAGGAAAATTGCTTGTCTACTGGAGCTACAAACATCATGCAAAAGTGAAAAATTTTCACCATCACTGAAGCTGTAGACACTTGCTTTGTGGTCTTCACCGGAGAGTGATCTGAAATGCTTCAATTACACAGCATTTGGCCGTTCTCAATTTGGGGCAATTGAGTTTTGGGTGTCGGTGGTAGGATGCGGTGAAATGTTTGCCCTACGTGAAATGTTTGCCCTACGTGAAATGTTTGCCCTACGTTATTGGCAAAAGAGAAGTCCATTTTCGTTTTAGAAAGTCTATTTTCCAGGCGACATTGTCTCCAAGAAATCTTTTTTTTAGTTCGAATCGTTATACATTTGCATTAGTCTTGTTAAGATTTGTTAAATATTTTGTGCACTACCGTAGACTAGATTATCACTACGACGATCCCTGTAGAGCTGAACATGTAAGTTTCACTTCTACTACAGGAATATATCGTCGGAACTTCCTTCCTTGTTGGTTGATCGGACAGGTTCGGAGCATTGGCCTCATTTACCAGTGACTTTGATTCGAGTCTGATCTCACTATGGGAACTTATTAGCAAAACTTGACACTGCCGACAACTGTTAAGTATTCAGTCTCTATATTACTATTGCACAAGTTGAAAAGTACCGCTTTCATCCTATCAGTTTGTCCATGTGTTTATTCGAAGTAAATTACTCTCTTGTATGTTGAGTCTTACTATTTTAGTGCTTGCGTTAGTGCAGGGAACTCGGCCCTTCCAAGGATTCGCCAAGTACAGGCTTATTGTCTTGGCAACAGCTACCTTCTTCCTTTTCTTATTCGGTTAAGTTTTCTTGGTCCTGTTCTCTCAAGCTTCGATCACGTCGATTCTGGAGAAAAGTAGCAATCTAAAGGTCGTGCGTTGAATTAGCATTGTTGTGTATTTTCGGCAGAGATCTGCCTACCATAGTTTTAGCCTGCAGATTGGTTAATCTGTGTAATACGAGATGATGACTCGTATTCATTTTCGAAATCTTGGGTAATGCGTTTGCTCAACTGGTTACGAAAATTTTTCAGAAAATTCTTCAGAAAATTCCAAGGCTTGCGACGAATCGCTGCGGCGTTTGCAGATGCATTCGTGGTCGGAGATATGCACACCTGTATGCTCGTATATAGTGGCAGGGGGATAGAACGCCAGATAATTCATGTATGTGCGAAAGTCCCAGAGAATTATCTAAAATGTGGACTAAAGCCTGTTATTGCCTCAAAATATCGAGGTAAAGTTCAAACGATTATAGATACTTATGATTCAATTCCTAGACTAAACATCTATATTCAGGAGTGTAGTGAGAGAGAATATCACTTGATCTTATTCCAAGGACTTCACCGCCAATATTACTTACAATAGTATTCTCCAGAGTAACTTATGACGAATTTTGAATGTTCAGCTAGGGGATGAAATAAACCATATCTCAGATGGAGGCTAAAAGGGTGCAATCTTTGCAGAGCCAGCTTCACAATTAAGCTGCTAAGTCCGACTTTCGGTGTTACTATGATTTATTGTAGCTGAAAATGCAGTTGGTCAATAGTTTAAAATTGAAGCTGACTCAAACATCAGATGAGCGTGAATTTCGATGCATCAATCGAGATACGGGCTGACAAGAAGACTACTGCCTTTATTAAAGTTCAAATCTCCGTCGTCTTGTCCTCTGCAATTTCTTTCACCTCTTCGAAGTCAAGATCTGCCAATTATATCTCTACCAAATCTTAAGGCTTGAGTTCTTGCGCCACTACCTGGTCCCCAATCACTACCTGGTCCACCATCCCCAACACAGATGTGTCCATTATGACAGATTCTGGCGTCAACATCATTACCACTGACTCTATTAGCTCGTTGTGAACCACTAATTACGATATTTTAAATGTTTTTGTATTTCACCATATGTTACAACCATAGTTTATACCATTATTGATTCTCAATGTCACCGCTGGATATAATGATGTTTGTATTGCAGTGACTTGAAAGAAATCGGTGTCGTTGTTCACAACTATCATTGATGGAAAACAATTGTTCTAGACATTTCATGCCCCTCATCTCAGCAAAGGGTTGTGATTCTTTTCAAAAGACTGATGTTATTCACAGTACGACTCCAATGGGGAACTCTTATGAAAGCGACACACTTTGGAACGAAATCTTTTGGCCCTGAGAACGGTCGCAAGGTTCCCAATACTGGCTGGTTCTTGAGTGAGTTCATATTGCGCAACGGTTCTGGAGACGCTGTCATGAATAGTGGAGACAATCACGGCTCCGATGTAGGCTCAGAATCTACTGGCTATAATCGGGTTTTCATGGGTCTGGGACTGGTAACAAACTCTTCTGGCCCTAAGCCGTTAATTCCTATTTTTCTGGAGTTATATCTGCTAAATTTGTTGAATTCTACACTGGGTACACCTCTCCACCAGCATTAGCAACGGTAGAATCTACTTATAACTATCACGCTGGCTCCGAGCAACACCCATGAGGCGGCAGTCTCCATTTTGCAAGACAATTCAGGCTCGCTAATAAAAACCCCTTGAAGTTACTTTGAATAGTGTTCATGTTCTGTTAAATTAAACTAACGATTAATACTTTTATTTTCTATTTAGCTAACTATTTTCGAAACTTTGAAGATTGTAGGAATATTTACAACAATTCATGATGAACAAAATAACGCCGAGTTCGAGTTACGACTACTGATTTTCCATTTCTGGGAAACTATAGTTGACTCAAATGTAATCGTCTTCGATCATAGAGGTATTTTTTCGTATTTTCTATAGAGCGTTAATCTTTTGCAATTGGGTCTAGTCCATTGATCATTAGAATAATTCACAGCTAATGCTTTTTTTGCTCAAGTTGGCCTAATTGGAACTATTTTGATTTATTTTTAGACGGGCCAGGGCTTTTTCAATACAAACACACTTATTAACATTCCCTAACTCCGATGATTAATTGTTTAGGTATATCTCAGTTGCATTGTGACTCCATGCCTAATTTCGTAACCAGCCGCATTAAGCAGGCGACTTGCTTTTTTCCCTCCAAACGGTCTTGGCATTGATAGGCTGGTTTAGAGACACCCTCACATGCCAAGTACCTTCATAATGTACAACCCTCCATCTGAACAACAGATGTATGTTATGTGTAGGAACATGATTCTGAGCTGCAGAAAACACAGCTTCTATAGGGTGAACGCATGCGTTAAAAATATCACGCATTATGCAGTGACGTCCGAAAGCTGCCTGAGAAGAATGCGCATGTGTCTTCTAGTAGCGCCCAAACTTTGTTTTCCGGATTTAAATATCATCCACATGGACATCCATCATGTGCAGTAAGTCATTGCAATTGTCATAGTTGCAACTGCCGGACAGAGCTTGAATAAGTAAAAAAAATAACCAACTCCTGTGATGAGTAATATCTATACATGAGCAACTTAAGAAATTTTTTAAGGGTGTTTGGTTATCTACCATCATAATAAGTGCACGCTGGTAACCTCATGCTTCGCTTTTGCATGATGATTTTATCTCTGTAAATCTTTTGCAAAGCCTTTTGTATATGCCGTCTTCGCAGTGAGAATTCAACGCACGTTCTCTCGATGCATTGCTTTTTCAGCTTCTACTTTAATCCCTGGCTCTCCTCAACGAGGAAAACAAGGATCGAGGTCACTGCACTTGGAATAATAACCACAAATCCGATTCAAATCATGTGGTTTATCGCGTCATTTGCAAAATGTTTCAAGTGAATTGGCGCGCGCTCACCTACATAATGGTTCAAATGCTCACATATTGGCCCCCGCCCCTTGAGAACTGTCTGTAGCCCCCAGAGCTTAGTTAAGCTTCTTTTTTTCTATTTAATTCCTATTCACATGCTTTTCGCTCATCTTTTGTCCTTTCCTGTGCATTCTTTGCTCCTCGTTGTGGGACAGAAGTTAAGGAAATTCTGTGTGCAACAAGAAAAAATTTGGTTAATAGTTCTCCTCTCTGTCAGTGAAATTCGCACCTGCATGTATTTGTGCAAGCATGAGTAATTGGGTGCTGATCATTGGGGAAAGAAAAAAATAATAACAAGTAACGAAGTACTCGGTGGCAGCATGGATAGCAGACTAAGAATCTCCCTTCACAATAACTTCTTTACTTCTAATATAGAGTATTTCTTTGGCTGCAAAGGCAATTTAAGCCTATAGGTCAATATCCTTGGTAAAACCCTGTGAATCTTCGCCAATAAAGTTTCCATCCGACGTAGGCTTGATGTGCACTTCAAATTCGTAGCAGTTCAATTAAGGCAAAAGAACTATACTCTCCCACCAATTGTTCGGGTTTATCTTTTGTAACTGTTTTCTTGGTAGGAAGTTATATGCTTGTTATTACTTATAGAGAACTTCACGCATATCCTAAGCCTCCTCGTATATGTATATTGAACAGATTTTTACTGATAATGCCCGGAATAGAGATTCGTCCACTTGAAATTCTCGGGGTCGGAGGCTTCTTATTCACTGTGACCATTCTGTTTGACTCCTCATAAGAATCTTTTGTTTTTATTTGCCGCCAGCATACGCTTAGTAAGTACTGTACTGCTATTTAAACCTTTTTTAGCTGTGAGAGCCTCAACAAGTCTATAAGGCAGTAAGCCATTACTCATATACACCCTTGACTATTCTTGAAATTATTTGAAGCACTCGAAAGAGTATTCAACAGCGTGCATTTGACTCTGTCTGTTTGGAATGTTCAATTGCATCTACTCGTCGTTGCTTCTTGTTACCCACTATACTGTGACAACCAATTCCGTTCTCCAACACTGTTAGCAGCTCATCATACCTTCTAGTATTTGCCTTCAATCACTGTCACTGCTGTTCCTCCAACAAAGATCTCAGATCCACCCTCAATGACGATCTTGCCTGCTCTATTCAATGCAGCTCCCTGGCTCAAATAAGACACTCCAGTAACGTTCTGCGAATCACGAAGGAATGCAGCGGTGGCACCGGATCCGGATCCACAGACAGGGTCCTCTTGCAAACCAAATCTCGGTGCAAATGTTCGTGTCTCATACCTCTGACCGTCATATTTGCCAATGACCTGGAAACCCGAAACTCCAAGTTCCTCAGAAACCTTCGAAGCTTCAGCAAAGTTAGGCTCCAATCCAAGTACAGTCTCTGCACTGTCCAAGAGGATAGTCAACCATATTGGTCCGACATCGTAGACTGCAGCGTCGAGAGCTTTTGATACACCAAGCGACTGGGCCACCTTTGCAATATCTTCCTGAGAGAGCTCACGCCGTTTAGCTAAAGGCAACTTGAAACGAATTGTGGGCGGAACTGTATCTGAAATGTCCAACTCGACAAGTCCAGCTCCACACTCTTGCACGATCTTGCCATTCCTTGGTTTGATGATGCCCGCCTCTAAAAGTGCAAAGCATGTGCCAATGGTTGGGTGACCAGCAAATGGAAGTTCGTTCTGCAAGCTGAAAATTCTCACCTTGTAGTCAGCGTCAGCTCTAGTAGCTGGCTCTACAAATGTAGCCTCTGACAAATTAGTCCACGCAGACATCTTACTCATGTCCTCCGACGACAAGTCGCCAGCATCGAAAAATACCGCCACAGGATTGCCCTTGAACTTTTCTGAGGTAAATACATCCACTTGTTTAAACTGAGGCATTGTGCTATATAATTATACTTACCAGCAACTCTAGTGTCTATTAGTTCAAGTTATAGGATATGTGCACGGCTTGCGCCAAGAGCCTCACGGCTAAGAATTAGTCATCCTGCTTCCTATATATTAACATAATCTTCTATTCTGTTAGGGTATTGGAATCATATTTTTTCACAGGAGTATTTAGTCTATCTTATGTTGAAACTCCTGGTTAGTTTGTGCTATAGCCTACTGTGTCGTAACAATCTACGTATTTCGTAATTTATGTTGATGCAGCAAAACAGTCTTGGGGGTTCTCGAGGAAGCATTGGTTTCGCCTTTTGTGTGTCGAGACTTCAACCTTAGACTAGTTCTGGATTTTTCTTTATGGGTAATCAATTTTTAATTTCCAGTTCGCTCAGTCGCCAGAGTTTGAGTGATGACCGCAATTTCATACATTTGTAAAGCGTAAGTCGCAATTTATAGAAAAACAGAAACCAACGCTAAAAATCAGAAAAAGACACAACAGCTGGTTTACGGCGAAAGAAGGTTTTTTATTCCGAAAATCGCTTGACTAATCACTCTGTGATAAGTTTCATAGCATTCGTGACCACTTATGAGCCATTCCGTTTCGATCCGAAAAGTTTAGCCCCATATCTTGGTTATGAACACGGGGATTCGGTAGATCGTTCCGAAAGGAAAGCTAATGCCGGAAGCATCATATGAACTGCATACAACACGGAATTAACTCGGACGCTGACTTATCAGTTTCCCCTTTCGGACGTAAAACCGAGTTTGTCCCGTCGGGAAGCTTCTCTTATTTCCAGGCACATTCATAAGCAAGCTCGATGCTCGAATATTTATATGGACATTCCGGCATCACCGTTCTTTCAGAATTTTGTTCTGAAACTAATTTCACTTCTTTCTGTTCTTACTTAATTTACAATGGGCACTGACAAAAGCGACGCCGACGAAACACTTAGTTACATGAACAGATCAAGTTCAGAAAACCGCGAGAATGAAATTCATCAATTCACAGGTGCTGAGGCCTTGGGCGAGCCAATGTCGCCACAGCTCTCCAGAACCCAATCGCTCATAAGGAAAATGACCACAAGATTGTCTTTTTTTCACGAGAAGCTAACTGTCCAAAGAAGAAAAGTTCTGTTGCAGTTCTTGATGGTTTACGGCATCATGGGTGTTCTCATCTTGGGTATCTTTTCCATCTATTGGGGTTCCATGTACAAACGTGAGGACAGATACAAAAACCTCCGCATGCTTGTTGTTATTGAGGATGAGGATACGATTAATGGTATTTCTCCACTTATTGGAATTGCCATTAAAACGATTTTGGGTACTGCTTCGGCAAAGTCGTTGGGTAACTGGTTGATTCAAAACACAACACAATTCAATGAAATGGCACAGAGCCATGGCAATTCAGTTTTCCAGGAAATCCAAAGACAGGTCCACCATCAGCATTACTGGTCGTCGATCTATGTGCCCAAGAACGCTACTGTTCAGTTTTACGATGCAATTGTCACCGGCGATTCTTCTTACAATGTTTCCTACAACTCCGTGATCTCATACTACGAGACCGGACGAGACTTTTTGGCAATGGACCAGTATGTGATTCCAAACGTCCAGAAAGTGCAGCTGATGTTCTTGAGTCAACAGCAAAACCTCACCTTGGAGCTCTTGGCCAGCGCCAATTTTTCCGAGGTCTTCAGCAATCCACTGGCTTTAAAAGTTGCTGCTACGCCGATGGAATGGACATTTATTGACGGTAGGATCTTTAATGATCCTGTCTTGGTTGCACCTTCCCAGGTTGGTCTCATTTACATGATAATTATCACATTTTTCGCTTTCAACTTCTTCAGCAACATTCATCAAGATGTTGCACGAATGGGAGTGAAGATCAGTCACCTTGTGCTCTACAGACTTCTATCCACCATTGTCAATTTCTTCGTTATGAGTTTCTTCTACAGTATTGTCACCTTGGCATTCCAGGTGAACTTCACCCGTGCTTTCGGACATTCGGGCTTTCTCGTCTACTGGATGACCAACTTCTTGACCATGTGGGCCGTTGGTGCCATGAACGAGTCTATGGGAATGTTGCTTATTATGTACTACCCACCATTGATGGGATTCTGGATGTTGTTTTGGGTCATTGTGAACATCTCACCAACTTTCACCCCATTGGCTCTCAGTCCAAAGTTCTACCGTTACGGTTACGGTTTGCCTATCCATGCATCCTATGAGATCACCAAGGTGATATTCTTCGACACATACAAGGGTGCCTTGGGCCGTAACTACGGTATTTTGGTTGCATGGGTCGTTTTTGCATCTGTGTTCTTGATTGCTGTTTTCGGAAAGTTTGGTAAAACAATGCAGGCTCGTGCCATTGCCCAACGTGAGAAGATCGAGCAGGAATACAAAGAGAGGATTGCCAAAGATTCAGAGAAGGAGATAGCATTTCACGTGTGATCTGAGTGTGCCGGAGACGTTTTTATAGAGAAAGGGGCTTTCACTTATTTGTGACGGAATAACGACATCTTCAGAGACAGAGATGTTCCAACAAGATGGACGACTGCTGAAGCAGTCAAACTTAATATAACACCAAATAGTTCAAATTAATTAGGGTTTATCTATCATCTACAGCTGTTCTGGAAACACACAGTATTGCAACTTTATTTATGCTAATTTAGCTATTCCACTCTATGCTGTTAATTACTTGGATTTTGACCTTAATCGTAATTTTAATTCAGAGTAATGCCCACAAATTCAAGAACAGATAAGCTTTGCAAAAAATAAAAAAAATATAGAAAGATGAAGAAAAGTGAAGCAATTATACCTGTGCAAACCTCTACCTCCAGCCATCAACAAATGGAAGTTCCTCACTTACTCGCATGTTACATCCTGCACACAACACACTGTTTACCTCAAGGTGGATCGATGTTCTGGTGACGAAGGTATTTCCCCAAACTACTTCTCTTCCCGCTAAATAACTGCCTGTTTCACTTGCCAGATAGCTTAGTAATATTTAACGAAAATCGAGTGCTATAACTTACCAAAACCTTCCTCGTTTTGCCTTCACTTCTCTAGGCTACCAAAATGTCCAATCCTCCTCAAAAGGAAGACATCCGAGGCCAGCTCTCTGATATCCAGCGAAAGCTCTTTGGAGCCAATAGGGACCGCTCGCTGAAGTCGATTGTACCACCAGACGGCACGAAACCCGTACGGCACCCGATAGCTGGCGGTTCTTCGTTGTTGAAAAAGAAGCCATCTAACTCCCAGATCGACAAGTCGCCATTGGCTGCTAGAAACCACCCGCTGATCCCGCAGCCGGCCCCGGCCTTAGGACCAGAACTGAAAGGTGGCGACATGAACTTCATGGTTGATTTGAGTGAAAATTTGCTTTTTGAGTGTCGGAAATGGAGAGCAGAGAACGCCAAGTTGAAGAGCAAGTTGAAGGCGCTGTACGACGAGATCGCCCAATACAAGACGGAGATTGTTTCTTTGACAAGCTCCAAGTCGTTTGCAGAGAACCATAAATCGCATTTGAAAGATAAAAACTGGGAGTTGGAGACCAATGTGTCCGTCTTGAATGAACAATTGGAATCCCTTCGCTTGGCTAACGAGAAGTTGGTGAAGTCGCATAATGAAAACGCCCTCCGTGTCTCCACACTCCAGAGAGAGAACGATGAATTGCATTTGAAGACTTCCGAGTTGACGAATGACTTGCATCAGGTGCAAGATCTGTACAACCGAGAGGTGTCCGACCTCAACGCCCGCATCGAGCATCTCAACGACGAGAACGACACGTTGCACCGCGAACTTTCAGAGTTGAAAGCGTCCGCAAACTCTAAACAGAACAAACCGGCTGCCAAGGAAGAATTTGTCGCATTACAGCCTCCTCATGAAGATACTACTGACGTTCCCATAGACTTGGACAGCATTCTACAGGATACGTCTGACATCCCTAGAGCTGCAGAAATTGACCCTAATAATTCAGATTTGATGGTCGAGACACTCAAGGCCAACTTGGAACACTCAAACCGCACAATCACCAAGCTCAGAGCAGCACTCGTGAAATTGAAGTTCGATAGTCCTACAAAGGAAATGATCAGAAATACACCAAAAAGCACGAGAATCGTCAAGCATAAAGAGTTCATTGCACCTCAAGCAGAAAGAAATTCAACATACATGTCGCCAGCCAAGCGTAGCTCCAAATTCATTATCTTAAACCACGGTGAAATTGACCAGAAGTCGGCCCCTACGAGTCCGTGGCCAGAAGAAGAGAATTGGGAAGATTTTATTGGTGGCGATATCGAGACTACACCTTCCAAACTAAAACGCGGGATTGTTGACGACGATGAAGATGAAAAGAAGAGTGTAAACCTGGGAAGCATCAGTGAAAAGAACACCACAACTACTTCATACTTGCCCGACTCGGACTTTTCTGATCTGGAATCAGGTTCTGCTGTCAGAAACAAGCGGAGGGTTCTTTCCCATGAACTTTCGAAGGCTGCTGGGCCAATTACGGAGCATCAGGTGAGAGAGTTTGCGAACAAAAACAACTTGGTATTGCTCACCCTGGATGCCTATGCCAAACTTGAATATAATGATGTGAACGAAATTCCTCTAGATAGACTTATTAATGTGGTTGAAAATAAGGGATTTGTGTTGCTTAGCAAACTGGAGCATGACGACCTACTTGACGAAAAAGTTATGCATCAGAAGTTGGAAGCTAGCGGCTTGGTAGTTATTGCTTCAGATGAGTTGACTGCTATTAAGAAGAAGAGCGAACAGTTTGACAAGCCTGACTTCTCATATCTTTCTGAGAAATTGAAAGCCACTGGCTACGAGCCTATTGAGTCTGAATACTTGTCCTCACTTAAGAAAAGCGAGGCAAAATACCAGTCTCCTCCCGAATCTTACTTGCGTGCAAAGTGTATGGCTGCCGGATTGCACCCAATTTCAGAAGAAGAATATTCCCATCTTAAAACATTGGAGACGGACTATGAAAGACCGTCTAAAGATTACCTTACCACGAAATCAAATGAGCTTGGACTTATTGTTTCCTCTACAAGATTCTATGATGAGTTGGTCAACAGGGCAGACAACCCAAGTTCAGATCATTTGGTCTCTAAGGCTGATGAGTTGGGTTTCGTCATGATTCCTAAGGATGATCATTTCAAACTCATTACACCAAGTATCGACCTGTTATCTGAGCATGCAAGGTCCTTGAGTCATACCTTAATCCCACTACTGGAGCATGAATCTTTGCTCAGATTGGCTCATGAACCAACTCTTGATCATTTAATAATGAAATCCGCCAACCACAACCATGTTTTGATACCCAAGGAAGACTACAACAAAATGGCCAACCCTTCTTTAGAGGCTTTGAGGAAGAAAGCAGCTGACATGGATTGCAACTTATTGAGTATCGAGGACTTTGACTCGTTGCACAAGTTGGCCAACTCTCCGACCATTGAGCAGATCAAGGAAAAAGCCAAGGGTCATACTGTCATACTCAACGAAGAATATCACAAACTCACGCGGTTGGCAACCTCACCAACCCATTCAGAAGTGCAAAAACATGCCGAGAAGCACAACCTCGTAACACTCACAACATCTGAATACACCGAACTCTTCACCATGGCCAACGATCCTTCCATAGATTATCTCACTGCGAAGGCAGCTGAGAAGGCCTTTGAACTCGTCAAGACAACATACCTTGAGAACCTCAAACATTATGCAGAGGACCCTGACCTTGATCACCTTAGTGCAAAGGCTGGCGAGAAGGGTCACTCTTTGGTCGAAAAGGAGAAGCTTGAGGAGTTACATAACACTGTTGAAAATCCATCACTCGATCATCTCACAGAAAAAGCACAGCAGAATCAATTGCGTCTCATTACCAGCGAAGAATACGATAAGCTTGTGTCTAGTGTGGAACTGCCATCGATTTCTTACTTGAAATCGAAGGCTTGTTTTCATGACCACGTTGTAGTATCCAAGGCGGAATTGAATTTGTTAAGTGAAAAGGCCAATGAGCCACTGTTAGATGATTTACAACAGCATGCCTCCAAGTTGAATCATTCTGTTGTTACCACTGCTGATCTCGAAAGTCTTCAACGTAAAGCTAGCGAGCCAACTATTGATGAAATAAAGAAACACGCAGAAAAGCTTCAACACTCTGTGATTGAATCATCTGAGCTTAACAAATTAAAGGCTTCCGCAGAGGAACCTGATCTTGAACACATGAGAATCGTTTCCTCCAAATTAGGCTATTCTATCATCGAAGACAAAGACCTAGCAGATTTGAAAAAGCTCGCGCACGAACCTTCACAAGAACAGGTGGTGGCTAAAGCCGAAGCAGTGGGATTGAGGGCTATTTCAAGACAGGAACATGAGAAATTGATTAACTTGGCTGAATCACCAACCGTTCAGCATATCAGTGATAAAGCTACTAACCATGAACATGTTGTCATTCCTCAGCTGGATTATTATGAGCTCAAGAAACTTGCTGAAGATCCTCCAATTAACTATTTGAACGAAAAAGCGGAATCTTGTGGGCACACTCTCGTTAAGAAAGAAGATTATGAGCTGCCATCTCAAGAATACTTGAAAGACAAATCTAAGGCACGTAACTTAGTGCTACTTCGTTCCGACGAATACAAAGGCTTTTTGAAACAGGTGGAGCTGCCATCAAAGGAATACATAGAAGAAAAAGCATTCAAAATTGGCTTGGTAACTATCCCTGTCGCTGAACATGAAAAGTTGGTTCAAAATTGTGAACTGCCATCGATCGATCACATTCAGAAGTCTGCTTCGACCAAGGGGTTGGTTGCTATTCCTGAAAAGGAGTACAAGGATTTGAAGCAAGAGGCTCATTCGCCATCTCAAGAGAGCTTGATCACAAAAGCTCTTGGACTTGGACTAACTGCAGTTGCGACAGCAGAATTTTCGGTGTTGCAAAGAATTGCAACGAACCCAACCTTTGATGAGCTTTCTCTGGTAGCAAAAAAGTCGAATCACTATGTTATCCCAGTTACTGAGTATGAGACATTGAAGGATCTTGCGTATAATCCTTCCATTGAGCAAATTCAAAAGCAAAGTGAGAAGCATGCACATGTCGTTATTCCTAGAAAAGAATTGGATGACGTGAGAGAACTTGCTTACAAGCCTTCGATTGATCATCTCAAGGTGCATAGTGAGAAGCATGAACACGCTGTCATCCCAAATAGGGATTTGGATGAGATCAAGCTGCATGCTTATGATCCTTCTATTGAGCACATTCAGAAGCACAGTAAAAAGCACGGGCATGTCGTGATTTCAGAAAAGGAGTTGGAAGAAATCAAGAAAGATGCCTACGATCCTACTATTGAACATATTCAGAAACAAAGTGAGAAACATGAACATGTGGTTATATCAAAGAAGGAGTTGGAAGACATAAAAGAACTCGCGTACACACCGTCTCTTGTGCACATTCTGAAGCGAAGTGAGGAATATGATCATGTGGTAATTCCAAAGAAGGATTTTGAAGATATCAAGGAACTCGCCCGCAACCCTTCAATTGAACATGTGCGGTCGGTGGCACTGAATCTTGATAGTATTGTGGTTCCAAAGTCTGAATTTGATGCCACATCAAAGCTTGCCAATGATCCATCTATTGATCACATCAAGAATCAAGCACACAAATTAGGGTATGAGGTAAACGCAAAGGAAGATATTGAAATATTGCAATCTCTCGCTCACTCTCCACTGGTCGACCATATCAAGTCCGTGATTGCACCACATGATTATTCTGTATTGCCTAACAGTGAATTGAAGGAGTTGGAAAATTTGGCCCATGAACCATCTTTGGATCATTTGAAGAAGGTTGCTGAGAAACACGACTACGTAGTCATCTCAAGTGCTGACCACCGCAAAATCAAGATAATGGCCGAATCGCCTGACATAGAACATCTTAAAAGCAAGGCTGTTACGCACAATTATGTTGTCATTCCAGTTACCGAGCATCAGGAGTTGACTATTCTTGCTCACAGTCCGGATGCCCAGCACATACAGGCGGTTGCTAAGGAATGCAATCTCACAACTTTGAATCAGGATGATCACAATAAGCTAGTTAAATTGGCCAATGATCCAGATGTTAATCACATCAAGAAACATGCAGAAAGATTAGGTCTTGAAACATTGGACAAGGAAGAATTATTAACGATGAAGAAAAGTATCGAGGATCCATCCTTGGATTATCTCACCCACCATGTGGCTTCGCTTGGCTATGTTGCAGTACCAAGTCAGGAGTTCGAAAATCATCTCGAATATGAAGAGAGGGAAAAAAATATGAAGCTTGTTCCGAATGAGGAATATGAAAGATTAACTCAGATTTCATCTGAACCGCTGCTTGAATTCTTGAAAGAGAGGGCGAAGAAGTTCGACTCAACTGTAATTGAACAATCAAAGCTTGATGAGTTGAAAGCAATTTCAAATAACCCAACCGAGGAATTTTTAGCTCAAAATGCGCAAAGTCAAGGCTACAAGTTAGTTCACCATAAGGACTTCGATGATTTGACCTCTATTGTGGAGAACCCATCGGAAGAGTTTTTAAATGAACAAGCAGAGAAGAAGCATTTGTCTTTGCTTCCACAAGTAGAGTTGATTAATCTCAAGAAGCAGATCGAGTCGCCTTCTTTGGACTACCTCACCGAGAAGTCGACAGTTTTCGGCCGCGTTCTTGTACCTGAAACTTACTACAATACCTTGTTAGAAACGGTGAATGAACCTAGTGTGGATCATCTTGAGAAAAAGGCGAGCGAGAAAAACTTAATTGTTGTTCCTTTGTCTGAGTTCAATACCATGTCTTCAAGCTTAAGCAAACCATCGATCGATTTCATCAAGGACAAAGCGAGGGTCCAGAACTACTCTGTGATTCCAGACGATGATCTCAAGAACTTGCAAGAAACTATTAACCACCCATCCATTGATTTTATCAGAGAGAAAGCGTTCAATCAGAATTACGCTGTCATTTCGGAAGAAGAATTGAAGAATTTGCAAGAAATTGTGGCTAATCCTACAATTGAGTTCATAAAAGAGAAGGCAGGAAATCAACAATTCGCTGTTATCCGGGATGAAGAACTCAAAGAAATGCAAGAGATCACGAATCATCCATCTATCGAATTCATTAAAGAAAAGGCTGCAACTCAGAAGTATGCTGTAATACCTGATGGTGAGTTGAAGAAGTTACAAGACATAATGAGTAGCCCATCTATTGACTTCATCAAAGAAAAGGCAACTGATCAACACTACGCTGTCATTACTGACGATGAAATGATAAAGATGCAAGAAATCATGAACAGTCCAACTGTCGAATTTATCAAGGAGAAGGCTGCTAATCAAAGATACGCCGTCATCCATGACGAGGAATTGAAGAAAATGCAGGATATCTTGTCTACGCCTTCTCTTGAGTTCTTAAGAGAAAAGACGGACTCGCAAGGATACAAAATGGTGGAGAATTCCGAATACACGTACTTGAAAGAGCGTGAACAGAAATCAGTTGCACAATTAGCAGCTGAAACGGGCCAGGTCGCAGTCAGCGCAAGTGAATACCACGAGCTACAGGAAAAGCTCAAGAATCCTTCACTTGATATGTTGGCCGAGCAAGCTGGCGTATTAGGGTACATGGTGTTGTCTCATAGTGAGTATAATTCCACGTTGAAACAGGCACAGTCACCTTCACTCGACCACATCAGAGAAAAAGCCAAGAACCTTGACCATGTTGTTTTGACACAATCGGAGCATGACTCGTATCTCGAACCTCTCGAACTGAAGATTTCCAGCGCAGGCTTGGTTGCTCTTCCTAAAATAGAGCACGACAAATTAGTCAGTCTGATCAATTCCCCAAGCCTAGAATACTTAGAAGAAAAGGCTACTGAGCAGGGTGTATTGATTATTAGCAGAGAAGAGTACGAATCTCTCCAAGAGAAAGCACAAGAATCACTCTCTGATAAAGCTACTGCTGCAGGTATGGTTGTTATGGCAAAAACAGCACATGATGAACTTCAAGCAAGAAGTGCCAAATTTTATGAGGTTAGCGAACAGCTTGATCAGCCTTCCGCTGAGTACATCAAAGAGTCCGCTGACAAGCTAAGTCTTGTTGTGCTTTCTCAGCCTGATTACGATCTGCTCAAGAAGGGCCTGACAGAATCTATTTTCGAAAAGGCTTCGAGCTTATCTATGGTAGCAATCCCCGCAGCTGAATTTAGTATTTTGAAGAGGAATGCCGAGAAAACACTAGAGGTTAGGGCAGCAGAAGCAAACAAGATTCTCTGTGATCCTGCCGAGCTTGAGCAGTTAAAGAACGAGAGCAACTGTCCTTCGATTGAGAAAATATCCACTGTGGTATCAGCTAGAGGCCTCTCACTTATTGACTCAAAAGAACTCGATGCTTTGAAATCGGTTGTATCGCAACCTCTAGAATCTAAGGCTGCTGCTGCCGGCGTTGCTTTGCTACCAGTTGCTGAGTACAAAGCTTTGAAGTCTAGTATTGATAAACCTACCTCAGAGTACCTTTCTTCAAAAGCTGCTGAAATGGACAAGGTGTTGATCGACAAGTCTGTCTATGATAAGTTGAAAGAAGACCTGTGTCTCTCCATTGAGGATAGAGCAACGAATGCGGGTCTTATTATTCTCCCTATTAATGAATTCACCGACTTGAATTCTAAGGCTAAGGAACCTACCATTGAGCATTTGCAAGAGAGTGCCGGAGCTCTTGGCTATGGTCTAGTTTCTGTTGAGGAGCTAGAAGCGCTCAAGCAGAAGGCTGACAGAACTTTAGAAGATTACATTCAGGGAACGAATCTTAGGACAGTGGAAAGCAAGCAGTATGATGCTTTAGTTCTTAAGGCTAACAAGCCTTCAATCGAACAGATAACTGCTGTTGCACTAAGAAATGGATTTGAAGTTGTTCCAAAAGAAGAGCTTGCCGCTTTGCGACAGGCAGCTTCTGAGCCATTGGAAAACAAAGCTGAGGCCAAGGGCATGTTGTTGTTGGAATGTGAAAAGTATAGCTCACTTTTGGCACAGGTTGAGAAACCTTCAGAATCCTACTTGAGGGAGAGAGCTCTCGCAGCTGGCCTCAGTGTATTTACTGCGGAGGAAGTTGCACAGCTTAAAGCCCGTGAACAGATCGACATTAATGAACTTGCGAAAGAAAAGGGTCTAGTGGTTGTCGAGGAAAGTAAATACGAGGGTCTCGTCTCTGATTTGGAGAGAGCCAAGCGTGATGCAATCTCACTCGATGACCCTGAGGGATTGGACGAGATGAAGAGCAAGCTCAGAGATGGTGGATTTGTGATCATTTCCAAAGAAAAATACGCTTTCATGAGCTCCGACGTGGGTATCGAATCCATAGACATGATCACAGAAGCAGCGGAAAAGAAGGGCTTGATTGTCATTCCGAAGGACTCACCTTCTGATGCCGACATCCAGAGCATCGTGGCTTTATTGAATGACCATGGATATTCCGTTTCTAATCGCAGAGAAACCATTCCCACTTTTGCTGACGCAGAAGACTCGTTTGTATTAAACTTCGAGGAATTATGTAAAAGTGCGGAAAGATTGGGAATGTTGGTCCTCGATAAGAAAGCCTATGATGAGTTGGTTTCCAAATCAAAGGTTCCAAACGACCGAGAGTCTTTGGAAGAGGCTGCTGCGGCGCTTTCGTTGACGGTCTTGCCAATGGCCGAGCTTGTTAAATTGAAGCAAAACTTGGCCGAGATGGATTCTACTATTTTCAATCTAAAGAAGAAGGAGCCCACAAGTGATATGTCGAAGGACATACTTCTTCAGAAACTGAGAGAACTCGGGCTCATCACTCTTGAAAAGAAGGAGTATCAGGAGTTTAAAGATCAAAAGAGCAAGGAAGCTCAATCTACAGTGTTGACTGAACAAGAATTGAAGGGTAAAGCGGGAGATTTGGGTCTTTCGATCGTGAGTGCATCGGAGTTAAATGCCTTGAAGCAGTCCTCACTCGCCCTTGAAGACGAAAAGATGTTTAGAGCAGCCGCAAAGAAGTTTGACTGGCTCTGTGTTCCAGAAAGTGCATTCATTCCAACGACAGTATCAAGTCAAGCAGACCCTGATAATGTGACATTGGTGCCAACTCCATATTACAACGAGTTGTTTCAGAGTGATAGCTTGAACATTGAGAAGGTCGCAGACGAGGTGTTCAAAATTCATGCCCAGAAAAGAGGATATGTGCCAGAAGCTGAAGTTGCAGGTCTAAAGGCGACTATAGCACAACCAGATGCGGACCTTCACTCTTTGAACTTAACGCCTGTGACTGTGGGTAAGAGTGCAATTTCGAGTGGAGCCAAAGTTTCAAAGTTCCAGTCGATGAACTCGCATGTCTCGAGCCAGCCTAGGGGAGATGGTTTTAGTGACTCCATTAGTGGAATGTCTATTGCAACCAACGTATCCTTCACAGACAGATCGATGATCTCTGCGATCACTCAAGTTGTCATTGGAGAGTACTGTTTCAAATATTACCGCAGGTTGGGATTGAAATCCATTTTGGCCGACCGTCATGAGCGTTATTTCTGGGTTCACCCGTACTCTTTGACACTTTATTGGTCTGAATCTAATCCAGTGCTTAACAACCCAGCTGATGTCAAGACAAAGGCAGTTGCTATTCTAAGTGTGGAGAGTGTGGATGACAACAATCCCCTTCCAACTGGTCTCTACCACAAGTCGATTATCATCCACTCACAGAGCAAAACTGTCAAGCTCACCTGCCCAACCAGGCAGAGACACAACATTTGGTACAATGCTTTGCGGTACTTGGTTAACCGGAGTATCCACGAACTTGATTTCGGACATAATGCCAACGCCACCGCAAATGCCCCCCCCTCAGACAGCGCAACGCCTTCTCCTAAAGAAGACGAGGATTTGGACAACGTACCCGACTTGAATTACGAGGTCTCTACAAGGCATGCGTTCCCCAGATCGTCCACGATCCTGAGCAGCTCCTCAATGAGTCGTTTTGGTACCATCAAACGGTAAATTGGTATACGTCGTACCCAATAAACAAATTGTGATATAATTGTAGCTAATTCATAAATATACACATCGTGGGCCATTTCGCCATATAATTATTCACACCACCAGCCCAAAAATAAACTGTAGTAAAACCAAGCTACTTGGCAGCCAACAACTGGGTGAACTCCTGGATGTCAATCTCGCCGTCATTGTTTGTGTCGGCCTCTCTGATCATCTGGTCAACGTCAGCATCAGATAACTTCTCGCCAATCGATGTCAACACGTGTCTCAACTCGGCAGCACTGATCTTGCCATCACCGTTTCTGTCGAAAACCTTGAAAGCCTCGGCAATCTCGGCCTCAGAGTCGGTGTCCTTCATCTTTCTGGCCATCATGGTCAAGAACTCTGGAAAATCAATCAGTCCATCGCTGTTGATGTCGACCTCGTTAATCATGTCGGTCAATTCAGATTCGGATGGGTTCTGGCCCAAGGATCTCATCACGGTGCCCAACTCCTTGGTGGTGATCTTTCCGTCACTGTCCTTGTCGAACAAAGAGAACGCCTCCTTGAACTCAGCAATTTGTTCTTCTGATAACTTCTCGGTCTGGAGCATGTCAGTAAGGGATGGTTCCAATTGTGCAATTTACAGGGCCGATCTTGAAAAAGTATCCAGACTGGATCGTGTGCTTGTTCGTGCCTACTTATACTTGAGCACGAGGCCGGCCCTTTCTTTGGGGATATAAGTACATACCATTGTTAGTCGTCTCTTGAAGGAGAAAAACTTTGCTGTTGACGATTCGATTTGGTCGCACTGGTGGGGTTCTTGTACTGCATGGTGTAGCGTGGTTCCACGAGATAAAAATAGTATGTAAGAGGTTTTGTGCCTGAAGGAACAAGAGCTTGTAGAGGTGAGAGAAGTAATGGAAGGTATATGAGAAGAGAAGTAATAAACTGAAATGTTCATCTTGAAATGTTCATCTTGAAAATTGGGAATTTGTGAACTAAAAAGTGTATGTTGGAATGTCTTTTGCACATACTGAATCACTTCACTATCACTGAGTGCACGTTCTAGCCTAATTCCAGGAGTTGACAGCGGAGGTGTCAGAGTTTGGGCAAATGGTCAATGTGTGGGATTTATGGAGATTTTTAATTTATTAACGATAAAAGAAGGAAAAATTATTTATTCATTTGTGAATGCCAGAAGTATTCTTCTTTTTCATTGCCTGTTGTCGGTGGAGCTTGCTTGTGCTTGGTGAGTCTGATTCACTAGAGTGCGGATCTCAGTGTCCATGATTGCTCACATTGGCCGATTTGCTCGTATAAGCCACTCAGAAAGAGGAGGAGACGTAATGATCTATTTTTAGCAGACTCTCTTTCTACAAACCGTTCTTCGTTCATTCTCCTCGTTCTAAAACACTCGTATTGCCGCTATGTAATCAGCTCTATCAGCTATCTCATTAAACCGCATAAGCAGTTACTTTATTTGTTACATATAAAGCTACTATGTTACCAATATTCAATGTAGTAGATCTGATTGTATAGTATCAGTAATGCCGTTGGTTCGTTCGTTATTCGTCTCAGTCTAATAATGTACTGCTAGGTAGTGCCTGTCATGGGCAGAGGTATGCTTGTGATCCATCCAGTAAAGCTTGCACATATCCGTTTTCTCTAAGTTCGCACATCTGCTTTCTCTAAGTTCGCACTTCCGCTTCTCTAAGTTCGCACTTCCGCATCTCCAAACTTCAAAATCCGCTTCTCCAAACTCTCATTCTGCTCTTTAAACTCACACTCCGCTCTTTAAACGCACACTCCGCTTTTGTACTCTCATTCCGCTCTTTAAACTCACACTCTGCTCAATATACTCACACTCCGCTCATCATACTCACCTCTCCCTCTCTCTCCTAGCCATTTAACAAGGGCTTCACGTGCTCACTAAAGATGTTTCGGGTCCCAGCATCGTCTGATCCCACAATGTTTCCCTGGGGATAGTACTCGCATATGGTGTACTGTTGCCATGCATTGTCACACATGACAATGGCACATCCGAGCTCCACGGACTCGTCCCAGATCAACTGGGTGAAGTGGCCCGTCTCCTCCGAGAATACTGGATTGCTATAGTTGTAGAGCTTAATTTCGTTGTACCACGCATCCACCGCTGCCTCTCCCCCAACGTATCCCGCAGCCAAGTTCTCGCCATATGGCCCACCAGAGTGGATAAGCTTCACGTTGGCGCAACTGAAATTGGTTGCTGCGTAATTGGCTGCGAATCGCGTGAGCTCGTCGTTCCATGTCATGTTTGGGGCTCCGTGCAACGCCCGGAGTTTGTTGTGACGAATAAGAAGCTGTCTCTCGATCTCTGCTAGATCCTGTGTTGGCACCGCGGACCCCACCGACGACGCCGTGATGGTGGTGGTCGAAGTTGTTCTGAATGCCGGGATGGATGTAGTGGTCGGCGATCTGGTGGAAGTTGAGGTTCTGAAGGAGGTTGGGGTTCTGGAGGAGGTTGAGGTGGTCCGTGGCTGCGAGTCACTTGATTTCGATGAAGGATTTCCCAACGTCGAGAAGTAGGCTACGGTGGGCACCACCACTGCGATCACCACCACTGTGCCCACTAGGAGGACAATCCAGCGAGTGCTATTTTCTTTCCAGCGTCGAAAATCTCGCATGGTAAAAGTTATTGAATCTTAACTTTCTTATATAAAATTGCAACCACTCTTGGCTTCATGGACATGTCGTCATATATATACTCATGCGTGGGTGCACACTGGTGTCTACTTGTGAGAAGCTAAAGTACAGTAAATTTGCCAGACTTACCTAGGCGCAGTGAAGCCCGTGACATGGAGTCTTGGCTATTATATTGCTCTAATCTGTGGCTTAATGGGCTGTGCAGCTCCATTGAACAACCCTGCAAGGTTTCGTATTCTCTTTAATTGTACTGGTTTTTTTTCTTGTCTGGGCATTCGCACCATTATTGGTGCATTTTGAGCCTGCACTTTTCTTGTCATCTACCATTCCATGACCATGGATCTTCTATTATCTATAACTGGTCCTAAACAGGATCTGCACCGAGAGTGCTATTGTGCCCGTCAAAATGTTTGTTTTTCCGTGGGGAAGGCTGTGCGGTCCCTGATTGTAGTTGTATGTCGAGGCTTGGTCAATTTATCGTTTTGGGCTTCTTTCTTAGCCTAGCAGTGTCCACTGCTCTACTTTGGAAAGTAACAGACTGAGCCCCAAGCCACTAAGCCTCTCACTAAGCCTTACCCTCTGTTTAGGGGGATTTGTGAGAATCTGCTGCTAGATCAGATTACTGAATTTCATACTAAGCCTTGACTTCAATGGCTTGGAATGGTCCTTTTGCTTTAGTCTTTTTCCTTTTTTTTTTCTTATGGCATTATGTTTCGATGTTGTATTAGCGTAGTGCCTGGTTGAGCAGTACTGGGTCTCGGTCTTTCCTAGCTCACCCAATCTATATCACCACTCTACCATAAATACATAGTATCTGTTTCCTTTCTTATTCAATCTCGTTATGAAATCTCTGTAAATTTAATTAAATTTCGCCTCTTGCTGTTTTTCACTCAATCATCCACATCATCACCATTTCTGTACTACTCACCTTATCAGTGTGCATAGTGAGCCATGGATTCTTCACATCACTTACTTCTAATGCTACATGGATGACGATGACATGCACCAGTCGTTCTTGCGGCTGCTTGACAATTCACAGCTCATGAGCCATATCAACAGCATCAGCCAGGATGCTGCGTCACACTCGAAAGTGGCCTCAAGGTCTGCATCCCTCATTCACACTTCTACGCCAGCAAGAGGCCTAAATCTGGTGTCGAATGTTAGGTCGTTCGAATCTGATCCATTCGACGACAGCTTGGACTCAGAACTATTGAAAATTGCGGTGAAACAGCCCTCGGCGGTGTCTCTGGATGGTGTTCCATGCAACCAGTTAGCTATTGCGCAACCTGGCGAAGAAACCAGTGAGGATGAAGAAGCTTTCGAGGCTAAGGACGTGGATATCCTTGGAGGGGGCGAAAAACTTGCTGAAAATGTTTCAAAATACGTGGATGTTGCATATGATGATGATATCCCTGGAATACTGAATGCTCAAGATGCGAAACTGGCAGCTGAAGGTAAAGAGGACGAGGCAGATGGGGAGAAGCAGCACGATACATCGTATGGAGATGTGGGCCAGATGCATAAGTTTGGAGACTACGGTACATACTTCCAGAATAAGTTCTTAAAGCAGCAGTTGGCAGATCAGGCATACGTGGAGTGGGACAAGGAAAGACGTAGAGTGCTTGGAGAAACCACTGAGCCATCCAAAATATTTGCAGGATGCATGATATTCGTGAATGGAAACACGGTCCCAACATTGGCTGTGATACATAAGCTAGTCATCTTGCACGGAGGAAAATTCCTCAACTATCTTCATAACAAAGGTGCAGCCACTCATATCATCTGTGACCGTCTCACGCCGCGGAAGAGAATTGAGTTTCGTAATTACAAAGTGGTCAAGGCAAAGTGGGTAGCTGATTGTGTGGAGCAGAATAAGCTATTGGACTGGAAGGAGTACCGGCTAATAGATGAAGTCGACTTTGATCAGCAGAGACTAGGCTTTGAAAAATTGGACCTGGGTGTCCAGGATCTCAACCATGTCATAGAAGATGATGAAGGCTTGCTTGTGGAAGAAGCAAATGTCAGTGTTGAAGATATCTTCGCAGATGATTATAATCTCTCTGTTTCTATACTCAAAGAAGATGTGGGAATGCAGAACCATGCTCTTTTAGATATTCCTAAGAATCTAGTGGAAGATGTCTTAAACGAATATCCGCTAAAATCCCCCAATATGCCAATTATTCTGCAATTTAGAGGAGCTCAGTCAATTCGACACCACATAGCAATGGATGCAAAGCACCCAGATTTTCTCAAACACTTTTTTGCCAATTCGAGACTTCACCATTTGAGTACATGGAAAGCAGATTTAAGATCCAAATTTTTGAGATTGGTTGCATCAAAAAAACGTCAAAGCGATCCTAAACCGGCTGTAAAGGACGGTCATAAAGTAATTCTTCATATCGATTTTGACTGCTTTTTCGCAACTGCATCTGCTTTGTCCCATCCTGAACTTGATATTCATAAGGATGCGATCGCTGTTTGTCATGGAGGTAAGTCATCCGATGTGGCAAGTTGTAACTATGTGGCACGAAAACGAGGTATCTCGAACGGGATGTGGCTAGGTCGTGCAATGAAACTCTGCCCACAATTGAAGGTAATAGACTATGAGTTCAACACCTACGAGAAGTGTTCCAGCGCTTTTTACAACTACTTGGTTTCGAAGAACATTTTTGATTCTATACTCCCTGTGCTGATTGATGAAGTTTTAGTAGATGCAACTTCAATTTGTCAAAAGGAGGACCAAGTTCTAGATAAGACGGTTTCTGATCTTAGCGAGCAGATAAGAGCAGACATCTTCAGCTTAACAAAATGCTCAATCAGTATTGGTGCGTCCAATAATGTTATGCTTGCAAAGCTAGCAATAAAGAAAGCAAAGCCAGATGGGTTTTATTATCTACATCAGAACATAGATTCATTCCTCGGCAAGATGAAAGTCATGGACATTCCTGGCATTGGGAGAAGCTTGAGCTCTCGATTGGCGGAAGAGCTTCAAATACCTTCCAATAAGGATATTCTTATTGCTGATGTTAAAAGGCTTACTTTAACTAGGCTTTGCAACCTATTTGGGGAAAAAACAGGATTGAAATTATTTGAAAACTGCCGAGGTATTGACCGTACTGAGATTGCACTTGATCTAGACTCGAGTGAGTCTCTCTTGGGAAGAAAATCAGTGTCAGTTGACATAAACTTTGGGATTCGTTTCGATACTCACGCCCAAGCTGAAGTTTTCCTTATGAGCTTGGCAAAAGAGCTACATTCACGGCTAATAGATTTGGGTCTTTGTGGCTCAGCTTTAACACTTAAATTAGCCCGAAGAGCTCCGGGTGCACCTGTCAATCCTCCTAAGTTCTTGGGGATGGGTCTTTGTGAATTTTTTAGTAAGTCGTCAAGGTTAGGAGTTCCTACTAATGACTGGGGAATAATTGGATCGGAGTTAAAGGCACTATTTCGAATTCTTAATATTCCTGCCGAAGAGCTTAGAGGTTTTGCTGTTTCCATGACAAAATTGGAAGATGTTGATGCAGTGAAGAAGCAGCGTCAGCAAACCTTGAGATTCGATCATTCAAGAGAAGTTAAACGAATTGACAAAGCTGATTCTCAATCGATTCCTTACGCTGAAGCAGTTCATAATAGTGATTCCATTGATTGGGAGGTGTTCAATCAACTTCCAGATGAAATTCGAAGACCGTTAAAGCAAGAGCTTCTTCGCAGGGGAATTCCAGTGTCAGGTAAGGAAAGAAGTCCTACTAAACTTAGTCCAGTAAAAGGGGACCCAAATGGGAGGAGAGTATATATCCAACAATTGTTTCCAACTCAGGCAAACGGACCTTTCAAACAAACAAGAGTTGTGGAATCACCAAAGAAAAAGAGAAAGTTAAATGTTTCACCTACCAAGTCACCTCTGCCAATCAAGCGACAGCCATCTCCGACACCATTTAATGACACGATTTCTTACGATGAGGAAGTCCTCAATGAAATCCCTTCCTCAATTAGAAATGAATTCATTCAGGATTTGGAGTGGCATAAGAAGAACAAGCGATTGGTTTTCGTGCCTACTAAACAAAAATTAAAAGATCGTCAAGAAGTTCGCCAATTGATTGTTGAGAGTGAGATTAATTCAGAGTGGATTGCGCAACAACCAACCATATCAAAAGTACAACCATTTTCTGGAATCACCAATTTTTCTCATCTTCTGGATCAAATTTTGCAATGGGTAAAACTGTCTGTTGATAGTCAGGGACCACATCCGGAGGATGTTCAATTATTCTTCAAGTACATTAAAGATTTGACAATGCAGCGAAATATCAGCCGGAGTGTGGGTCTTCTTAAGTTGATCAAAAGTGAAATTCAATGTCAAATGTCAATAGCTCTCATATCCACACTTTCGTCAGAGGAAAAGACTAACAAATTATTGGGCGTCGATGACTGGCAAAATCATTATGAGGAGTTGAAGAACTTGGTAACTTCTATCTGCAAGGATTTCAAAATGACAGTCGAGTTTTAAATTGTATTATAGTGTGTTTTATATTTATTGATAATGAAGCAGCTGCGGATCATAGCTTCATAAATGCAACGGGTTCATTAGCTATTGTAGTCGAAAATTTTACCCAAGTTTATTTTCCAATTTTCATTCCACCTGTTTTCGCTCTCTAGAAGAGCACCATCCTTAAGTTTAGCAAATAAACTTGCTTCGCCTAACGCTTTGGCGATTAATCTGTACATTTCGTCAGCTTCCAAAACTGACAGATCTTCATCTGCATGTGTAACAAGTCCATTCACCCCATCTTTCACAAGTTCACCAATAGCTGGGAATGAGAGAGTCACCACAGGTACACCAACTCCGAAAAAATCAACGATCTTCATTGGAAGATCGATTCCGCTCAGGGATGTATGCAAAGAAACGCCTAAATCTGCCAAAGACAAAATAATAGGATAGTCTTCAGAGGATAGCCATGCAGATCTTATGATTAATCTTTTCAGGAATTTAAGAGCAGTTGCTTTTTCGAGAAATTCATTTTTAAGTGGGCCCTTGCCTGTCACGATTAGAAGCACCAGAGGTAAATTTGATTCTAATGAGATTTCATCGTACTTCTTAAGCGCATTGAGCAAAATTTCGAAATCTTCGTCTGGAGTGAAAGATGTAGCACTGACCAAGATTTTGTAGTCTTCAATTTTCTCAATACCTTTGAATAGCTCGTGATTATTCAAAATGTCAGCTTTAGAGTGTTTTGATTTCAGCAACGGCTGGAACTGGCTAGCAGGACGGTCATGAAGAACCACGATCTTTTTTGGTTCAAAACCAAAATCTTCTACCAAGAAGTTTTTCATTTGCGATGTGACGGTAATGTTCAACCAGGCAAACTTGCCCAATACCTTCTCGTAAAATCTCAAGAAGCGCACCAATGGATGTCTCAAGTTGTTGAACTTCAAGTTGAGAATAGTATAGTTCAAGTTGTGCCAGTCAATGACAAGCTTGGAACGGCGGCTGAACAATTTGATGAACACAATGAGAATAAAAAGGACAGGTATCGAGGGAGGATTCTGTATCATAAAGTAGTCACTGCCACGAAGCTCAAACAAGAGAGAGATCAACTGAAATAATTGCAAAGTAATCTTTTTCACTGCAAATATTAAGTACGGGAGTCCCGATGCGTTGGTCACCACGTCGATTGGGTACGTTTCGATGTTGATATCGTCAACCACCTCAGCTGGAGGCTCTGTTTCGATATATCCACACAAGTTGACATAAAAATCCAACGATGAAAACGAGATAGCATGGTAGCACATGCGAGGCGAGTGTCCCAAGTCACCTAGCACTATTATGGACACTGTTTTCCTTTTCCCTACAGTGCCATTGTAAGTAAGAAAGGGAAGTATAACGTATAGTGTAATAGGAATAGAAAGGTAGATTCCCACTAGCCACCAGACATAGGGTCTTGCAAACAGTAAATAGTATTCCAATTGGTCAAGTTCGAGAAGTGTGGACATGGTCGAGGCAATTGAACAAATGGACGGTGGAGGTGATATAGGGACGATTAAATCCACATTGAAGATACAAAAAAAGATAAAAAGAATGCTCCGCGACGGGGAATTGAACCCCGGTCTACCACGCGACAAGCGGTAATTCTAGCCACTAAACTATCACGGATCTTGTTGAGTGGAAGCGCGAGTGGTTTATATTACCTATAGATTGTCATTGTCACGTGATATACGTTTTGGAGAGGTACGGGTATGTACTTCAGCTATTCTGATCCAGCTCAACTATTATCTAGTTCCACATTGACAAAATGTTCAAAAAGAGGAAGATCAAAGCGCAGATGGGCACTAAGCGACAAGCAGAAACTGAAATCCCTGATGACGAGTTGCAAGTCTCGCTGATGCCCTCACGAGAAGTCACAATCAAGAAAGCTAGAATCTCCAGGCCAAATCGAGAAACCAGCCACAACAACGACAAAATCGGCAACGAGGAAGACAAAAAGGAGTTAATGTCACAGAATGAAAGCGAAGAAACCGTTGTGGCCAAAGTAGTGGGCCCAAAAGTGCCGAAAAACATAAGAGTCACCACACTCACAGATTTCCAGCCAGATGTATGTAAAGACTTTCAACAGACTGGATATTGTGGATACGGCGACACCTGCAAGTTCCTTCACATTCGAGATGAGCTGAAACAGAAAAAACCCATAGAGAAAGACTGGGAAAATGTCGACAAGAAGCCACAGTCGAAAGCTGGCGTGGAGAACAGTGAGACTTATAGTTCGCAGCCATTTAAGTGTCCTATCTGTAAGGGAAAGTACCACAACGCTGTGAAAACACAATGCGGCCATATATTCTGCCAAAAGTGCTACATGCACCGCTATAAGGTGGAGAGGAAGCCAAAGTGTTTCATATGCAATGGCGACACAGGTGGAGTAGTTCAGCCACTTCTGAAAAGAGAGAAGACTGAATTGGAGTGCGAATAAGAGTAAAATGAGAACAGCACCAGACTTACCATAAAAAGATTACCCAATAGGTAAACATGGAACGTCGCTTGATCTGAACTGATGCTCAATGTCTTTCAAACCAAAAAATACAGTGGTCCGGAATCCCAGGAAGCCATTATGAAGGACAAGCTATTCTCCCAATATTATTGCCCTTTCGCACCGGGTTACTAACAAATGGAAGCAATTATACGTTTTCTCTTAATGGCATGCCTGTTTAGACTACAAGGGCTTACTCAAGTATAGTTTCGATTGAAATTACAACCATCCACAAGCGATAAGTTGCCTTTTTGTCCCTTTGCTTTCACGCATTTCCACAACCTGTATCACCTACACAATGTCTCAGTTTCAGGAACAGCTTGAGTCACTTCCGGGCTACGACTTCGTCATGGATAAGTTCAATGACTACGCAGGAGAGCATTTCAACAACACTAATCCGTTTGAAGACGAACTGGGCAACAAGCGCAAGTTGTCGCCGAATTTTCACACACAAGCAGAGAAAAGAGCATGGCAGAGAGTTCAGAAGCTGGCCTGGAACCACGATAAGTGCTTCCTAGGCCTGTGTGGAGTGGGTCTTGATTGTGGGATTGGTCTCGTACCGTTGGCAGTGTTCTTTTTGCCAGGCTTGGGGCCAATTGCCATGTATGTAGTTCATGCCCGTCTTATCAACACAGCTCAAGAGGATGTACATCTACCGGCCAGTCTTGTGGCGAAAATGCAGGGAAACATCTTGTTAGACTTTCTCATCTCGCTACCGCCAGTCATTGGCGCTTATCTCTCCTGGTTGAATGGCTGTCTGACACGTAATGCTGGATTGATTTATGTATACCTAGAGTATTTGTCCAGCCAGAGACAGAAAGGCAATTTACCAGTCTACGAAGGCACAAGAACACAAGGAACACAGCAACCGTTATACTCGGGCACCCAACGAGAACATAACTATCAAGATCGTTTCGGAGGAAAGTCTACGAAGAAGAAATCTGAGGAGTCCATTCAAGTCGGTGCTCAGCAGTCTGGGATCATATAGGTTTAGGAGACAATACCAATGACCACATTTGAGTCAAATGCTGTCTCAATGAGTTCGAAGGTGAAGGTTACTCCAAACAAGTCGATGAGTGTGTGTTACGAAGGTCAGTCGGTACCTTCTCTTGTATCCACAAATTGTACATAACCAACAAACAATTGAAGATTATTTTCAATTGCATAATGAAGGCTACACGAACGTCACTGCTGGCTACTCTTCCAATATTATAGTAGACATTCTTCACATGCCTCACTGAGGTGGTGTACCCATCAACACTAATAAAGCTCCAGACACCTATTAAACTCTACCATTGGAAATCTAATAATCCAAAGTCAACTGAGATTGTAGCCGTTCACAATCTTCCTCTTTACGACACAATTAACTACGTAGAGACTCATTAAGTACATTTCCTAATAGTTGGCCGAAGTAGATGCAGTCTAATGTGATCGACGCTTAATCTATTGTACTATCTTCTTTCCAACTCCATGTACGAGCGTCCGGACGGCATTGAAAGTTGCAGAATCTGGGTAGATGGCTGCTTTGACTTTGCTCACCATGGTATGTTCAGCGAGTAGCGCTTTTGAAAATCAACTTTCTTCTTCTCGAGGCTCCAAAAGTAATCCAGAGCATATCTTGATACTAACCGTAGGCCATGCTGGCGCAATGCTCCAAGCTCGCCAACTAGGCAAAGAACTCTATGTTGGTGTTCACTCCGACGAGGATATTCTCTTTAACAAGGGTCCTGTGGTGATGAAACTCGATGAGAGAATGACAGCAGTCGAGGCTTGTAAATGGTCAACTAAAGCTATTGCTGGAGCTCCATACGTGACGGATCCAGAATACATGAAGCAACACGGATGCGAATACGTTGTTCATGGTGACGATATCACCACAGATGCCAACGGTGAAGACTGCTACAAGCAAGTGAAGGATTTGGGCTTATTCGTTGTGGTGAAGCGTACACCCAACATTTCCACCACTGACCTCGTGGGCAGAATGCTCTTGATGACTAAAAATCACCATTACAGCCCAATCAGATCGGTTGAAAGTGCTGAGCAGCACCCTGTTTTCGCAAAAGAAGGTCATATGGAGAGGTTCAACAGCTATGCCTCTGATGCTACTGGCTTGCACAAAGGCTCTGCCGTTTATGTCTATGCGGACGGTGCTTCTTCCATCAAGACTATTGTAGAGCCCTCAGATGAGATTGCAGCTAAACTCAAGTTAAACATCGTCTACGTCGACGGAGGTTTCGACTTGTTCCATCCTGGCCATATCGAGGCTCTACATATTGTCCGCCAAGAAGCTGACAAAGTCAATGCTGTAGTAGTGGTGGGACTTCATGACGACAAGACCATCAACCAGTACAAGTTTCTCAATTATCCGATCATGAACCAGTTTGAGAGAGCACTCTGTGTGTTGCAGTGTCGTCATGTAGACGCAGTGCTTATTGGTGCTCCATACGTGCCCACCACTGAGCTTTTCTCTAAATTTCCAGGTCCAGTTTCTGCAGTGTTCCATGGCCCATCTACTGTTGACGAAGGTGTCTATGACGATGTGCAATCGTTGTTCAAGGAGATTGGTCCACACAAGTACGATCACATGAACACTGAGTTTATTGTCAACAGGGTTTTAAGCAACAAGGCGGCATATGAAGAGAGACAGAGAAAGAAGGGGTGGAAAGCTGAGGTGGAGCAGAAGTTGAGGGCAGAGGAGTTGGCCAGGGGACAGTGAGCTGCCTTTAGTGCCACCTTTCTCATATTCCTCGATCTACTATGCTTAAAAGGATATTTATGAGTGAATTTGATTATTATTCTTAATAAAGGCAACTAGAAAAGTTTAATAAAGAAGAAAACTGTGATACATCAGACCCATTTTCTTCCATTCTATCTTCTAAAGGCTAAAGATTCTCAAATGCTATCGTTAAATTCTATGCTATATATATGTTTTATTCGTTTCGTTTCTTTAAAAGTAAAGTGGCTCCGGGCAACAATAGCTTCAATCCAGAGACTTCATCATGCTCTCACACTTTTCGGTAGCCTCTCTGATATGCTGCTCGTTATGAGCATGGTTGGAGTTTCTTCTACCAGATAGCTTCTTGTCCGAGAAGCCTTCCTCGTCGCACAACTCATCGCCTGGCTTGCCCCAATTGTACTTGCCGCTACCCTCCTTTCTGACTTTGTTTGGGTCCATATCTGCGTGTCCATTGTGAGTGAAGTACTTCTGTTCGGAAGCTCCCTCGTGCACTGTCCACTTGTGAGTTCTGGTCATGTTTGTTTGAGCTTTTTGTATGGTCAATTGACTATAAGTTTTCGTGAATAAGATAATTCTAATTACTTGGACTACTACGAATTTCGGCCACCTTATATAGTGGTGGTCGATGGAGTGATCATGACCAGTGTGGGGTATATTCTCCTGCATTGGCCGCACCTAATATGGTGTGACTGAAGATTAAGGAAATGGGCGAACCGAGCCAATAAGGGGCATTATGCTGGTTGAAGACAAGGAACTGATAGAAACATCCCGTTCCGCTGAGTTTCAAATTGTGATCATTTTGCCAACTTAGCTAGATCAAACTTTCTAGAAATGTATTTGGGTGCAATGCGTCAAACTCTACGTTTGAGGTCTCGATTGTTTGTGAATTGACACAATTGACAACACCATTACAGTTAATTTAGAGAACCCGTCGATTCTATTACTTAATCTTTTTTCTTCCCCACTTAATCATCACCCTTAGCCTCGTTGGCAAAAATAGCTATGTTCTTGGAACATTTGGTGATGTCATTCTGCCGGAAAGTTCTATGGGTGTGCGCATGACGGCTGCTCTACCTGCTTCGAGTCATGTTCACATGAATGGGCGGACACACTAGTCAGTCCTAAAATGTAGTGATCGGGACCATTTTTGAAAGCCGGAATCACATCTCGGGACTGATGTGGGGCTCTGATTCCTTGACATGATTCTTGACATACTTGCCTTCTTGTCAACTACAAGCACGTTTGGCAGTTGCTAAATTCTGTGTGCACTCACTGGATTTTTGCAAATTAAAGATGTCCAATTCAAAAATCGGTTTTCGATGTTTTAGTCGTGATATTGAAAGAAATAGTTATTTGGAGGTAGGAAAGGGTGTGTACATCAACAGAATTCTGCTTTTTGGGTTCCAGGTATTCCTACACTGTTCGAACATTCTCTTACGTTGGAGAGATAGGTCCGCACATCGAAGAATTAGACATTGAACATTAAAAGTAGCTCAATTTTTACCACGCCTCTACAATTATGAGATCAGCTCCGGGATCATTCTTCAGGCACTCTTGCTAGATAAAACCTCACCTTTAGTTCTAACCTTCTCCACTAGTCTCGATGACAACCTGCACAGGCCCAATCAATACCGATAAGAGATACTTCTTACTTTATGATCGATCCCGATCCAGACCCCGATAGCGATATAGACGATCTCAGAAAGGAGGAGCTAGAGACTCTCAGTGCCATTTTTCAGGACGCATTGGTCTTGGATCTTCCTGGACTCAAAGGAGAGGCCCGAATACCACTTCAAGTGGAAAACGGAATTCCAGTTCATCTAATAAATCCGGATGGCAAGGTCCTACGAACCTCTGAAGTTCGTCACCTTCCACCATTGAAATTCAAATTCTTACTACCGCAGGGGTATCCTTATGAGAAGCCGCCAGAAATGGAATTGTCCTCGTTGATTGTGTCGGACCATGAGAGCAACGAGTTGAAACAAAAGTTGCTACAGCATTGGATAGACACAAAAGATCAAGTTCTCTTTACTATGATCGACGAATTTCAAGAGAAAGCTGCTTATTTGCATAATTTTACCGGACAAGAGATAAGGTGTGAGGACATTGAATACGAACAGATCCTAGAGCATGATTTGGCTGAGAAACAGAAGGAGTTTGATGGATCTACTTTTACATGTGAAATCTGCCAAGATGACTTGAAAGGTGTAAAATGTGTAAGTTTTGAGTCGTGCGGCCATGTATTCTGCAATAATTGTCTTCGAAACTTTTTTGTTTCGTTGATCAAGGATGGAGATGTGGAGAAGATTCATTGTCCTGATTTTGAGTGTGGCAAGAACTTTCTAAAGGTCCGTGAAAAGTACTTGCGCTTAGAGAATATGGTTGGCGAAAAATTCGACTTTGAAGAGTTTAAAACACTGCTCATGACTCCACCTATCACGCTTTCTATCTTACAAAAGATCCTAGGTGAAGGTGAAGGTGAAGACTCAAAGTTGTTCAATAAGTACCTCACACTATTCACCAGTCACCAAAACGCAGTGATTGCGAAGTTATTTCCCTCGAGACTAGTTTCCTGTCCTCGAGAAAAGTGCCCAGCCATGATTTTCAGAGAAAACATGAATAGCAGACTCGTCATCTGTCGCACCTGTGACTACGCATTTTGCAATACATGTCGAAAATCCTACCATAGTGATAGTATAGACTGTTCAAAAAAGGTAGCTGGTAAGCCGTATTGTGGCATCCCCATTGAAGCACTCGACATGTGGCTTCTGTCAGACAAGAACTCAAAAGAAAGAGACGCACTCCGGTACAAGTACGGCTATGATCTCCTCACCAAAGTTTCAAACGAATACGTAATGGATAAATTGTTCAACGAAATGCTTTTGGACGCCTCCCATGGTTTTTCCAAGTGTCCTACGTGTGACTTGATTATTCAAAGACTGGAAGGTTGCAACAAGATGAAGTGCTCTTCCTGTACTACCCTCTTTTGCAATCTCTGTGGCATTTACTTGGACTACGACCATCCCTACGACCATTTCAACGCTGTTGGTAGTACATGCTACGGTAAATTGTTTCATGGGATGCCCGGATTGGATTAAATATTTATGGAATAGAAAAATCTCGAATTTTTTTTACTATGTAGTGTGCACAAGTTTGTTCCTAATTGTGTTGAATTTTACCCTCAACTACTAACTGTAAGTTCATGCAGTAGCTGTTCAAATTCATATTGTGATTCATCGTTTATACTATAGGTATATACTCGAGACTATCGGCTTATCCGATATGATAACAAACAGCTATCTTTGTCTTAATATCACTCTCTTTGTATTCTTAAACTTAATGACAGACTCATATCTTTAAATAGTTCTAACTAAGTGAGATCATCAAAGTTCCAGGTCTAACGTATCTTCACGTGAATTATCATTCTAAGTGAGTTTCACCTCAGTTTCACCTGATAAAAGACTAATATAGAGTGGTGTGACCTACTTACATTATTCGTAGTTCACCCCTACGTCAACATTCTCTGATGAGGTCGAGACTTAGTTTCACTTCGGTAATCTGCAAATCTGTAAATGCCTGTACTGCATTTTGTCATTCCGCACTGAAGGAAGATATATCTCAGTACCTCTTAGACTCTCAGATTCAACAAATTGAATATCCTACGAAGTGCGAGTGATATAGTACTACCATGAAACTCAGAATAGCATGTGTGCAATTTAGCCCTACCTTGGGCAAAGTGGAGGATAATATTGCCAAAGTGAAGAAATTATTATCAGAAGTTACGAGAGATATTGACTTGTTGGTGTTGCCTGAGCTATCTTTAACTGGATACAACTTTTCATCTCCAAGAGAAATTGAACCATTCCTCGAATCCAGTAGCTCAGGTCCAACATACAGCTTGGCGTTGGAATTATCAGCAAAATATAGCTGCACCACTGTCATTGGATATCCTGAAAGATTCCGAAAAGCCACATATAACTCTGCCATGGTGGTTGACGAGCATGGGAAGTTGGTGTACAACTACAGAAAAACCCATTTATACGAGACGGACGTAACTTGGGGTTGCAAAGAGAATCCAAAGAAAAGCTTTAAGTCCGTGAAGTTAAGGCTTGGGCCAGAAAAACAGTCAATCAAGACCAATATCGGCATTTGCATGGATCTTAATCCATACAAGTTTGAAGCGCCTTTCAACAAGTTTGAGTTCGCCAAGCTGTGCTGGAAGAATAGTTCTCAGCTAGTAATTGTTCCCACCGCATGGCTCTCTCCCGATTCGCCTTCCATCCAGGACGATGCAAGCAAAGATGAAAAAGAAAAGATGGGTCTAGAGTGGAAGGAGAAACTTGCAAGCAATTCTGCAGACTTTGCCGAGCCGCTGAAGCAGTTGACTAACTACTGGATCTTGCGGTTTTTCCCCCTCTTGAAGCATCCCATGAATCAATTGCCAACTTTGGCACGCAAGACTACCGTAGTACTCTGTAACAGAACGGGCATCGAGGGCGATGTGATGTATGGGGGATCATCTTCAATTTTACAATTTGACTCAGAGAAAAGTGGTGATTCGAATATTGATGAGACAAACCCCAGCGTAAAAGTTTTTGGCTCTGCGGGATGGGCTTCTGAGGAAGTATTGTATCACGAGGTTGATGTATGATAAATGGTTAAGACCGGAAGGGTTTAGATGGACTAGTATGATTTTATAATTTGCTAAATCAAAGACAGAGCGATATTCGAGGGAAAAGGACAGAATCTCTAGAAAGAAAAGAAGATAAATATAGAGTTTTAATGTGAAACTTCATCCCTTGAACACTCTTTGCCTGTTCTTCATTATTTTCTCACTTTATGTCTCAAGGGAGTAAACGAAGAGTGCCATTGTCAAGACTGGCCGTTGCCGTCATAACATAGCAAAATGAGAATCTTCCCCAGAACTCAAATTTGATTAGATCATCTATCTTTTTGTAGCTAAGCAACGTCTTAGCTTTAACGATGGCTATTTTTTCATCTGAGACTGGCTTAATATGCCTACAAAGTGGTTTAGGTATCAAAAAAAGTGAAGAGCTTGTCCGTAGCCTTCTTTTACGAACTTTACGTTAAGACAAACAGCGAATTTCAAATAGTTTTTACATGGCACCTTAGAATCTCCAAAATTTGGACCAACAAAGATTTCCAGTGGACCAATTTTTATGTGCAGAATAATAAAGTGTAAATTATTTTGAATGGTCATGGTAAAAATGTAAGAGACCTGTGTTTAAGGCCCCTCTGGCCAAATGGTTAAGGCATCCGCCTCCTAAGCGGGAGACTCCGGGTTCGAGTCCCGGGTGGGGTTTAAGTAATTTTTGCATTTCGAAAATCTGCGAGGGCAATTTTTTTTTCATATAAGTGATAATAATCTTTCTTGTTCTATTTATGCGAATTAATGTAAATTAAAATCCAAAGCTAAACGCACTCATATCTGGCTCCTCAAAAGCCGATGGTGCAGGTGCAACCTTGGTTTCTTTTGGAGCAGCGGAAAACTCCAGGAAGATATCCTTGGCTTCAGTGCTAGCTTCATTTTGTTTTTCGGGAAGTGGATACAAGAACTTCCAATTTTTCATGAGTAGCAATGCCAAGTAGTCACAGCCCATTCTGGAGTAGATAGTCGATACCTTGATCACGAACTCAAATTCCTCGTTTGGTTGAACTGCTTTAGATCCTTGTAAATAGTTCAGCTTTGTAGCACGAAGATTCTGGAACAAAACTGCCAACACCGGGTCGTCGCTGATGAAACTTTTGCTCTTTGCATCCAAAACGACCGTCTTTATGTATTTTTGGAAATTCCCTGAGAATTGAGTACTGTATTGCTTGACCATATGAATAGGTGACTTGATGAGTGCCTGAATTGAAATCTCCTTCTGTTTCATTTCCCAAAACACCCAACTAGTCATCCAACGGTCTCCCTTACTGAGCGCTTTTGGTAGAATAAAGTTTTCGATGATGTGCATGATTGTCTCCTTATCAGAATTGACCTTTGCAACCACCAAGGCCAATTCGATATCACCAAGTTTGTTGCAAAGAGTAATGCAGCAATCCTTTACTTGACCTGCTAGCAAGAAGAAGTACGCTGCATCCATGTATCTATGCTTACCTAATAGAACAAATGCATTTTTCAGAGCAGCTGTCCTCCATCGGTCCTCAGCGAAATTATTGCTCAAGAACTTGAGAACCTTATCCTTCTCAGGGTGATAGATTGTTCTCCAAAGACCAACCAAAACCTGCTTTTTTTTGATTGCCAAGTATAGCACTGAAACTCTTCCAGAGGGGTCTCTACTATCACCAAACTCGTTTCTCGCTATAGTTTCAACAAGATTGGTGAGTCTATGCTTGTCAACCCAATATGCCAACCCAACCTTTCTCACAGTGTCCCAAGACAATCTGTGATTATAATTATTGTCAATTATACTGAAGAGCATCTCTTTTTGGTCACTATGAAGTGCCCAACTGGTTTCTCTCATGGACAATCTTTTTTGTTTCAGCGAAGACTTGAACAATTCAAAGCCCAATAAGAATTTTAATCCATTCTCGTCCAACGAACCTCGGTACTTGGATAAACTACTTACAATGTTCGTCACGTTAATAAGAGTCGTCTGCTGGTGTCTCGTCAAAAGAGGCAACGACACCTTTGTAAGCTTTTGGACAAGCAAATCCAGAACTGTCGAATTAAATTCTTGGAAGACCTCAAGTCCAGTGATGTCTAATGTGTTAAATGAAAGCCTTCTGCGCTTCTTGTCAGGACGATTCTGGAAAACTGCGTCTAGCAATTCAACGCCTAAATCCCACCTGAGCTCATTCTCTGAACGAAGAACCTGCAATAACTTCACCAATACCTCCTCAACAAGTTTCACTTCATTCTGTAGTAATGCTTGAATGAGGAATTGCGGATGGTAAACCGGAAGTGGACCATTGAGAATTCTGACCAAGTCTGAAATCAAGAAGCTTGACTGCTTAGGGTCGTAACCAACCATCAACTGCCGAATAGTTGAGTCAATGGGCCTGTTAGTGGAAGCACCTCGTGATGCTCCGAGTTCAACCCATTTGTCATCAATGAAAAATTGATTTCCACTTCCGATGACCAAATATCCTTCATCAATCCAAATCAGATCTCCAATTTCGTGTGAGGTATAGTCTGATATGTCAATGCATTTCAAAACAGCAAATGATGGAATAAGGTTGGTGTAATCATATCTGAGTTGAGTGTAAAGCAAAACGAAACGAGGAAAGCCGACCTCAAGAATAGCATAAGCTGTAGAACCCATTGATCCAATAAAATTCCAGTCGAGATCTCTAACCACTCCATATTCCTTTGGGAACGACTCCTCGTATTCGAGATGTCCAGATTTTGTGTCCCAAACCGAGAGCTGACTTCCACTCTCATTGACAATGGCCAATTTATTAATAACTGAAGCTCCGCAAATGTAACTTGCTCGTTCTATGCTCGTGTGAATTTGGGTAATTTGCTCCCATTCAACCTGTTTGGTGTCACTATTGTATGAAACACCAATTAATCTGAATAATCCCTTTTCGTCAATGATTGATAAATCCTTTTCCAAATACGTATCCACAGCAGAAAGCTTCACATGTCCAGTGTATTTGCCAGGAAGCTCATGGGTATGTATAATTTCGTATGATACCTTTCCTGTTTCTGGATGGATGTCAATCTTCCAAGCATTGATGGAAGATGCATTATAAGCACATATAACTAGATACGATGTCTCAGAGAGAGTCCTTAAAAAGAGAGCCTGTGGAGTATCGGTGTTCCTATCTTTGTTTGAGTCGAAGATTTCCCTTCGACTAATGAGTTGAGCGTCCTTGTCGTCCATAGTCTCGCCATTACAATCCCAAATGCTAAAAAATCCACCTTTCTCAACCACCAAAGCAAGATGGTGTCTGAATCTACCTTTTAGCTTTGTTACATCATTGATGATTATCGCATCGAGTATTCCCTGGTTGAAAGGGTCAAGCTCAGGATCTCTAATGACATTAAGACGGAATCTTTTGGAAATAGACATTGTTTTTTGTTGTTGTGGATTTAGTAGTAATGGCTCCCAGATATAATTGTATTGTGCAAAGTTCGAAATCGAGAGCATGATGTTATTCTGGTATGAGGAGGAAGATGTAACCAATTTTCTGATGGATTTGTCGTGGCCCTGAAACTTGTTCTTGAGTGTAATGTCCATGCTTCCAGGTCCCTCCACAAGACCTTTGAATGAAGCTTCCACCAACCTGATAGTATGTTTGATCCTGTCATGCAAGAGGTAAGAAAACTTGTTTGTTCCTTTCAATGTGATCACATTGCTCAAACAAACCGGGTTCAATGAGAGCTGGAAGTCTTTTGACGTGGCAATGGTGTTGAGATCTAGTATTGAGTCTATCAAATAGCTCGGAAGACAAATCTTGTTGAAACTTGTTTCCCGGATTTTTTCGAAGCGAACACTATTAGGTGGATTGGTATCAATGTTCCATATTGCGTAAGCCACGGCCCTAGACTTACCCGTAACAACCACAAGATCAAAATTAGACATGTTCTTATCGACAAAGTACTTTGTGACATCTGTTTCAGATGCAGACTTAGCCAAGTCAGCAATAAGCGTAGATTGTAACTTGACATTTTCAATCACCAAGGCACCCATCAATTCAGATTTTAAATCTTTTTTCAAATCAAGTTGAGCCCATAACTTCAAGTGACTGTGCCCACTAAAGTCATAGGTAGCCCACACATTAAGTATATGATCGTTCGTAATGGTATACAAAATATCATTATTTTCGGAGGAGGCAGGCATGTAGCTTCGAATGTTTTTGATATTAGCCATTGATGCTAACATTTCATCGTTGTCTTTGGAAGAATCAAGCTGCTCTTTCTCTCTCCACTTGAAACTTAAGAGCCACTTGCTCCGGTCATGATCCAGGTATATGAGTTCAAAAAGAGAGTTGCAGTCACCGTAGTTTATACGTACAAAGACTTTAGCAAATGAGTCGTAATTGGAGTAATTGTAAGTCACAATTTTGCTGGCATCCAATGTGATATCAATCCCTTCCACAGGACTTGCCTGTTCTTGAGACCACCTGAGGTTAGACTTAATTTCTCCATATTGTAGGTATAAATGACACAAGTGGATACCCTTCTTTGTTCCAATGGCTAGTTCTTGCTCAGCCAATGCCCATTTCATGCAGATAATTTCAGAATTGTCGATATCAAGTTTGAGTGCTTCAGTCCACTTCGGGATTGTCATGAATTCGTTGACCGGTGTAAGTACCATGAGCTGGACACCATAGGATATACAAATAAGTCCATTATCACCATTAATACATACTGCAATCGGATCTTTGTCTAAATAGACGGTTTGGAGATTGGGGTTGCCATGGTCAGTGATTGAGTATATGATCAAATTGTTGCCTGATCCATATGCGATAATGCGGTGATTCTTCCATTGAGCTTGGTACAGCGAGTACACGGAGTCATTTGGATCACCGGGAACAAACTGAATAGTCATCAGAGGGAGATTACTATTATTTTGTGGGGAAATCAATTAGAATATTGTGAATTGGTTGGAAAGTGTAAACGATTATGCAGGTGTGAAGTTATTCAACCAGTAGATTGTAACAGCAATTCAGGCGAAAAAAAGAACGGAGACTTTCGTTATGAAGTTGAATCTGATAGAAATAATATTGGGAAAAAATCAAAAATTTCTTTCAAAATCGAAATAAAAAATGTGTACTGTAAGCTCATTCTGTGAACTCAGTTACATGGAGACTACACCTTAAATAACACTCACATAAAATTTATTTCATACAATTAGTAAATTCCATTAGACCTTCTCCACATGGGACTTGACCGACTTGATCTCTCCCTCGTCCAAAATGTCTTCGATATCGTCTTCTTCCGGATTAGTGTGGTCGGTGATCTTAAACAAGATCAATGGAGCAGCAATAATCATAGTACCTTGGATCAAACCCCAAGAACTAGCAAACAAAGCCATGTAAGAAACCAGCATAGCATCCAATCTCCAGACAATAGCAGCAAATGCAGATTGCAAGGATTTGTAGAAAGAAGCGTACAAGGCAACCTTCTTTGGGTTGTTAGAAAAGGTTCCCAATACCCAGAAGATGAAACTCTGAAAGATGGCATCGTAGGCTCCGTAGAACATGTACAAGAACATAGGGCCAATATAGTCACTGTCATGGAAGTCAATGAGAGGCTTATCCTTGACGTTTTCTCTGGTGACACCCAACTGGAACTTCAAGCCTCCACCCCAGACAGCCATACCACTAATAAAAACAATAGCAAAACCGATTCTGGCACGGTTGGCTCTTCTCCATCTCTGACAATCCATAATAAGGCCGAAACCAATAGCTCCAAGCATCTGGGAGAGCCAGTAAAGGAGAGAATTCAAGGATCTGGTTCTCACGTTAAAACGGCCAGCGTTGAAGTTGTTGAACTGGTAGGTGTAGAACCAGTTAGAGGCGCAGAACATAGGAAACAAGAAGTAGATTTTGCGTTCGGTCTTCAAGACGTGGAACATACCTCTGAGTTCATCCTGGATCTTAGGGTACTTCTTGGCAATGACCTTGGTACCATCAGACTTGTACACCTTGCTCATGGGAAGCAAGAAGAAAGCCAAAGCCACACCAGCAGCCATCAAAATCATGAACGCCACGTAGGTGCCTGCGTTGACATTGGACTCGCCCGACAGCATGTTTTGTGCGAGAGGAATGATGGAACCAATCACGGCACCAAAGTTGAAGATCACCCAGAAAACCATAATGGCAGTGGCCTTTCTGTGCTCCAAAGCGTACGACATGATCATGGAACCCTGAGCAGCCCAGGTAACAGCAGCACAAATTCCCAAGTAGGCACCTGCGAAAACAGGGAAGCCTTTGTTGCCAGTATAGTGGAACACAAGAAGCGATGCCGTGTACATGAGGTAACCAGTACCACCCATCATGAGACAAGCTCTCACGCCAATAACGTTACAGATAACACCACCAAAGGCACCGACGGTTGCAAAAGTCGAGTAAAGAGCCACGTTGGCGTTGTCAGCAACCGTGTGGTCAGAAATGCCCGAGTTACCAATACCTGTGATAGCATTGTAGCATCCGGGAGTCAAAAAGAGAACAAATGACATGATCACCAATTGGACCATTGCATGAGAGTAAGGAGGTATCCACGACACGTATCGACGGTTGTACCACTTACCAGAGGCCTCGATTTCCGCCCAGCTATGGTGGACTACCTCAAGATGATCTCCACCATCTTGCGAGCATGGAGAATTTGAAGATTGCGACTCCACTTGGATCAGTTCTTTCTTCTTGTCGATAGACATGCTTGTGATTTAGAATCAAGACAGACGATGGGATCCACCGCCTCTATATATGTTATCGTTTGTCTGGTAGCAGGGTTGGTTTTTTTTTATTTTTTTTTCGTTGATAACGCTTGTGCGGTTCTGGGCTCAAACCTGGTTACAGTGAGAAGTCGATGTTACATCGGATTTATGTCGGATTATTACGCTGCCGCGAGTCCTTATCAGCTGAGGCTAATCGTCATTTCCGTGTATCTGAGTGCTGATAAGTGGCCGGAAAGTGTAGGCGAGCGAAATGGATCAGTTAGTTTTCACCATTTATTTTCGTGTTTTTTTTTTTGAATCTCTACGACGGAAAAGTCCGCTTTCTTGTTCAACTAGAGGACATTCACCGTTCTCCATACCCCACTGATGACCGTGTTGAGCCTTGACTACTTTCCCCAACCTTGATCCGGCATATAATTTACAATTCTCAATGTAACATGGAACAATAACGGTGTGTGGCAATCAATGTTGCACTTTTGCCCAAACTCATGAAGGTAACGTTGCGGGTGATCCCACCATATCTTTCTCCAGGGTTGTAGGATCTGGGTATTGGAAGCATTGGAGGTGACATAGGCTGTTTTTGGGAACTTTTACTGTAGCTGAATGGAAAAAAAGATGCGACGCCTTGCCCAATGCGGTAAATCTAGTATGACAATTCCAGTTTGCCAATTCCGTTCGTGAGACCACATTGATCGTTCAGGTGTAGATTGATTTGTCATGACAGTTTTGTGAAAAATGTCACCCGTTGAATATCTACGCTACGGTTCTCAATCGCTTGCCCTATATCTGCTTCTTTATCTCTCTGCAACCTGGTCACCATGACTCTCTGTCCAGGAAGATGTCTCCAAAGAGAACCTGGCCCATTGTTGAAGAATAATGGGTTGTTGGCGATTTTTCTTCTTTAAAATATACAATGATTTAATATGACTTCGGATAAGACGTCGAGTTCGTGGAATAGGATGCCACGACTTGAGTGTTTGAAGATAACTCTTGGCTGATACCTCACTTATTTTGCGATCGCCGCATTGGGGACATTCGTATTTTAATCCCATGCTCGCCTTAAGGTGTATCAACGACTGACTGGTGAAATGACTTCAACGGAAAAGTATTATCATTAGGCTTTTTTCTCTCTATTTTTCTCAAGTTCAGTTACATGAACTAAAAGACTTTAACCGATTTTTCAATCATTTCATCTCTGATGTCTCTGTCAGTCTCATTCTTCTCAGTTTCTCAGTATCTCAGTATCTCAGTATCTCAGTATCTCAGTATCTCATCTCCGAGCACTACAACAGATCGTCCTAAAATTCCACAAGAATCTCTTTCTGACATATCTATAAGCATATGAAATGAGTGTCTAAATATCCAAATCTCTAATGACTCGTAAACGAATTTCCCACTTGCACAATACTGTCGACCAAGTCGTCCACCACCTTGTCCGTGAGAATAGGTGAATTGAAAACCACTCTGAAAAACTCGCCATGCCCATCTTGGGCAGGATTGGGCAGGAAATCCATAAGGTACTTACCTTGGCGGTGAAGCTCTCTTGAAACATAACGAGTGACTTCGGTGAAGTTCAGGCCCTCGAAGTTTTCTGGCTTGTAATAGAAGCAGACCTGAAGACATTGAGGGTTTTCTTCGACGAGCAGGAAACCTGGAGTACTGGAGATCTTCTTGACAAAGTAGTCGACGATGGTAAATGCATGGTCTACTCTCTCTTGCAAACCCTGGTATCCATAGTAGAGCCACGTCATGTAGAATTTGAAGGAGTCTGCTCTTCTTCCACACCCCATGGTTCCATCTGCCAAATCCAAGTTCTCTTCATCGTTTTCACGACCGTGGAAGAGATATGGAGCGTCAAGCGAATTGGCGGTCTGGAATTTTCTAACGTCTGGAAGTAAAAGAAACGAGCAAGTGTTTGGAGTTCCAAGCATTTTGTGTGGGTTTGTGGTGATGGAGTCTGCAAGCTCACAGCCAGCCAATTTGCCCAGGTGAGTCTTCGAGAAAATCACATTTCCTCCCCAAGACCCGTCCACGTGGAGCCAGATTCTGTGTCTTTTAGCAACAGCACTAATCTGGGTGAGATCGTCAAACAGGCCGAAAACTGTTGTTCCGGCAGTTGCATTAACAAATAGAGGAGTGTATCCTTTAGCAATTGTATCATCAATAACTTTTTCGAGAGAGTCAGTGTTCATCGAGCCATCGCTGTTGATATCCACTTTGAAAACAGCTCTAGAGCCCAATCCCAAGAGAATGGCAGCCTTTTCCACCGAGTAGTGGCAGTGCTTCGAGGCATACACAGCAAACTTCTTATTTGTGTTTCCCTCGAGCTTTGTCTCGGGAAACAAAAGGGATCTGGCGATCTGCAAGGCAGTGATATTCGACCACGAGCCTCCAGAAAACGTCAATCCTCCACAGGTGTCAAGGTTGTTCTTGAAGAAAAGACTAGCGTACTTTCTGCCCACGTAGTTTTCCAACACGGAAAGAACAGGCGAAACCGTGTAGACGTGAGAGTTGGTGTTAAGCACAGATAGAAGCATATCACTTACTACACCAATCGGATTAGTAGAGGCATAGAGTTTATCCAAAAAGCCCGGGTTCCATGTATTCACAGAGTACTTGAGAACGTTGTCGATATGGCGAAACAACTCGGCGTTGTCGCCTTTCACACCCTTATCAAAGAGCTGGTCCTCGCTAGTGAAGATTTTTTTCAAAGTCTGGGGTTCATGGTAGCTTCCTAATGAGCCTGGCTGGAAACTGTTGGAGTTCAAGTCCGCAGAGGCCACATACTCGACTATGCGTGGGTGGATAAGCGAGAGCAACTGGTCAAGTTCCTGAACTCTGTTCTGTTCAAGAGTGGACGAGATAGGCATTTTGTGGAGTGGTTCGAGCTACAACTTTTTTTTATAATTGCCATCATTAATCTGCGCACAGTTGAAAAACTCCACATTTGAGATTCCATTCAGATCGAGAGAAAGAGGAGAATATAAAGGAAATAAACAGATAAAAACAACAGAAACTTCGGAATATGAATTATTTCCATATGATTATTCGAAGAGAATAAAATTGAAGATCGTACTGAATCCATTCTGCCTATGCAAAGTCTACACTTTCATCAAAATGCCAGTTTCACTATGTACAACACCAACAACCGAAGTCTAAAGTCATTGGCCCTTTTCCCTTATTTAATATTGCTCTTCAATTTCTCCTCCTGCTCGCGCAACTGTTTCTGTTTTGATAAGTTCCGGTTCAAAACATCCAACTTTCTCATCTCCTCTCGAGCATCAAAGTCTCCACTAGACAACTTCTCGTAGGTTTCGTCATATTTCCCTGTCGACAAAGGAGCATTACCTCTCATTCTTTTTCTCATGTCAAAAAAACCGTTTCTGCACTCCATAAATGCCCGGAAATTGGCCACGCAAAGCTCAGGCAACTCTTTCTTCAATTTTGGGTCGGTGAGACAGTCTTTAGGAGTATTCCGCTGTATGAGCACACACGGAGACCTCTGTAGACAGATGGCAAGCGCCTTTTTCTGATCTTTACAACTGTGAAGTTAGCATAAGTTTTTTTTGTTTTCATATTTTGTTGTTTCACATACCTTGCACCCATGACTGAATCTTATACGATAGCATCAAGTCACACAATAAAAGCAGAGTTATCGTGGTGACTGCACCCGTACACCAGGCAAGGTGACCAGTTAAAGAGGGTAAACTTATTGTTAATTTGGTAGATTTGGGAAAGAAGCTGATTCATTTTTCTCTTTCAGCTTGAATGAATCTCGCTTCCCATATATATATTTTCTATTCTTTTGGTGAATTTTCTTGACAGCTTCTTCTTTCCGGAGAGTACACTTATGTGCAGTCTCACGAAGACTCGGAATCAGACTTCAAGCAAATCTACATCTAGAATATAAAAAATTAACAAGAAAGCTTAGTATGCTACCGAGTGACGACTCTCTCTACCTCTACAATCTTACGCTACGGTCGCAATCGCTGGCTTCAAAGTCCATTGTAGGCCAGTTTTCCGGCCAGAAGAAATCTCAAGAGTTGGTGCTTGCAACTTCAACTACCATCGAGCTCTACAGGCCCAATTCTGAGACTGGGAAAGTCGAAAAGGTTATGGTGCAGCAAAATTTTGCAATCATTCAAGACATTGAGAAGATTAGGTTGGTCGGCACTCTCAAAGACTTGCTAGTAGTGACCTCAGACTCTGGAAAGATCGTGATTGCAGAATATAAAGAAGCCTTAGCAAGATTCGTGCCGTTGGTTCAAGAACCTCATTCAAAAAATGGACTCCGAAGACTCACTCCGGGAGAATATCTCTGTGTGAACCCCAAGAATCGAGCACTTATGGTTGGAGCTATAGAGAGGAACAAACTAGTGTACAAGGTGGAAATGGAGAATGTGGCTGGACTTTTAGAATTGCTGTCGCCGCTTGAAGTCTCGTCCAAGAACATGCTAACCCTTCTGCTCTGTGCATTGGATACAGGGTATGAAAATCCACTCTGGGCTGCCATTGAGGTTGACTACAAGTTGTACGAGAACAAGCATTATGACCCTAGTACATCGCCACTTCTTCTCAACTACTATGAGTTGGATCAAGGTCTCAATCATGTTGTGACTAAGAAAAGCAAACCAGATTTGCCTGCTTCGGCAAACTTACTCATTTCACTTCCTGGCCATATCGGTGGACTCCTAGTATGCGCCAACTCACATTTAATCTATGAGAAAACGCCAGGTGGGAAAAGAATTTATCTTCCACTTCCAGTCAGAGAAAAGTCCTCTGAGACTGTCATTGTAAACTTTTTTGTGCATACAATTAAGAAGAATGATTTTTTCATTTTGCTACAGAGTCAACTTGGCGATTTGTTCAAGATTACTGTCGACTACGATTCTGACGCAGAGACGGTGGACAGAATGTACGCTACTTACTTCGACTCGATTCCAACATGCAACAGTATAAATGTGTTCCGGAGCGGATTCTTGTTCGCCAACACTACCGACAACAATAAGCTTTTCTATCAGTTTGAGAAGCTTGGTGACACCAATGAGACTACATTGGTGTCTACTGAAGATGAAGACTCATTACAAACTCCAATTCCTTTCAAGCCACAGGGACTACATAATTTGGCTCTAGTAGACATTCTTGAGTCCCTCAACCCATTAGTGGATGGGTTGTTGTATGAGCGTTCATCCAAAGATACAAATGAAATGCTCCAACAACTTGTGACTCTCTCGTCGCATTCATATATGAAAATATTGACTTATGGTCTACCAACATCGGAGTTGGTATCACTGCCTTTGCCCATAACTCCAACTAACATTTTCACAACTAAAATTACTTCTAGCTCCGCAAGTGATGACTACTTGGTCCTCACAACGTCTCTAGGATCAAAAACAATAGTTCTATCAATTGGTGAAGTTGTTGAGGAAGTCAGCGACTCTGGTTTTGTCGATGATCAATATACAATGGCAGTGCAACAGGTGGGAAAACACTCCATTGCCCAGATTCATGCTAATGGTATTCGGCACATCAAACACATAATAGATCCGCAATCTAAAGAAATTGCATCCAAAAAACAAACGGACTGGTATCCTCCTGCTGGAATCACTATCTTGCAAGCCAGCACTAACAATGAGCAAATCATCATTGGGTTGTCAAACCGAGAAGTGTGCTACTTCGAAATCGACCCTCTGGACGATCAACTCACTGAGTATCAGGAAAGATTAGAGGTTTCTGAAGGGTCTGTTACTTCTGTCTGCCTCGCAAGTTGCTTCATCGGCGAGGATAAAAGAAAGAGCAGTTTTGCGATTGTTGCATCATCGGACGAGACAATTCAGGTCGTTTCACTTCTTTCACATAACTGTTTCGATGTGCTTAGTTTACAGGCACTTTCTGCACCTTGCTCCTCCTTGTTGATGATGCCCATGAATCAAGATACGCTATATGTACACATGGGTTTAGCCAACGGAATTTATGCGCGAGTGAATATCGACATAATTTCAGGGAAGTTGAGTGATACTAGGCTCAAATACTTGGGAACGAAACCTGTGCAAATTAGAAGTTTAACATTGCCTGGCCTCAAGCAATCAGCGCTTCTCCTTCTCAGTTCTCGGCCTTGGGTAGGTTTCTTCAATGTGAACAATACGTTCAGATTGACTCCGCTTCTTGGTACAGATATCATAACTGGAACTTCTTTCTACTCTGAGGATATTGGAACAGAGAGTGTAGTGGGGATAAGCAACGGAAACTTGACCATTTTCACCATTGGCAGTGAGGATGCTGGAGGTTTTAACGTTAGCAACGAATTCACTACGGAACAAATCAAGCTCAGATATTCTCCTCGAAAGCTAGTCAAGGATCACAAGACTGACACGTTTTTCGTGGTGGAGTCAGAGTTCGGGATTGTTTCTCCATATGTAGCTGAAGGTGCTGAAGTTGACTCAGATTATTATGACGCCTTTGGATACGAAAGACAGAACAATTTATGGGCATCTTGCTTGCAAGTTGTTGACATGTTGCTGTCTGAGGTTTCACAAACCTTTGAATTCAATGAGAATGAATGCATTACGTCTCTCTGTCAAGTGAGACTTGCGGATACTGAATACTTGGTCATTGGAACAACAGTGAACCAAATATTTGTTCCCCCATCTTCCACCGGAAGTTTCCTTTACACATTCGCTATCAGAAGACCGAAAAATGCACCAGTTAAAGTGGATCTTGTTCACAGAACATCAGTTGAATTGACTCCAAGCGCATTGACCTCATTCAATGGCAAGCTCTTAGCTTGTATGGGAAACCAATTGCGCCTATATGAACTTGGTAGGAAGCAATTACTTCGAAAGTCTTTAACCAGAGTAGAATATTTGCGCCGTGTCACCAAGGTTATACACGAGGGTGGAGACGTAATCTTGGTCGGTGATTCCAGTGAATCTGTGTCCTATCTTAAATATGAGCCACAGAAGAACTGTTTCACTCCATTTTGCAACGATATCATAAAGAGACAAATAACGGCTTTTGAACCGCTTGATAATAGAACTGTTATTGGTGGGGATAAGTTTGGTAATATCTTTGTCAGCAGAATTCCTGTTGAAGTTGCAGAACAATTGACGGACAATGTCTTGGTTAATCACCAAGAACACTATCTTGGTGCCTCGGGTTCAAGACTAAACACTATGTGTGAATTCTATATTGGTGACATCGTTACCTCGTTTCAAAAGGGCACCTTTGTAATTGGCGGAACCGAGAGTGTAATCTACACTGGAATTGAGGGCACGGTCGGACTTTTGATGCCGGTGGCTACAAAGCAGGAAACAGAATTTTTGGTCAAATTGGAGTCACTTTTACGTAAGCACTTTGACGTTTGTTTCGAAGATTTTGGCACTGATAGATATACTGCTAGTCTTGTTGGGCGAGAACACCTGAAGTTCCGTGGCTACTATAATCCGGTCAAAAACGTCATTGATGGAGACTATGTCGAAAGATTCTACGAACTTGACCAAGCCACCAAAATTAAGATGGCAGGGCAGCTCGATAGAACTCCGAAAGAGGTTGAACGCAAGATATACGACTTGCGCAATCGTGCAGCGTTCTAGTGTTTAGTGATTGCCGAATATCGTGCTTCATAATTGCTATTATATCATTGAGGCCGTTGTAGCAATTACAGGATTCAATAAACATGCATCAGTTTTCGGTCTTTACTGTAGGAGAGTCATCTGGCTCTGCATTGGAGTTCATGTTCGAAGGTGACCCATTGGACTGAACACCTTTCTTGCCTCTGTTCAATGTGGGACTTGTTTGGCCATCACTTCCATCACTGTTCTTTCTTCCTGGCGTCTGGCCATTTGGAGTGCTGAACTGCACGAAATTCCAAAATGCTGGCGAAGACTGATTAATGTTATTAATATTGCCATTTCCAACCTTGCCTGTGGCCTTGGATCCACGTTCGGGGGTGAATGCTTCGAGAGGAGCAATCTTCTTTGGCGAGTTAAAGCCGAGTACCAATTCGGTATTGTTCGTCGTTGAGGGGGCCGTGGTGCTCTGATTAGTTACATTTGTGCTGGGAAAATGGGACGAGTTGTTCGATCCGAATCCGCTTGTATCTCCAGCACTACTGTCAGCAACCCTGGTGGGCTGAGAGATATTTTTAGATGTGTTCATTCCAGATGAAAAGTTTTGCCCCGCTGGGACCCCATTGGGCTGGATGAGATTGAATGTCGGAGCGTTTCCGATTTGAGGAAGTTTGTGTACGTTGGAGTCGATACTTGAGGATCCTCTTATGGGAGATGCTAGTTCAACTTGCGTGCCATTAAACACCGGTAGTTGCAGTTGTGGCTTCCGGCTTTGAGGATCCGTGAGCATCATGGAAAGTTGTTGGTAATTGTTCCCACCGTATGGAGCAGGATAACTGTTCTGGGGCAAAAATTGAGGTTGATTTCCGCCATAATTACCTTGGTTGAATGGAATACCAGTGTAATTCATGGGCTGATTCACTCTCTGTATAATGTTGGCATTGTGTTCCACGCCCGCCTGTCGCTGGTCGTAAGGACCAGAGTGCGAGTGCATTTCAGACTTAAACATGGATTGGGACTCGGGGAGCTGTGAGTGGGTGGCCAAATGGATCTGTAAAGTCCGTGAAACAGATGAACCACGCCGCGACTTCAGCAAGGTCCCGTTCTGGATCTTCTTCATGAAGTCCTGTTTGTAGGAGTCAGCAATCTGCCACTTCATACCCTTACCTGGCTCGTTGGGCCTACGTGGCACTTTTTCAAACGCCTTGTTCAAGGACAAGTTGTGTCTGATAGAGTTCTGCCACCCGGTCTTCAGGTACTTGTAGTAAGCGTAGTGAGACAGGATCCATACATAGATTTCTGCCAACGACATCACTCCATCGGGGTTCAGCAAGATGGCCTGCGTGATCATGGTAGCGTACGAGTATGGCGGCTTGATATCTTTGGCTTCTTCTCTAGATAAATCCTGATCGAGATTGTTCTGCAAGGAAACGGCTGACACTTGCGAAGGCGAGTGGTTCAAGTGGGCTTTGTCGAACATCTGGAAGTTTGTCATTCCCGAAAACAGTCCCATGCTCATCGAAGGCGTGTGCATTGGTCCCATTCCACCCACTGGGCCCATAGAACTGCTGGATCTGGGCAACTTCTTCAAGTCCAGCTTGTACCGAGCTAGACACACCGATAACATCTTCTGCAGAATGCTAGGCGGGGCGTCGGGTAAAATGAACATCATCTGGGTGCCTCCTATGTCCAAAATGGCGCCAGAGTGCAACGGCGTGGCGTGTTCAGCACCTACCGCGATCTTGGCCCCGTCTACTCGAGCGCCGTTTCTGCCCAACACTTTGAATTCCCAACATCGCAAATCAATATTGTAAGTGATCGCAGCGTGCTGTCGGGAAACGACTTTTGCTGGGCCCAAGTCGATGTCGACTTGGGGCGAGGCCTGGCCTGCAGCCTGAAGCCCGGTTTCTGTGTTTCTGCCAATCAGAATCGCCAACAGCTTGACGTAGAAGGTCCAGTCATATCCGGCGATTTTGGCGTAAGCCTGCACCTCGGTCGCCAAGTTCTTGTCGTTGGCAAAGTGCATGGCCACGTACGTTTTCTCCTCTGGCTGTTGCAAAGTGGAGATTACGGCATTGACCAAGTCTTGCGGGTCGTCGAAGTTCGGAAGATCGTCATGGGGGCGCTTTAAATCGGCCATGGCGTGTTTTTATGAGTAACTGTGCAAAGAAGTCCAAGACGAGTTGGAAAATTCTATGGTGTGCAAGTTGAAGCTGGTAGCACGAGTTCCAGGATGTAAAAGGAAGTTGGCGGATTGAAAGCCACGGAGACGGAGAAGTTGGGAAAAGTCCGAGGCAGGGAGAATTTCTCAAGTATGGAATGCAACAAGCGACAACCGCTAGTGATTGCAAGGATTAATTTACCGTAAACGCTCACCTACTGGTGGATACTTGGTTTTTTCCTTTGGCTAACGTGAGAAATTTCTGTGGACAAAAACAGACGGAGTGCAGGTAGTCCGGTGGGATAAAGGGCCCTGGACCGGGATATGATAGGGGAAAGCGGCACAAGGCAGGCGGCATGCTACAAGCGGATATGGAAGAGGTACTGATGTTTTATGTAAATACAGTGCTCGTCTTTTATAGAAAAGGCAGCGTCTGCAAATCGGTAGCTGCAGCCGTTATATACGAGGGAGTAATTGCTGCCCCAGACAGCCTTGAGCGGCGTTACCTGCAGGATGTTTATTTACAAGACCTATAGTTCCACGAGTTCCCGAGATCATGTGCCGCGGCGCGGGAGGCACGGGTGTGGCACTGGTCGCTGGCTATGGTTTTGAATCATTATATGGCCCAATGGTAGTTGATTGGAATGACAAACGATTCGATCTGCGTGTCGAAACCACGTGCATCGGTGGCTTCCTTCGTAGAAACGTCCACCTGGGTGTCTTCCTCCTCCATTCGCTTTTTGAGAAGATCGGTCTCGTCAATAATATCGAACTCGTCCTCTTTCTCCTCGTACTCTTCGTTCTCTTCAATCTCGACAAAGTCCGGAGCCAAAGCACTCCACTTCAGCGGAAACTGCACCAGCCAAAGATAAACGGCACCGCTGTCTAGACCCGTAGACCCGATCATGCACTTGATGTAGTTCCACTTGACGTCAATAAGCTCCTCGTGTGAGCCTTCGAGAATTCTGATAAGCGAGCCCATAGACGTCTCCCACACATACAAATCCTGGGAGCTCTGGCCGAAAGTGGACGCTACTAGAAACTCGGAGTTGTGGTTGAACGCCACACTGTTCCACTGAAGCCTGTTCACCACATCCTGGTACCGGTGCTCGATCTCAAACTCCCATTGGTCTGGATCTCGGTTGTTGAGCATGTCTGGCAAGTTGATCTGGCGAATGATACGATCAGATGAGTTGACAGCCAACTTACGCCCGTTCGGCGAGATTTCGAGGGTCTTGATGTTGCTGTTGGTGATTTTTACCAGGTGCACCGTCTGGAATGTTGACGTGCTGATGATGTTGAGCCAGCCTTTGCTGGTGCCTGTAATGACATAATCACCCAGCGGAGTGAAGCTTGTCACTAGTGTGCGGTGCTTGGAGTCGAGCTTCTTTGGGTCATCCTCATCGTCGTCTCCCTTGGCCACAGGCTCCGTTTGAAGTTTGGTGATTTCCGCTTCTCCACTGGAAAGATCCACGTAGACGGGATCATCGTCAAAAATGGACGCCGTGAAGACATAGTGGTCGTGCGGATGAAACAGCGCCTGCCAGATCGGGCTGTCGAACCGCACCTTGTGCAAAATGGCAGGATTGTCTTCAAAAGTGTCAACATTGGCCTTGCTCAAGTCCCACACTATACAGCACCAGTCTTGGGAGGAGGAAAGCAAATATTGGCCGCATTTGGACCATTCGAGCGAAGTTATGGGTCTAGTGTGCCCACCACATGACAATATCGCTATAGGTCCGTTGCTTACGAGGTCGTAGATGGCGATGGTACCGTCACTTAGTCCCGAAGCTAGATAGTCGCCTTTTCTATTGAATTGGATGGTGACAGAATGGCCATACTGAAGAGTTTGGACGAGTGTGTCTGGGTACTCCTTAGCGACCGTGAATGGATCCTGGAGCGACAAGTTCATTCAGTTTTGGTGAGTAGTAGATGCTTGGAGTTGAAGTTTGGACCTTCCTGCAGTTTAAAAGTGGTATTCGAAATCGGTGAGGTTTGACGAAACATGGGAAAGAGACAGAAAATATAGTGTTTGGTTTATTGTTTGTTTCATTCGCATTTTTCCACTTTTATATCTCTCATCTTTCCGTGTTTACTTTATTATATTAGCTTGATATGGATGGTGCTGGCAGTCTATTTGGCCAGCATTAAGATGCGAACTTGACCATTTCTCTCTACTGTTAAAATACCGAAAGAAGAACAATAATGAAACAAAAAAAGGGTAATATACAATCTATACAGTCAATTCAGCTGAGCCTTTTCTTCCAAATATCCAGGAAGTATCTTCTTAACTGAATAATGCACTTGCCAACTCACCATTAACCTCTTATCTCCCTGCAGGCAACTCCCAGAACCAAGTCTGTTGAATATTGAGGATCTCCAAGTAATTTAAGTTCATGCAGTAGCTGCTAATTCCGTTCTTTTTCTAATATATCGGGTATCCTACAGGTATATAGTTGAGACTGATCAGCTATCCATATTAGCCTTTGATTTTCTTTCTTCTCTCTGTGCCATTTTAAGATAATGGGCAGACCTACGTCTTTAAATAATTTTTCATCAGTAACCGTCGATGGGACAATTTTGAGACTCTTATAAACCAAAGACTGGATTTAGAGTCTCCCATCTCATTTGAACAATCATAGTTGCTCTGTGGGGTAAATGGGGCATTCTCCATAGGATAAAAAGCAAGTGCCATTTCCCTCCCTCGCATTTATTCCCATATATCAAATTCATATGATATACTGGTTATTCATTCCGACAACCTTACTTAGTCAGAGGTACATCTGTACCTCTCATGGTTGTCAGAATCAGTAAGTTCCACCTTCAACTACCAAATCTCCAATGTCTACCCTCTCGCCGTCGGAAAGTACCGTGAGTATTCCGACACTGTCCAGTCTGGCAATTGGCTCAGTTAGGCGAAAAAAGTTCGACGATAGGGCCCAGACGTCCGTCTCGCTTCAGCTCAAAGCTCACGCTTCATTGAGCCATGAAGTGCCCGATCTAGTGGTCAACGGCAACACCTCGTCCAAGGTGCTGAATATGGTGCGCTGGTCCGACATCAAGCATGTGTCCAAGTTGATCAACTCGGCAGAATTTGTCTCCACGTTCGGCGTTGCGGTGTACATTGAACTCTCACCTATGTACATTGCAATCGGTACCGATTTGGGCGCTGTAATCGGGTTCAATTACCTTCAAGAGGTACTCTTCGTGTTGGTTTTGCATCGACAAGACGGCTTGGCTTTCAAGTCTGACTGTTCAGTGACTGCCATGGCGTTTTCCGGAGACTCTACATTTTTAGCTGCTGGCTACATGGACGGAAAGATCGCCATATGGGATTTGAATGCTCAAAGTGCCAAGCAAGGCGGGTATTCTGTTATATTTCCCTACGAAATTATCCATCCGGTTACCTTAGAGAATCGGTTTGCTCGGAATTACCAGGGTCACTTGATTGGAGTGCCTGTGAATAGTGTACAGTTTGTAGGTGATCTGCAACATTATTTGGTCTCGTCAGATGTGTCTGGTTTGGTATTCTTCCACCACGGATTCAAGAAATTTCTAAAGAAGTACTATGTATCCCAAAAGTTGTTGGGCCAAAATGATAGCAACCAGACTGACCGGGCAGAGAAATTCACGATTAAGGATTGTCAGGTGCTCCCTATGGGCACGTCACCACAAATCACAGACCACATAGGTCTTGTGGCAGTCATGACAAGCAACATTCTAGCGATAGTCTCTATCCGTTCATTGAACAACACGAGCTCCATCAATCCAATTACTCATTTTAAGATCTCCAAATCCAAGCATGTAAAAGTCGATGAAGAGCCGGTCTCTGGTTGCCTATCTTGGTATCCATGCATAGGAAGAGGCGATAATGGAGTCAATAATGCAAAGTTGGCTTACGCTTGGAATAATGTGCTTACGATTCTAGAGCTTGACAATAATGCAATTCCTCTGAATATCATGCAAGTCATTGGCGACTTGAAGGATAAGGACAAAGCGATTCCCAAATTACCCATGTATAAGACATCAAGATGGTTGACTCACAACCCAGACGATCGTATTGTCAGTTTAACTTGGCTCAATTCAGAGATATTGACTGCTTTGGTGAAGAGTCCCCGCACAACAGAAACAAAACTCTACTTTCTATACTACTCTATCGAAAACGGAAATTTCGCGTTTGTTGAAGTTGGGGTTGATGATCTCGACTCTCAGCAAATGACATGGAATATACTTGAGACCAAGTTAAAAGACCACACTTATCAATTTCAAAATTACCGAAACTCTTTGAGAATTTTCCGGCACACCCTAATGATACTAGTTAATTCACACTCTCTATCTCACAAGAATATCTTGACTGGGAAAGTATTCAAGTGGGCAGACCGACTCATGGATTTCTTGGGCCAGAACGATTTCCTTGCTGCACTTCTCAAGGCTAATGAGTATTACTGCTCCGACAACTTTGGTCATTTGGTACTTAGTGGCCTACCGCATACAGAAAAAGAACGCCATAAAGTGGTGAGACCATTCTTGATTCAAATCATGACCGAGTCGGTCGCACCTCTTTTTTCAAACCCGGAGGAAGCAACAAGTGCAGACAAAACTTTGTTGCTCTATTTGCATATTATATCTATGTTAACCAACGAGGACAGAGGTATAGTTTCCAGCGAATTGCTGGATATACTTGAATCTATTCACGAACACTTTGCTCAAGAAGAGGTCTTCTTTAACAATCTTGAGAACTTCATCATCACCAAGCAGATTCGTAATCTCTCACCTATTCTCTTCAAGCATTTGGTTGAGTTTTACGTTCGTTCTAATGAAGGTGAATCTCTCACAGAAATTATTTGCATCCTCGATACACGGACTCTCAATATTGACGAAACACTCCAACTTTGTGACTTGCATGAGCTACGTGAGTGCAGCATTTACATTTGGAATCAGCTTTTGCACGATTACATGACTCCATTTATCAGGCTTATTGAAGATTTGTATCTTCCCCAATACGACAATGAACAAAAACTGCTCGTCTTTTCGTATATGTCTTACATTCTTACAGGAAGACAATTTCCTAGTGATGAATTCTTGAATCCTAGTGATGCTGAGGAGAGCAGAAAAGCAGTGTGCGGGCTTTTGTTCAGCATAACACCTATCTATTGGCCCAAAGATTCATCTAAACTTTTCCTAGAAGAAGCACTGGATACAGTTTTCCCATATCTCTTTCGTTTTTTGAAGTTTAACGCGTTTGAAATGCTCGTCACACTTCATGAATTTTTCGAGCACCCATGCTTGAATTCTGATGCTCCAGGGGAAATTAATCGACAGTACATTATAGAGGCATTACTTGACATCTTTCACGTTAACAAAAACACCTTCACGGAGGTTGACTGTGTGCATCTCTCGATTTTCATTGCCCGTAACTATCCCAAATACTATCAGTTTATTCGCTTGCTGGAGACAGTTTTGCACACCACTTTCCAAAGATTGTGCAACAACACAGAGCCTGATCTCCGAAGCGACTGTGAGCTTGCATTAGAGAGCTTGCTTCCCTTCTATGATGTTGAGAGCGACAATTTTCTCTTGGAACAAATTAAAGCAGCCAAGTTTTACGATGTACTTTTCGGAATTTACAAGAGCGAAGGGAAATTCGCAAATGCTCTAGAAGTCTGGCTTCAAAAGCAACGAGAGCTGGCATCCATGGACTACGAGAAGAATTTCGCAGTTCTCGCATCTATTATCGAAGCGACATTTGTTCCTGGAACGAGCAACACTGTGGAGAAGGCTCAACTTGTTCGTTTCATCGGTGATCACTTCGACGAGCTTATTTCTCGTAACACGGATGACATGGTTGTGTTGGCAAACTCACACAACAGAGACTTACACTTGATGGCACTCAAATGTAACGACAAGACAGTTGCACTTCGGTACCTCACTGTGTTGTTTTCTAGGTATGAATTGAATGACATTGGAAGCTCCAAAATCGAGCTAGCAATGAGATACATTGAATTACTTTGTGTTTACTCACCCGAAGAGGTATTGACTAATTTGAGCAGATTTGTTCAAACTTTGATCAAATTCCCTGAACAGAAATTGTACCTTGAGAATTACTTGAAGGAAAATGGTAATATTAGCGCCCTCGCTCTCGTTTTGAAAACAGATCGACGTCATGTGGAAGCCTTGATGCAGTTGACTGACGCAATGGAAGGTGAAGTTGCAGCCAACAAGTCTAACTCAGTCGGCACAATTGAAAGCTTCATAACATTGGCACTCTCAGTATGTGAAGGTGCACCAGAAAGCGATGATTTGTGGAAAGTTTTTGTGGAGAAATTGGTGAAGATGACAGCAACCTCTAGACCCGAGATTCTTGTTGTCTTGAATCAGGGTATTTACATGTGCTTCAGAAGTATAACAGACCGAAGTCTAGTTACAAGCAAAGACTCTTTCACCAACATCTTCAATGAGATTTTGGAAGTGGCCACCATCTCCAATGTCAGAGCAATTCTTCAAGAGATCCTCACATCGTATTTCTTCGAAAGTGAAATGAACAAGATTGCCGTGGACAAGATCAATCAAGGTATCTACAAGTACATGTACCAGATCAAGATGGACACGCTTCGCGGATGGCTTGTGAAGAGCCAAAACTGCACCAGTTGCGGTAAACCGATCTGTGGGAAGAATATTTCTCCCATCAACATGTTGGCTTGGGAAGACAGAGAACGAAGCAAGGTGTTTCTTAGCAACGAGTTCCAGCCCGAAAACTACAAATTGGCGGAAATTGTTCTTTTCAAGTGTGGCCATGGCTATCACTCTCAATGTCTAGCTAATTTGGGTAGCGCTGGTCAGTGTGTGATTTGCACTAACGAATAAGCCTCTTCTCTCAATAAAGTTTCGTAGCGTGCGATGAATACGAACGAAAAGGGTGATATATGTGTACGACAGCGACTCCGTCTATTAAGAAAGCTAGACGACCTTTCGAACCCAGGACTGATACATATCTTGACTTCAACCCTATTACAGCCTTTACGAGTGTGGAAAGATAAGCCTAGATCTTTCCTTTTCCTCTTTTTTCTGATGTTTTTTCACTGACAATGCTTTTCGCCTACCTAAGTCTATCTTCGAGAAGTAATTCTATGATCGCTTTTTACACACTACCCTTGCCTTAATTTAACATTAAGGTACATTTGAAATCGACCTTGCTGCAGATTCCGAAGCAGATCGTTGCGACTTAGTTGCCGTATAATTCGAGAAACTAAGCCAGGTTTCCTGCCACTAATTAGACCGCATTTGGTGCCTGCGCAAATCACTTTGCCAAATCGGGCCTACACAATAACATACAAGACATTTTTAGAAGCATTTGTGGCCCACTAATAGGCGTGGAACAATCGGGAGCAGGTACACGTATTCTGACAAAGCATTGTCTACATTGTTGTACTGAAATTACCATGAGTCACTACGAAGACGACGACTTGTTTGGCGACGAAAAAATCCGCAACGTTTCGTCCTCTTCAGATCGAAGAACTCACAGCACGGTAGTGGATGACGATGATGATTTCTATGAAAAATTGGGTGGCAGCCTCTACGGCGGCCTGAGTGCCCAATTACTGCCTCCACCGGCGCGTCTGAATGTCAGATTCGCAGAGAGACCGCTCTCGTCGTTCATGGAGTATCCAGACCCTGCTTACGACTTTGACATTGAATTTCCTAAGAATGCCTACAATCGCCACAGCAAGCTCTCTGAGTTTCAAGATCAGCCGGCCGGGACTAAAATGTTTGGGAGCAGGTATCAGCCTATTATAATGCCGACACTCGACACAAGTGACTACAATGTCAATCTTTTGGAAGATGCGAACGACAACCTAGATCCATTCGGAGACGACGAATCGCTCTTTTCAGACACTGGTGAAGAGCCAGTCCGCCGAATGACGACACTTCGTCGCAAACAGGAAGTACCTGGGGAAGACGATGATTTCACGCCTCGGCTCAACTATACCAAAACCATCAAACGTGCAAGATTGGTGCACGGACATTATATCATTGACGCTCCCGTGCCAAAGGCATTGCTCAATACCTACGCCCGGCCACAGTTTGGAGACAGCAATGAGACTTCCTTCGTTCGTTACTCAGGAGTCACATGTGGTCCTTCGAACTTTGGTAAGTTCAACTACAATCTCCGCCAGTCGATGTATTCTCCGCCGCGTGAAACGGAAATTCTTGTGTGTATCACCATGTATAACGAAGACGAGATTCTCCTCGGGCGAACACTTAAGGGTGTGTTTGATAATATCAAGAATCTCACAAACAGAACAGACCCTGTATGGGGTGATGGGTCGTGGAAGAAGGTCACAGTGGTTATCGTTAACGACGGACGCCTCCAGCTCAATCAAAGAACACAGAAACTTCTCACAGCATTGGGTGTTTACCAGGAAGGATACGCCAAGTCCAAAGTCAATGACCGTCCCGTTAAGGCCCATCTTTATGAGTACACAACCACCGTGGGCATTGAGCGAGTTACCAAGGATCGCGTCCACTTGAATGTCAGTCTGACCCCTGCTCAAATTCTTTTCTGCTTGAAGGAGAAAAATGCTAGAAAGATCAACTCTCATCGTTGGTGTTTGCAAGCATTTGCTCCTTTGCTAAATCCAAAGTTGGTGATGTTGTTGGACTGTGGTACTAAACCATCCAAGGATGCATTCTACCAGTTGTGGAACTCTTTCAAGGATCCACATGTGGCTGGTGCATGTGGCGAGATGCGAGTTGCCTTGGGACCAGGCAAGCAACTTTTGCTGAACCCCTTGGTAGCTGCTCAAAACTTCGAGTATAAGATCTCTAACGTCTTAGATAAGCCTATGGAATCGGTTTTTGGATTTATTAGTGTGCTTCCGGGTGCATTTTCGGCATACAGATGGGATGCATTGCTTAACGTGGATGGCCGGGGCCCATTGGAGAAGTACTTCAAAGGTGAGTTCCTTCACCAGCACTCGCAACTCGACGAAGACGATGACGAATTTGAGCTCAAAGAAAAAAACTTTCAGGAGTCAGGTATTTTTAGTTCGAACATGTACTTGGCTGAGGATAGAATATTGTGTTTTGAGTTGGTGGCCAAGCGTGACAAAAACTATGTTTTACGTTTCGTTAGCGGTGCTACAGCGGAAACAGATGTTCCGGAGCGCATCGACGACTTTGTTTTGCAGAGACGTCGTTGGCTTAACGGCTCGCTATTCGCAGCCATGTACTCTATCTTCCATTGGACAGACATCTGGCGTTCCAACCATTCTCTTTTGAGAAAACTATGGCTCCAGTTAGAATTTTACTACCAAGCCATGACCGTGTTAGTGTCTTGGTTTTCTCTTTCATCTTTCTTTTTGGTTTTCCGTATCTTGACCCGAAACTTGGGCTCATCAGTGGTGGGATTTACCTTGGGAAAATACCTCTCTGTTGCATTTTTGTGGATCTACGTCGCCTGCGTTGTCTGTACATTCGTTTTGGCGTTTGGTAACACTCCACGTGGTACCCGCAAGTTCTACTTTACCATCACGGTAGTATTTGCTGTGCTTATGGTTTATTTGACATTTGCTGCCATTTACTTGGCTATCAATACCGTCAAACTCGTTTTGAGAGAGACTGACGGACATTTCACAGCATCTATGCTCTTTACGAATGAGAAATTCCGTGACCTCGTGGTTTCGATGCTTAGTACCTACCTTCTTTACGCAATTGGAGCTATCATCCACGGAGAACCATCGTTTATCGCCACATCTTTCTTCCAATACCTCTTACTATCGCCATCATACATCAATGTATTGAACATCTACTCGTTCTGTAACATTCATGATGTCTCGTGGGGTAACCGAGACACTCCACAGGCCAAGGATTTGGGTGCGGCGAAGGTTGCTGATGAGGAGGGGCAATTGGTTATGACAGTTGTTCCCGGGTCTGAAGAGGAGCTTGAGGAGACATACATGAACACAGTAGAAGAGTTGAAAGTTCCATCTCCTCCTGAAGTGCAAATCAAAAACAAAAAGCAGGACGATGACTCCTACTATGCATTTATTCGTACCATCACCGTTTTGGTGTGGATGTTGACTAATGCCATCTTGGTGGCTGTGGTGTTGGCTACTGGCGGTTCCCTTGATCCAACATGGAATGACTATCATAATTCCACAATCTTCTTGACTGTGATTTTGTGGGTTGTGTGTGCTTTGGCTGCGTTCCGTCTTGTCGGCAGTGTCTTGTATGTATTGCAGAAGATGGTTCGTCCGCTCAAATGGTGGATGCAGAAAAGAAGGACGGTTTGATGGGCGTTTTAACAGATACATGGTTATTTACTGGTGTAAGCATGTAGCAAATTTCTGATTTTTTAGGAATAAGGTCTTTCGAATTGGAATTTGGTTTGTGCAAGATGATCAGTGATGTAGGTGAATTTGTCAGATTATCACAAATTGGTCAGACCAACTACAACTAGACAAAAGTAGATTTGAAGTAGCGAAAATCGAGCACAAGCGATTTCTTATCACACAATGCAAGAATGATTTATCGCTATAGAAGCACACCTAAAGAGCAGTTAATTTGACGCTAGGTTCAAAAACATTGTCCCCAAACCGTAAATATATGCCATTGGTCGACACTGCGACCTACATTTTGCAGTAGCCTGTACATCTTTCTCTTCTATATAGTTCACAAACGAGTAACAAAAAAAAGAAAGATGTGATAATTTGCCTTCAACTTCCAAATTATAAATTAAAAATTTGAAAGTGCAAGTAGATGATTGAGGTTGGCCTACTTCTGTCATCTGTCTTTAAAATCTCACCTGGGAGTCAATACATGAGACTGACATATCTACTGCATATGTGCACATGCAAGATCAACAAGCCAGGTCAAGTTCTGTCAACCACCTGCTGCTCTAAATGAAACAAGGAGGCAATTCCTGTAAAACTGATGTCTACTAAATGAAACAATGAGGCGATTACTGTAAAAAGGACGTCTATTCTCCACTATCCAGATGGCTATTCTTAAGTCAGATCTGGATCTGGGCCGCAAAGGTTTCTGGTGAGCTTCTGCACATCGGGAAAGAAGCCCACAACATTCAACTCCGTCAATCGCAAAGATGCTGTGTTTGTATTTGGGCCGAATACCACTCTCATGAAGCAGAAAAGCATGTCGTAGACAATTTCTCTAAACTGGAAGAAAGACCCTGAGTTCAGTAATATCTACATGTCCTTTAATAGGAAGATATTTTTTTTGGGTCTTAGTGTGGAGATTTGCGTTACGCTCAGGCCGAATAATGCGATGATCATTTCTAATAATCCACTCATGCATGAAAAAGTTGATACGAGGGAAATCCGTCCGCTCTGTGTGTTTTCATCTCATGTTGCTGGGTACTTTTTGCAATTAGTTGACGTCGCAATTTGGGTGGTTTGAAAAAGAATGGCCTAACATTTAAGTGAGCACAAGTTTTCTCATGGCAGACTAAACCATCAATGAGCTGTAGACCGTTTCATTTTAGTTTGAGAGTTTCCCCGTTCACCCCTACTACTGTTCTCAGCTAATGATGGATTTAAAGTTTCGCATCCTATCCCGTGGACAACTGCAGTACAGGCAGAATGGCCCGCATTAAATGCACATCACAAAAGTGGAGGGGCAAATGTCGAACAGATGGGAAAGGATTCTTTCTACATTTTAAGCAGACAAAGAGAAGATCCACAAAGTAAAATGGCGCCGATTGTAGCCAGACATTTCCTTGTAGGCTCATAGACCCTGCGGAATCAAGTGATTTGTGCAATAAGACCTTAATCGGCCACCTGCGTCGACCCAGATGGAAACGCCGATGGTGCCGAAAGTATTGGATGAAATGTCGCAGGCAACCATATGCGACTAAACGGCACAATGGTATCCGTTAGACGACGGATATTCCCAGGGGATAAAGCCGCGGCAAAACGGTGGCCGAAACAGGAAAATCCAAGCACGACCCGATAAACTCAAAAGGCGCACCTAATCCGCCAATGGAGAGCGATAGTCGAGCGAATTTCCATTGGCTAGGAAAACTACTATGAAAATCTTGACATACGTCTCGGTGCAGGCGCCATCTAAGTGAAGAAAAGAATAACCCGTAGCAGCCGGTGCCGAGCTCGAGCCCACGGCGAAGGTGGTAAGTGCTCTGGCGACAATTCAATATTCGACAGGCACGGTGAAAGAAAAGAGCATGAAAATGAAAGATGAAAATGAAGAAAATAAAAAAAATAAAGTCGAGGTCGGAGGGATAACAGAGGGAAGACAGCAGGACGGAAAAACTGGAAACAATTAGAAAAGAAACCAACGAGGACCGCCTAAATCAGCGACATCGCAGGCCCCACGTTAAGCCTCTCGACAATAAAAATTAATCTAACCCCAAAAAAATAATCAAGCTCAAGAAAAAATATTCTCCAATAACCAGGCGCGGATAGATCGAGCCGTACAACGCTTTTTATTGGATCGAATGAGTGTCGAGCAGTGCAAAAAACCCAGGGGATTCCGGGGCCAATGCGGGGCACCGAACACCTGGCGGCTGTAGGCGGGCCGGCGACAGATGTAAGAAAGGTAAATGGGCAAGAATACGCCAGGAATGCCAAATTGACCAGCGAATAAACGTGGGGGCCACGGCACTTGAATCGGGAGCCATAGTTGAAATTTCTGGGCATATCAGGGAGTAATGGCCGCAGCCAAAGAGAAAAAGGAAAGAGCCAGAGACCATATGCCATAAAAGGGATGAGTGTGAGAGAATGTGCTGTAGAAAAAGAGCTAGGAAGCAATAGAGCCAGAGGAAGCAATAGAGCCAGAGGAAACAATAGAGCTAGAGGAAACAATAGAGCTGGAGGAAACAATAGAGCTAGGAAGCAATAGAGCTAGAGGAAGCTAGAGGAAGCAATAGAAAGCATAGAAAAAAGTCAAGAGTCACAATGGATAAAAAAAATAAAGAGTCAATATGGACAGAGAAAAATAAGAAACATAAATCATGGAGAAAACTAAAGAGATATAAATCTTGGAGAGAAGTAAAGCGACATAAATCTTGGAGAGAAGTAAATAGATATAAATCTTGGAGAGAAGTAAAGAGACATAAATCATACAGAGAAGTAAAGAGTCATCAATCATAGAGAGAAGTAGAGAGACATCAATCATAGAGAGAAGCAAAGCGACATAAATAATGTTGAAAAGCAAAGAGTCAAAACAGATAGAGAAAAGTAAAGAGACATAAACCATGAAGAAAAGTAAAAGATAAAATGGATAGACAAAAGTAAAGAGACATGAACAATGCAGAAAAGCAAGAAGACGAAAAGCATCGGATAAGATAAACGAATAAACGCATAGTAAAAAGCAATGCGACCAAAGGGAAGAAGACAAATAGCATGGGATAAGATACACGACTGGACACATACAAAATGTGAAAGCGACCTGAGCAAAGCGATCAAAGCAAAGCGATCAAAAGCAAAGCGATCAAAAGCAAAGCAGATCAAAAGCATTCTATGTAGGCAATACGACCTAAACAAAACGATCAAAAGCATTCTATGTAGGCAATACGACTAAAAGCACAGAAGAAATGCTAACGCACACCCAAACGAAATCAGGAAACAGAAACGAAATTTAGCTCAAGCAGCCACACCTCTAATACCAAGCACCGACCGACACCTTGCCAAACGATCGATCCGAAACAACCAACGGTAGCTCCCATGGATAACTGCCGACCATCACCGAGAGTTCACTTCCAGGGTTCCCGAACCACACAATCGGAGCGAGGATCCGGCGCGACATTTTGCGAGATTTTAAAAAACATGATAGCGCCAATGCGATCCCACGGAGTTCCCACCTCTCCCCTCCGACATCATACCGAGAGAACCGAGCAAGCGGCTAGAAGGTAGCAGAAGTTACGTCAATTTTTTCTGTTTCACTATTCTTTCGATTGCACGGTGTAAATTGTAGGCTCGCTGGCTACTGCCAATATATGGCTAGCCAGCATTCTCAAATAGTGCGGAACTGCTCCAAAACAGGAAGGTGAATAGAGGCGGGCAAGTCGGAATAAAACGACAGCGAAAAAAAGTAGCCAAATACTAACAAATAACTTCCCAAATGCCCAAATGCATGCGCAGGACTATTTGGCCACACCCAAACTGGAACATGAAGTAAACAGATTGAATGGGGGTATGCAGGAAGGTCCGCGCGACATTTTCTCCGACACTGACAGAGTTGTTATCTTCCATGCTTACAATCCTGCACGTGGCTATCTACGTCAAATTCTTGTTTTGGAGGGGCTGAACAAAGAGTAACCACTGCCATCCGGCCTCTCGGCTTTCGAAAGAAAGCACCAGGATCGCCGCAGCCATCTCAAGTGGCCGGAACCGCTGGCAGTTTTCCCCAAGAAATTCCATCGGTTTTGAGGGAAAAAGTGCCAGGGTATTACGCAATCTGACGTCGGCTGCTCGGGAGGAGTGGCTAGTTCTATTGGCCAGTAGTACCGGGTGCCGATAGATATCTGCAGGAGGGCTATCTGGAAAGATATGCTGAGATTGGATCCACAAAGTGGCAGGCGGGCATATGATCGGTGAGAATCTCCGACTTATCTCGTCGTGTGCTGGAGTGCCAGCTGAATGGCTCACTATTGACTCGCCGCCAAATGTTGTAGGCTGCTACCGACCAGAAAGTGGTGGAGGTTCGGAAGATTGCGACATCCTACACACAGGGATACGACATGGCTTCCCAAAACGTCCATTTTTGTTTATCCAATAATTCCCTCAATTCCAGCAAATTACCCAGACAAAAAAAAGAAAAAAATTTCCCATATAAATCCACTACCCCCAGGCCATTCAATCAACAAAGGTTTTTTCTTTTTCGCCCCCAGTTGTCGATTTCAATTATGAGTGCAACTGAACCAACCAACGAGAAGGTCCCAAAGACCGTCGAGGATGACGAAGAGGAGGACATTGACCAGTTGATTTTGGACTTGCAATCCAACAACGGTCTCGACGGTGAAGACCTGGAAGAAGAAGACCAGACTACCTTCAAGGCCGTGCCTGAGGAATTGTTGCAAACTGACCCATCCACCGGTTTGACCGAGGAAGAGGTTGTAAAGAGAAGAAAGAAGTACGGATTGAACCAGATGGCTGAGGAGTCTGAGAACTTGGTGGTCAAGTTCCTTATGTTCTTCGTCGGACCTATCCAGTTCGTTATGGAAGCCGCTGCCGTTTTGGCCGCTGGTTTGGAGGACTGGGTCGATTTCGGTGTCATTTGTGCTTTGCTTTTGTTGAACGCCGGTGTTGGTTTCATTCAAGAATACCAGGCTGGTTCCATTGTTGAGGAGTTGAAGAAGACCTTGGCCAACACCGCCTACGTCATCAGAAACGGTTCTTTGATTGAGATTGAGGCTAACCAGATTGTCCCTGGTGACATTTTGCAGTTGGAGGACGGTACCGTCATCCCAGCTGATGGTAGAATTGTTACCGAGAACTGTTTGTTGCAGGTTGACCAGTCCGCTATCACCGGTGAGTCCTTGGCTGTTGACAAGAGAAACGGTGACTCCACCTACTCTTCTTCCACCGTTAAGACCGGTGAGGCTTTCATGGTTGTTACTGCTACTGGTGACAACACTTTCACTGGTAGAGCTGCTGCTTTGGTTAACAAGGCTGCCGGTGGCCAGGGTCACTTCACTGAGGTGTTGAACGGTATTGGTACTATTTTGCTTGTTTTGGTTATTGTCACTTTGCTCGTCGTTTGGACTGCTTGTTTCTACAGATCTATTAAGATTGTTGCTATCTTGAGACACACCTTGGCCATCACCATCATTGGTGTCCCAGTTGGTTTGCCAGCTGTTGTGACCACCACCATGGCCGTCGGTGCTGCTTACTTGGCTAAGAAGCAAGCTATTGTCCAGAAGTTGTCTGCTATTGAGTCCTTGGCTGGTGTTGAGATCTTGTGTTCCGACAAGACCGGTACCTTGACCAAGAACAAGTTGTCCTTGCACGAGCCATACACCGTTGAGGGTGTTGAGGCCGATGACTTGATGTTGACCGCTTGTTTGGCTGCTTCCAGAAAGAAGAAGGGTCTTGATGCTATTGACAAGGCTTTCTTGAAGTCTTTGATTAACTACCCACGTGCCAAGGCTGCTTTGACCAAGTACAAGGTTTTGGAGTTCCAGCCTTTCGACCCAGTTTCCAAGAAGGTTACCGCTATTGTTGAGTCCCCAGAGGGCGAGAGAATTGTCTGTGTTAAGGGTGCTCCATTGTTCGTTTTGAAGACTGTCGAGGATGACCACCCAATCCCAGAGGACATTCACGAGAACTACCAGAACACTGTCGCTGAGTTTGCTTCCAGAGGTTTCAGATCCCTTGGTGTCGCCAGAAAGAGAGGCGAAGGCCACTGGGAGATCTTGGGTATTATGCCATGTATGGACCCTCCAAGAGATGACACTGCTGCTACTATCAATGAGGCTAGAAGATTGGGTTTGAGAGTCAAGATGTTGACTGGTGATGCCGTCGGTATTGCTAAGGAGACTTGTAGACAATTGGGTCTTGGTACTAACATTTACGACGCTGACAAGTTGGGTCTTTCCGGCGGTGGTGACATGGCTGGTTCTGAGATTGCTGACTTTGTTGAGAACGCTGATGGTTTCGCTGAGGTTTTCCCTCAACACAAGTACAACGCTGTTGAGATTTTGCAGAACAGAGGCTACTTGGTTGCTATGACTGGTGATGGTGTTAACGATGCCCCATCTTTGAAGAAGGCTGACACTGGTATCGCTGTCGAGGGTGCTACCGATGCTGCTAGATCTGCTGCTGATATTGTGTTCTTGGCTCCTGGTTTGTCTGCCATCATTGATGCTTTGAAGACCTCTCGTCAAATTTTCCACAGAATGTATGCTTACGTTGTCTACCGTATCGCCTTGTCTTTGCACTTGGAGATCTTCTTGGGTCTTTGGATTGCTATCTTGAACAAGTCCTTGAACATTGACTTGGTTGTCTTCATTGCTATTTTCGCTGACGTTGCTACCTTGGCCATTGCTTACGACAATGCTCCATACGACCCAGAGCCAGTTAAGTGGAACCTTCCAAGATTGTGGGGTATGTCTATCATCTTGGGTGTCATTTTGGCTGTCGGTACCTGGATCACTTTGACCACCATGTTCATGAGCAAGGGTGGTATCATCCAGAACTTCGGTTCCATTGACGGTGTTTTGTTCTTGCAAATCTCCTTGACTGAGAACTGGTTGATTTTCATCACCAGAGCCAACGGTCCATTCTGGTCTTCTATCCCATCCTGGCAGTTGTCTGGTGCCGTCTTGATTGTCGACATCATTGCTACCTGTTTCACTTTGTTCGGCTGGTGGTCTCAAAACTGGACTGACATTGTGTCTGTTGTCAGAACCTGGCTCTTCTCCTTCGGTGTTTTCTGTGTCATGGGTGGTGCTTACTACTTGATGGCCGGCTCTGAGGCCTTCGACGACTTCTGCAACGGCAGAAAGAAGAAGGCACCTCAACCAGACCGTAGATCCGTTGAGGACTTCTTGGTCTCCATGGCTAGAGTTTCTACTCAGCACGAGAAGTCTACCTAAGCAATTTACGTTGCTTTGTGACTTTTCACTCCACTTGCAATGTTTCTCGCATCGCAGTGGCTACATCTTTTTCTGATTCCCGATTCCCCCCCGTCATTTTAAGTTAATTTCGTATTATAGTAATAGATAATGATCTAAAGTGCATTCTCGTAAAACGGCCAGAATGGTACTATGAGAAGCGAATGGGAGCCTCCCAATTATTGTTTTGGGTTTAGACGCTCGTACCCGGAATGTCGCTGGTCCTTAAAAGCAATTAATTCAACCTTGATATGAGCACTTCCGCTAACCTCTATAATCTCCGCTTGCTAGATTTGCTACTGAGGAACCTGTTTTGGAGATTTACTTCTGTTTCGCCAGTTTTACGTTTCTTTCTTTTCTTCAACTTTTTTTTTCTTTCACTCATTGAAACTCGTCCGCCAGATTGAGCACACACTTACCAATAAAGCCTAGAATACAAACAATAACGGGGGTACGAAGGAATCATCTGATTGCTTAAAGTTCAGTACAGGCACAATCCCTTCCTGGTTTCCCGGAAGTGTAGAGATTGAATACAGGAACATAAAGACAGCAGGATTAGCAGATCGGAAAAGACTGTTCGCCTACACACGTGACTACAAACACGTGCAAATAAACTAATTTCATGCCCTGGTTTTCAGCATTTCAGTCGGAGACAAACATGCCGTGGCGGCTTATTGTTGCCTGTGAAAATTACTGTTGTTGAAATAAGGGATATTCACATCGCAAAACGTTTTGTATTGGTAGAATAGATACAGTAATGGGGACAGTATGCTAAGATGTAAAACGAGCAAGGAATTCCACCCAAACATTCAAAAAGGACCCAGAAAAAGCCTTCGCCACATCAAAATAACCAGCTCCTCATCATTCACATTCTCCATATTCATTACCTACCATATACTCAACAAGTCTCTAGACAGATACCCATGGAGGGCCTGGAAGGCCCGCGCTATATGCAGTACACTCGACCCACACGCACTGGAGCACATTTTTTTCTCCTAGATCAAGTCTTCTTCAGACTCAAGGCATAGCATCGATATTCCATCCGTGACTCTGGTGCTGTCGTAAACCATCACATCGTGTTCGGCACACCCGTACCTCCCAACTGATTTCCCTCATCAATTTTGGACTCTCCATCATCCAGAATCCTGTCTTTGGCCCTTTGCTAAAAGGTTCTACTCGCCAGCTCCAGAAACCATACCGCCATATCCATTCTCCATTGCATTGTACACTAGCAGCCGTCCGGCCCTCTGATTGCATTTTCGTCATTTTTATTTGTATATTAGCCCTTGTACACTAACTCCTTGCACACTACTACCATCACCTAGCATGTCCACCAATTTGCAATCTGCTGCTAACAAGCCGTCGTTGCGGTCTTCGTCGATTGGCTCCAACTTTTTCAACAAGGACTCGTCCAGTTTTTTCACCAAGGAAGATGCTTCCGGCACCGACGACTCCACCACCCTCGACGACTCCTCCCACACGCCTGTGGCTGCGGACTTGGACATTGTGGGTGCTCTCGGAACGTTGGATCTCGACGAGGAGATCGAAAAGAAGCCGGCTAAGCCACTGCTGGCTGAAAAGTCAAAGTCAGCAACTCCTTTTTCCCAGCAGCCTCACTTCTTGCAAAATATCCAGCACGGTGCACCTTTGGCAGGAACAACCAGAGCCTCCAACGGACCAGCCGGCTCTGCTGTTCGCTACGGACCGTTGACACCCAACCCTCCTTCTGTGGGAGCATTTGGTGCTGCTGCCATTCCTGGATCGCTCACTAATCCAGGGTCTACACCTTCCCTGACATGGGGAAATAGCTTCATTCCCTTTTCTGCTCCTCCATTTGCGTACGCGGTGGCAGACCCTGCTTCAGTGTCCGAGTTGGCCATGCTGATCGCTCCGTTTGAGTTGCCAGACGACAAGAGAGGAAAAGATGCTAAATCTGGCCCCATTCATGTAGGTGGCAACTCCAACATGATGATGTCTCCTCAAGGCATGCACCCATTTGGCGGAGTGTTGGACTCAAGATTTGCCTTTGGCAACTTCAACGAGCCTTTCAGCTTGTCCGAGTACTCGGGAGACTTGGATGACTCCGACAAGGGAAAGAAGCCTTTCGACTTGGAAAACAGCCAGGAGAAAATGCAGGCGCCATTGATGTCAAACAACATGGGAAACGTGTGGAACCAGCCTCCACTGTACGCTCATTATGTGAACAGAAACCAGCCTTTGGACGATACTGCCATGGGCCAGATTGATCAGTTCAACCACAACTCGATGCCTTCCAACAACCACAACCGTTTCAACAATAACTACACGAACAACTCCGGTCACGGAAACAACTACCACCAGCACAACGGTCGCCGCCACTTCAATATGAACTCCGGAGTGAATGTCCATCGCAAGATGCACAACTCCAACCGTAGAAAGGGCGATGATGCCGCTAAATACGCGAGCGCCAAGTTGGAGAATTTCACCGGCGATATTTACTCGTTGTGCAAGGATCAGCATGGGTGCAGATTCTTGCAAAAGCAGTTGGACTTGGGCAGAGAATTGGCCAACTCCGAAAAGCATGACTCTGAAGTATTGGCGAGTGACGTCGCTGCCACCATGATTTTCAATGAGATCTACTTGAAGATCGTAGAGTTGATGACTGACCCGTTCGGGAACTACTTGATCCAGAAGTTGTTTGAGAATGTGTCTCTGGACCAAAGATTCATCTTGGTTAGAAACGCTGCTCCTGAGTTCATCCGCATTGCCTTGGACCCTCACGGTACCAGAGCTTTGCAAAAACTTGTGGAATGCGTGTCTACTCCCGAGGAATCCCAGTTAATTATTGAGAGTTTGTCTCCGCACGTCGTTACTTTGTCTAGAGACTTGAATGGTAACCATGTAGTGCAGAAATGCTTACAGAGATTGAATCCTGAGGTTAACCAGTTCATTTTCGACTCTGCATCGACTTACTGTAGCGAGATTGCCACCCACAGACACGGATGCTGTGTTTTGCAGAGGTGCTTGGACCATGGCAACTTGGAACAGAGAAAGCAGCTTTCGATGAAGGTTGCAGAGAACGCCACAAACTTATCGTTGGATCCTTTCGGTAACTACGTGGTCCAGTATGTGTTGTCCCGTGGGGACGAGCAGTCGATTGCCGTCATTGTTGACCACATTCGGGCCAACATTGTGCTGATGTCCTTGCATAAGTTTGGATCGAACGTTATCGAGAAGTCGTTGAGAATCGGCAAATTGACAGATACCATCATCGATGTGTTGATGGCCAATAGCGAGAAGTTCGCCATGATGTTGAACGATCCTTTTGGTAACTACGTGCTCCAGACAAGCTTGGATGTTGCCAATAGCGAGGACTTGGCCAAGTTGGCGCTGACCTTGCAGCCTTTGTTGCCCAACATCAAGAATACTCCCCACGGGCGCCGCATCATGACGAAGATTCAGAACATTACCTGAATAGAGTAATTTGTATTTTAGTATATAGTGTAAGATAGTTCATCTAGTCGGCTATATGTAGGGAAAGAGAAGGAAAGACAAAGAGAGAGACGAAAGACAAAGAAAAAGAGGAAAGACAAAGAAAGAGAGGAAAGACAAAGAAAGAGACGAAAGACAAAGAAAGACAGGAAAGACAAAGAAAGACAGGAAAGACAAAGAAAGACAGGAAAGACAAAGAAAAAGAGAAAAGACAAAGAAAGAGAAGGAAAGACAAAGAAAGAGAAGGAAAGACAAAGAAAGAGAAGGAAAGATAAAGAAAGAGAAGAAAGACAAAGAAAGAGAAAGGAACACAAAAAAAGAGAAGGAAAGAGAAGCAAAAGTAAGAGACGAAAACGAGCAAAATTGAAACCTCGATCTGGAGTACAGCTGATGCAGCTACGAAGGTATACTTCTCCATTATCACGTCTTCAATGTTAATGCCATCTTTCCTATTCTTCCTAATAGCAACCTTTGTTTCCACCAAAAAATCCCATTAGAAAGCACTGAAACAATACCAGTGTTTCTCCAGTCATAAGCTGCTACTTAATGAAAGTTTATAGAATACAGAAGTAGAGAGATCAAAGTTTTCCCCGGTTGGTCTAGAGTTAGTGCGGCGTTTCCGCATCTTCCAGGGTTCATGATCTAAAAACACTATGGTCTTTCAATAGAAATGCCAGGATTCTCGGGCAAAAATAGAAAAGTGAATATAATCAAGTGAAATACATTAGGATATCACCTATACGAAACAGAAAACAGAAAACAGAAAACAGAAAACAAGATTATTTCTTTAAAAAAGTAGCTCTACATGTTGGACAAGATTCTTCCGGGAAGACTTTTGTCACCGCAGCTTATCTTCCTACACATGGAGCTCTTGGCAGTGCTACTACTCTTAGTAAAACCAAAAGAAAACCACATTTCATCACCACCCGACTCTCAGGTTCAACAGCACAGCTGCGCAAGACATACAAACATTCTTGGATTCACTTATTCACACCAATTCTCGTATCATCAATGTCGGTCGACGCTACTCTGCCCAAGCCGAAAATCAAGAAGAGAAAGTACTCAAGAAAAGGATGCCAGGAGTGCAAGCGACGGAAAATCAAGTGCGACGAGGCCACTCCCGCATGCAACAAGTGCACTCGGCTCTTTAAGAAGTGTGTCTATGATCAGCGACCTCGTTTTACCCACGATGGCAAACGAGATGAACTCCATGCTCAGACTATCTACCAGGTGCTTAACGGCAAGAAACATGCCGAGCCGCTCCAGATGCGCTTCTACAACCACGAGACACATGACAAGGGCGTGAGTCCGGCGCGGCACTCGACTCCAATGGCGTATGGACAAGTACATAGCAGTAGCACCGATCATACCCAGCGACGGGCCACTGGGTATGTCAACGGCATCAACGACTTCAACGGCGTCAACGACTTCAACGGCATCAACAACATTAACAACGGCATCAATAACGGCATCAATAACGGCATCAATAACGGCATTAACAACGGCATCAACAACCGCATCAACGACATCAACAGCGGCGATGGCAGCGGCAACGGACACAGAATGGTCAATGGCAACATTGCGCTTTCCGAACTAGCGACCTGTGCGTCTGACATGTCGTTGCTTGCACCACCATTGGCCAACTCTCAGGTGCTCACACCTACAGAGTCAGGAATGGCCATTAGTCCGGGAAGGTTGACGAACCTAGACATGCAGACGCTTTTCGATGAGGCCAGCGTGCTTGTGCACGATATAAACCACCTAATTGGCCCAGATGTCGTGGATTCGCTTATTGCGGCGCCGCCTTTGGTTCCTGGAGTACCTAACGAGACAGTGAACAGCATCACTTCTAACATATCCAACACTAGTCCGCTCAGCAACACTTCAGAAGAGAGGGCACAATTTCGTATTGACGACTTCTCAGCTCTGATACATGAGGATGCCTACGTGAGTCCGTCTGGAATCAGTGAGCATTTGCTACTATCCAACCTGGACCTTATTGAGCAGTGCATTGCGGAGAATTCTTTGGTGGAGCCTCATGTCACCTACTTGAAGGCAGTAACCAACACCAACATCTCCTACCATCTTTATCCGTTTGCCTCGCTGATTGAACTGAACGAGGTGGTGAAGTTGTTGCTCACTTACTCGGCCAGATGCCCGTATCTTTTGACAAGTTTGCTTGCGATTTCGGCCACATTCCAGTTCAATCAGACGGGAAAGCCTGCCCACGATAGCGCTCGACATAAGTACATTGCTGTTTGCTTGAAATCATTGAGCGATGCCTTCACTGAACACTCCGGGTTCAAGAATGCGGCGATTTTCTCCAGTAACATCGAGAAGCTCTTGCTTACTGTGCTTGTTCTCACCTCCTACTTTACCGCCACCACTAGCGTGCCGAACGACAACATACTCAACTCATGGAAAGCCCACCTTCGTGGTGCCAGAGACTTATTGATGAACTACAGCAAAATCACAAACTCTGCCTACCAGAATCGGACTTCTTTCATGTCTGGTGGGCTTGCGTTGGCAAAATGCTGGTTTTTCGCCATCGAGAGCTCTGCGACACTCCACTCGCCCATAGGTGGCACGCATCTGGTTCTAGCCAAACAAGAAATTGATCCAAGACTCACCGAGGAAGCCATGTGCCACAACAGACCCAATCTGGCAGTGAACTCCGAAAATGCTATAATTGTCGACACAGAGAATGCGATCTTTGCTGATACCGGCGTGTTTGATTATGATGTGCATCCTGAGTACCATCAGGCACTCTTTCGAGTGAATATGGTGAGCCCGAGCCCCACTCTGTCGGAGTTTAATTTGTTTTGGGGCTTTACATCCAAATTTGTCAAAGTTTTGCTCCTGTTCTGCGCAGTGATCGACACTTTGAGAATCAAGGACCTCAAAGAAGTTCCTTACCGTTGGGTTTCACATCTCGTTGCCCTAAATGATGGTGCAGCTAATGACATCATTGTTCCGCAGGTACTGCTTAAGACATTTGAGGTGCCAATAACTAGCGTTGGCCATCCAGAGTACACTGGGCCCAATAAGACCACATTCCCACCTGCGAACTGGGTTACAGACATTGATGCGACAGGTAACAAGCACTATTACTCGTGGTTTGATGCTGCGCAACAGCTTCATGTCGACTACATTTTCCTTCGGGTTTTCACATCGCGTTCGTTCTTAGGTTTACCCAGGACACATTCGAATGTTCAAGAACTCATTCGGAGGATCTTCCTGGGGTCTTTCTTCATCAAGAGCAAATTGCTGTCACATTACTTGGAGGACAAGGACAAAATTGTCGTCGAGAGCGACCATTTCTATTTGAGTCTGCCTACTTTTGACATTAGATGCATCATGGTACAGTCAATTTTCCGTCTTCTCTCGGGGGTTGTTTCTGACGACGAAGACTTTGAGAAGATTGAGCTCTTCTTCATGGGATTAGTCAAGTTGGGTAACGGTAGCTCGTTGACCTCATTGGACATTGTAGAACGGTTCAAAGAGAACAGAAAGCACAAAAGAGAGCAGAATCCGGGACAAGTCGATGACGAGGTCTATGATTATTGCGAGCGGTCCCTCGACATTCCATTTGCCTAAGATTGGTCCAGTTGCTTCGATCGAATCCTGAACAGCAGCTTGGAGATACATTTAGAAACGGATAACGGAGGTCGTGGCTCATGCTTATGGTCTCGAACTAATAAAGCCGTCCACTCGTATAGATGCATGAAACAAAGTGTGCGTCGCATCACCGCTCATGCCGGTACATAAACTAAGCGGTACTGTCAGGCACATTGCTGGGTTTGCCTGTAACTGACTAGAGGGGCCTTCATGAGAGGTTATATTGGCTGACGAACGGTTCATTGGAACAAATGGTGACCTCCAAATGTTGTTCGTCTCGTCAATTTTTCACGTTCAAATTCCAACCTAATATGGGTATCTGAAATTGTCGCCGATACTTATTTATTTTTATTTGGTTTTCGCCGTGATTATTTATAAGTCCATTGTTTTGCCATATGTCGTATTGTTAAACGACTCGCGCAAAACACCGCGCCCATATAAACCAGATCAAAATTCCACCTACCATCAGCAACCGAAACGGAATTCTCCATTATGGAACCGACCGAGGAAACCCAGCTCAATGAGCCAGTCAGAAAGGGATACTTGCCCAAAAACCAGATCGAGTGGGAGTTTGGCGGGCCTATTGGTGCTTTTGGCATGATGACAGGCTTCCCACTACTCATGATTTACATGTGGATTTCTGCCCAGTTCTACAATGGTAAGCCAGCATGGCCCGTGGAGGAGCAGACGTGGACAAGCTTCTTGGACCAGTTATGGACCTACTTCAAGGATTACGGCATCCCATCGCCACTTGTTGTTGCTGTGTTCACCACCTTCATGGTTGTACAGGGTATTTTCTACTTGACCTTGCCAGGTGTGTGGACAAAAGGCCAGCCATTAACTCACTTGGGTGGCAAACAGTTGCCATACTACTGTAACGCCGTGTGGGCCTTCTACCTCACCAATGTGATCTTGTTGGCTTTGCACTTTGCCGGTTACAAGATGTATTTCATTATCGACCACTTTGGTGAGGTTATGGTCACTGCCATCACCTACGGTCTTCTGTTGTCGATTCTCTTGTACTTGTACTGTCTCTTTGTATCCAAGGATTACCACCGCATGACTGGTAACCACATCTACGACTGCTTCATGGGTGCCCCATTGAACCCGAGAATCGGTGAGTACTTGGACCTCAAAATGTTCTTTGAAGTCAGACTTCCATGGTTCACCTTGCACTTCTTGTCGTTGGCCACTGCACTTTTGCAATACGACAAGTACGGTAAGGTTTCCCCTCAGGTGTGGTTTGTAGTGTACGCCCACTTCTTGTATGCCAATGCATGCTCCAAGGGTGAGGAGCTTATCGTTCCAACTTGGGACATGGCTTACGAGAAGTTTGGCTTCATGTTGCTCTTTTGGAACATTGCAGGTGTCCCATACACCTACTGCCACTGCACTTTGTTCTTGGCCTACCACGACCCATCCGAGTACGCCTGGCCAACATGGTACAATGCCTTGTTGTTCGTGATTTTGACCATCGCATACTACTTCTTTGACACCGGAAACAGGCAGAAAAACAGTTTTAGAAGAATCATGGCTGGTAATACCAACCTAAGAAAGACCTTCCCATATTTGCCATACAGTGACCTTGTCAACCCTTCATACATCAAGTGTGAGAATGGCTCCTTGCTTTTGACCGATGGCTGGTACAAGTACGCTCGCAAGGCTCACTACACCGCAGACTGGGTCCAGTCGCTCACCTGGGGTGCCATCTGTGGCTTTGCATCTCCATTCCCATGGTTCTTCCCAGTTTTCTTCTTCATTGTGTTGGTTCACAGAGCTTACAGAGACCAGAGAAAGTGTGAGCGTAAGTATGGAAAGGATTGGGACCGTTACCTTGAGGCATGCCCATACATGTTTATCCCATACGTGTTATAAGCAGATGGACCTGATTGCTGTCATTATGAAGCTTCTACCAAAATGCTTGCACCATCAAAATACAGTCGCTTAATTAAAAGCACCAAAATTACCAAATGAGAGATTTACTCAAATTGATATCGACAAACATTACTTTCTGTAGTTATCTCAACACCCAAACCCAGATTCACTACACTCCTTACCAAGGCCTGCTCATACATTTATATATTCGTTACTTCTATGCCTATGTGCCACGACTCTAGTCCATCTCTGCAATGGCCACCAATCGCTCGTCAATCTCGTCTGGGGTCAAGATACGGAACTGGCCTTGTGTGGCCACACCGATCTCGATGTCGTTTTTTCTAAAGTCAGTGCCCAAAACAGAACTCAACGACGTGATGGCAAACTCCACGGTCTCCTTCCAGTCACCATTGACGTGGTCCATCTTCTTGAACTTCTTCTCCAAATATGTGGTGGCCTCCTGCTGTTTTGGACCTGTGGACACAGCCTTGACTCCCGTGAAGTATCCGGCGGGATCACATTTGAAGATTTGTGGGCCCTTGTTCTCGTCTTCGAAGTCCACCTGGCAGAATGTGAGCGCCACACCAAGTGGTCTCATGTATGCTCTCTGGGTATATATCTGGGAGATGTTGGCCATGCGCTTGGCGATGCCCTGGACAGGCATCTCGTACCCGTACTTGTATCTGAACTCTGCAGCCTCGGCTCTGGCTCTCAACGCCAACGACCTAGCATCGGCAATTGATCCCGTGGCCAACATTCCAATAGACGGAGTGATTTGGAACAAGTAAGACACAGTCGCCGGGTCCAACAACTTGTCTGGGATTTTTTTCTGTGAAATCAACACTGCAGAGTCCCTTCCCGTGACTCCAATCGATGTGATGCTTGCAGAATTGATAGCTTTGAACGCATATTCCACCTGGTACAATCTGCCTTCCGGCGAAAAGATGGTGATGTGTCTGTCGAAACCAGCAGAGCCTATATGTTAGCAAAAAGTCTGCAAATTTGCAAATTTATACAATGGAAATAGCAATTGGTGCAATATACTTACTTGACATGGTTTGTTGGAAGTTGTAGTTAGTAGTAGTTGAGCTTGAACAAGTTGATAGTGGCGAGAAAATATCGCGATGTCGCGAGCATAAAGAGAAAATGTCGCGGCTGCCTCAGGCACTTGGAGCCATACAAAAAAGTTTCGGAAGAGGAGATTTTTTTATAAAAGAGGGCTTGCTGGAATTCTTGAGTGCTAATCACTAACATTTCATCTTTTTAGTAACGACTTTTGTCTCCATTTGTGCCGATTGTATGCCCCAATTTTCTACCATCTTCTATAAACACCCGTACACCAAACAAACCAATCTTGTACTATTATATTAAAACGTTTCCATGTTAACAGTCAAACACCAGCAGGTACGTCTCTTCACGAGATATGTCGTCTACTTTCTCCACGGACGCCAAAACACTGGCCCATGCTCCACTATATTACCCCCAACGACAGCTGAATCTCAAAAATGTCTCGTACCACTATAATCCAGAAGTTTCCCATTACCATTACGGTCCACACCATCCAATGAAGCCGTTCAGATTGATGCTCACGGACCACTTGGTTATCTCCTACAAGCTTTATGAGAAAATGGATCTTTATCTGCCGCGGCGGGCCACTCGTGAGGAGCTTCTAGCGTTTCATTCAGAGGACTATGTGAATTTTCTTCAATCGGTGACTCCAGAACTCAGCGCCAAGTTGGGCGAGGAGAAGTTGGCCCAGTTCAACATTGGAGATGACTGTCCCATCTTTGACGGCATGTACGATTACCTGAGCATATATGCGGGCGCATCTTTGGATGCTTCTCGTAAACTAATAAGTGGCATGAGTGATATTGCAATCAACTGGTCAGGAGGTCTCCACCACGCCAAGAAATCAGAGCCATCGGGTTTCTGCTACACCAACGATATCGTGCTAGCGATCTTGAATTTGCTACGCGTGCACCTGCGTGTTATGTACATCGATATAGACTTGCACCATGGAGACGGTGTACAAGAAGCATTCAACACCACGGACCGAGTGATGACGGTGTCATTCCATAAGTTTAACGGAGAGTTTTTCCCCGGAACAGGGTCTATCGACGAAGTCGGAATAGGAGCTGGCAAGAACTATGCGGTGAATGTTCCTTTGAAGGATGGAATCGACGACGACTCGTATATCCATTTGTTCAAGCTGATCATGGAACCCTTGATCACCAAGTTCCAGCCCACATGCATAGTTCAGCAGTGTGGAGCAGACTCACTTGGCTACGACCGCTTGGGCTGCTTCAATCTCAATATTCGTGCTCATGGAGAGTGTGTCAAGTTTATCAAATCGTTCGGCATTCCCATGCTAGTTTTGGGTGGTGGAGGCTATACACCGAGAAACGTATCGCGTCTCTGGTGCTACGAAACTTCTGTGTTGAATGACATCACGCTTGAACTGAAGATTCCATCCAACATTCCGACCTACGACTGGTTTGGCCCTGACTATTCGCTTCATCCACAGTTAGAGGGGCGTCTAGATAACAAAAACTCCAAGAAGTATCTTGAGTGTGTGAAAAACTACATTCTCGAGCAGCTCCGCTTCATCAACTATGCTCCGTCGGTGCAGATGCAAGAGATTCCACCAGATCTTACTGGATTGACTGAAGAGGAGGAAGAGGCAATCCGGGATTTGAATGCCGAGGCGGAGGAGACACGCAGACAACAAATGGTTAAAGATGAGGCTCGTCTGGGAGAAATGTTGACCACATGAAGGTGCTGGCTTCTGCCATCAGTGTAATATAGCTTGCAGGTTCGGCCTGCCACGGGAGGATACACCATGTAATATACAGCTACTAATATGGATTTGGGAATTTTGCTGGATAAAGCTATTTGAGGGATTTATTCGGCCCATTTAAGTGTAGTAATCCCATAGATATATTCTTGTTTTCGAGGGTTCTTCCATGTTTAGCGCATTTTGCTTATGCTATACCAGAAAATCTACCACAAGATGAAAATTCGAAAATAAAATACAATTTTCTTCAAATTGTCACTTAAAATCTGTTTCGATGGTCCCATTTTGAATCTTTTCGTCTCTCTTTTCGTAAAACCTCCGCAGACTAATGGATTCATGTCTGACCTTATCGTGCCCTCACCTAGTAATCTCATGTAGGTCAAATCACCTACAGAATCTATACTCACATTCCACCACCAAACCGAAAGGAAACGAAATTTGAATACTTAACACTCACTGCATACTCACGTCCCATACATGATCCCCATATATTCTGCTCATGGACGTTTTAACGCTTTCGATCGATAATGATCCAGCCACCAATAAGAAAGTGGTAAACCACCGGTTTCGGCTACTCCAGACCATCGGACAGGGCCAATTTGGGAAAGTTCTAATTGCTGAGGACATGAAGGCGATCAATGCTGACCGATTTGTTGCCGTGAAGACCATCAATCGTGTCGATAAGACAAAACTTATCACGAAAACATACTTAAGCCATACTACGAAAATCAAGCGGGAAATCCAGATCATGAAAGAATGCAACCACCCAAACGTAGTGAAACTTTACCAAGTGATTGACGACATGCGTTTTGACAAGATTTTTCTCGTGTTGGAGTATTGTCAATACGGAGAGATTGACTGGAAACTGTACAACCACTATCATGAGAAGTATTTCAAGGAAGAAGGCAGGGGTATCACCCTTAATATGATCCTACGGGATGTCATCAATGGCCTCGAATACCTCCACACATACAAACATATTATACATCGGGACTTGAAACCATCCAATCTACTTATCAGCAAAGACAGAACAATCAAGATCTCAGATTTCGGGGTGAGTCTCATTTTGGAGAATAATGCCAACGACGAAAAAGAGCTCGGCAAGACGATGGGAACACCGGCGTTTTTTGCTCCTGAGTTGTGTCAGTTCGTCAACAATCGTCTACTGATGTTCAACGACTTTGATCTTCAGAAAAGCAAGATCGATGCCAGAATCGATATCTGGTCTTTAGGAGTGATTCTCTATTGTCTCATATTCCACCAGCTCCCGTTCGATGGCCGCAATGAGTTCTCGCTATTCAAGAATATTGTCAATGGTGAGCTTTTATTCCCAAAGACGAAGGAGAGTTCCCACGTCAAGGCTGACGACTTGCATGAACTCAAATTGCTCAAGAATCTCATATCGAGACTACTATCAAAGAATCCCAATGACAGACCTACAATAATAGAAATCAAAGAGGACCCTTTCACCACTTTTGACTTGACAAAGCAGGACAGAGAGAACTTTGAGAACTTCAATAAGACGCTCATCAGCCAACAGTCGCCATTATTTGCCGAAACTTGGGCATCTGAACAGAAGCTTACCTCGAAAATCAAAAGAGTGTTTGGAAAGAAGACTGAAAGTGCACCGGCTGTTCCTCCTAGCCAGCTTCCACTGACTGTGAAATTGAAACAGTCACCGGAAACTCCAGTCAATGTGCTAGAACTCGAGAAAGTCGACGATCTTCTCGAGTCGTACTTGGATGACCTGAGCTCAATGGGCTCATTCGAGGATGACACAGAGCCCGAGGTGGTGGATACGTCAAATCTACTCTCGTCTCTACAGAATTACAAGGCGGACCAAACGCAAAACCCAGCCTCCTCAAGCCAATTCCCCACCGAGTCCAACCTGGAGTTGAACACCATTGGAACGCTCAAAAAAACAAATTTCAGCCTTTCGACTTCGTTGCGCAACTCGAGAGGCTCGGTGCCTCCACCACTCAATTTGACATCTTCGTCGTTGAACAGTCCAAAAAGGCTACATACTGCATTGGCTGTCCCACCACAATCACCTTTCTCCGAGCAGATAACCCCGCTCAGCTCGTCTAGCGCCGTAACCATTGGGGCAGGATCACCGCTGTCGATCAGCTCGATGTTCAGTCCGTCACGTCGGTTTTTCTCTCGTCTCAAGAACCAGCCCGAACCCACTATTAATTCGCTTTCCTCACCGGCTACACAGGAGCACACTTCATCGTCCAGCTATACAGATTTGGCGCCTCCACCATCCTTTGGCCGCGACAAGCGCAGTTCCGGCGAGCTGATGCGGAGCTTCGACACATTCGGCCGCAAAAACTCTGTTCTGTCAGTGCGGTCGGGAGGCCTTTCCAAAATCTCCAGCTCAAGCTCGTCGCTTAATCTCCACGCATACTTGACAGATAGCGCGTCGAGCTCGCCCAAGTGGCAGCGGGAGAATGCTGAAAAGGGTAACGGATGGAACCCAAAATTGTGCGAAGACAGTGATTACGAGAACGAGGACGCCAACAGGACCATGACCATGGACGAGTTTCTTGATCGACTATAAACTTAAAATTAAAAGAATGCCGTATCTGCAAATTTTAGTAGAAGATTCCTAATTGACATTGTCTGCTTTGACGGGGAAGAACAGAACGAGCGTAACGGAAAGTCAAAGTGCATTGTCTCAGAGAGGCTTAATCAATAGAGCGGCGGAATCTCGTGATGATGCAGCGAACTTCTGCACAAAGAAATGAGAAGGTAAACACTGGTGCAAGAGCGTGATCCATACCCACATATTTCAAAATGCTATCGCCGATTCTCGTGTGCTCGGGTGCTCTTATTGACATAAGTGTAGAGGCGTGGGTATTTTCTGACAGTATTTTGGCGATCACAGCGCCGCTCTCTGACAAAAGTAGACAATGTTTATGTGACAATAGACCAGCGATCCCTCATGCACAGAACTATATCTGCAGGAACCCAAATCAGGGCACAATGTAAACACCACATGAAACGGCCGCTCACACATGAAGACGGCCGTTCGTGCAGCAAAGTACGGGGGAACATGGATAACGGTCAAGGATGAGTTGCTTGTTTATCGCCACGCTGCATAAGGACCAAACGAAAACAAGTCGGGGGTTTTCCCTGGTTCGATCCCGAACTTCCGCTTCAAGAGTGCCAAGGCGCACATCTTTACCTCCTGGATCGATTGCCCTGGCAACGCCCTCGGCTTTGCTACCAAGCCTAGGAAGCTCATACTTACAAATAGATCGACCTTTCAGCCCCGCCGTTTGCCATGGCTGACGAGGCGTCACCAGCAAATCTAATAACATTGGCACCCTGTTGCGGCCATTTTCAGTATCCCTTCCTATTTTGGTTGCCATGCAGGCCTGTTTCCCAGTGCCGATTTTGGTTACTCCATCAACTGTCTATAGGAGGCACGGGCTCATGGCCTTTTAGGAACGGGTTCTCTACGAGAAAAAAATGGTTCCGTTGATAATTCCTCTTTTCACTCTTCGTTATCACCGCCAACCGTTTTTTAATATCGGCCTGGTGTTCTATCAGTGTGTTTAACGCTTGTTTCGGTAAATTCCGCCCGGACTTCCTGCCATTGTCTGTCCCATTCTGGAAAAGTGCAAAGTTCACTTCGGATCGACTATCTGCCACGAGCCCCCTTGTATAAAAGCAAGATTCGTGCTGAAATTTTGTGAGTTAGCGTGGCCAAAGACATTGCAATAGCCCCGTTGCAAAATGAACAATGGGTTTGTGTCCGAGTTGCTTCCACTGGGTTCTCCAGACAGAGACCCCGGCTGCGATCCGTCGGTAAAGTCTCCATTGGAGGCCAAACACAAGCAGCGGTCGTTGGGCGCGCCAATCTCGTTGATGAACACGCTTGATTTGAGCTTGGTGAGGTGTAGACTCTCGAGTTCCACCACGTCGTTCACCAAGTCAATGTTTAACATGGCCAGGTTCCCCGACTTTCCCATGTTCGAGAGACACGACGACAGTGACGACAGCGACGACTACAACGACGTGAATGATACGACTCTCAACGATGAGGACTTGCTCAGCTCGCCCACGATGAAGCCGAAGCCACCTGCCACCATTCGTAGAACGCAATCGCTTTTCGACAAACCTAGTCAAGTGGACATCCACTTCGAGTACACAGACCATTTGGCTGCGAGCCTGATCTCCACTTTCAAAGTGTCGAACGACTCGATTCCCCGCATCGACGAGACCGAGTTGAAGAAAATCATCGACGGTGTCCACGCAGACCTGTTTGACGAGTATATCATTATTGACTGCCGGTTTCCCTACGAATTTGAAGGTGGACACATCGTAAATGCCATCAATATTGCATCGCAGAGCGACTTGGAAGAGCACTTTATCGTGAATCACAGTCTAGAAGCTGGGAACCGTCGCAGGTTGCTCATTTTCCACTGTGAATACTCAATCTTCCGTGGCCCCAATATGGCCGGCCACCTTCGCAAAACCGACCGCATCTACAATTCAGAACGTTATCCTTACTTAATCTATCCAGACATTGTTGTCTTGGAGGGCGGATACAAGCGGTTTTTCGACAATTGTAAGCAGTATTGTTTCCCTCAGTCGTATGTGGAGATGAAGGACAACAAGCACAAGCGCACATGCGAGGTGGAGATGAGCAAGGTGTTACAGGCATCCAAATTGACCCGGGCGAGGTCCTTTAATCACTTTCCTCCCCGTCTCTCCATCTCCCATGCTCGCTCTTCGTCACTCACGACCTTGTTCTCTTCCTCAGAGCAAAACTTAGCATTGGGGACATCTACTCCGGCACTACGAAAATGCAGAAGCTCTAAAATCCATAAGAAAGAGCGCAGAGAAGTCTGAACACATTTGACTCAATCTTTGCTGTCATTAACCACTGCCATGGACTGCCCAAGGTTGGACTCGTCAGTATCGTCGACACTTGAGGAGGGCTTCGTTCCTCCACCCACTTTATTACCAAACCACGGCAAGAGTCTCTACAGCCTTCTGATCTTCGTGTACTCATCGCTGCTGCTGGTCTGCTCCGATTCACTCTCTGCATTTTCTTCAAGCAATTCGCTTCTGAAATTGTATTTTCTGCTTGCAGACTGCTACGACTACTTCGACGGAACCACCAGGAACAATCATGAAGATTTGCTTTCCAGTGGCTCCAAGTCACCTGCTAGCCACTCTTTCCCAATTCGCTCAAAGCCTCGCAAAGGCCAACTTTTGAGTAACACCAGTTCCTCTTTCAACAGGCAATCTACGAACATGATATCGAAAGATAAAGCAAGACTTAGCTTGTATAATACCAATGTGCGTCGAAGCTGGCACTTGTACACTTCGTATTATACCGACAGTTTGCCATTGACGAGAATATCATCAACTTTTGAGTCAGCGGCATCCAGCCACACACTCTCAATGGATGACATCAATGATGCTCAAGTTGAATTTTCATGACCATTGATACATCCCTACGCAATTTGTAAACGACTACTTTCATTCGATAACAGCGGATGTCGTATAAGTACACTGGATGTTGATGAGACAAAGGAAGACCAGATTGTACCTATACCCTCCCTCTCCTCGCCATTAAATAATTTAGCCCCGATAGTTTTTAGGGGTACACACTCGTTTTAAAGAACGTCATTCGTTTATCAGCGGACACTAAGCTATGAAAAAATAAATAGTCATTGCCTTACAATTTACCCTTGTCTCCAACCAACTTGATGGCAGCATTGTTGATAGCAATGGTCTTTCGGTCAACCACATGGGTCTGGAAGATGACAACATCACCCTTCTTCCAAGCGTAGACTCTCAAAGTCTCACCTGGGAAGACAACACCAGTAAATCTAGCCTTAATCTCGTCGAACAGACCAAACTCATCCAACAAGACCTTAGCGGTCAAACCGTAAGTACACATACCGTGCAAGATTGGCGCATCGAATTTGGCACCAGCAGCGAATGCTGGATCAATGTGCAATGGGTTTCTGTCACCAGTCAATCTGTACAAAGCGGCCTGATCTGGGGAAGTGACGATATCCTTAACAAAGGATGGCTCAGATTTTGGAGCAGTGAATGGATCCGTAGCGAAAGATCTTCTCTCAATATACTGCTTGGTGTCACCCTCACACTGTCTGATAAAGAGAGTAGCCTCGTTGCTAAAGAGCTCCTCTCCGGTCAGCTGGTCAACAGACTTGGACCCGTGAACAATAATAGTATTGGTTCCCTTTTGCGTAACAGCGACTGGGTAGTAGCTCGTCACAATGGATGCCTCGGTTGGAATTGGGTACTTGTTGATTTTGATGTAATGCTCACCGTGCAACAAGAGCATTGGATTGAAATTTCTCAAGTACTTGGCAAAGGACAATTGAGACTTGACAGAGTTGAAGGTTGGTAAGTGGCAGAAGGTTGGCACAACTTGAAAGTCCAGGTCGTTCTCGTAAACATACTTCAACTCCTTGCGGGTGGCACCAACAGCGAGGTTATACAAAAGCACGTCTCTGTCGTCCCAGGTGAAGACTGGATCTGGCATCTTGTCTGGGTCGTCGTTGTCGTTGTCGTCGTCGTCATCTTCATCTTCATCTTCATCCTCATCGTCGTCATCGCCAACAGCGGACAACATGGCCATAGAGGACTCAGTAGTGGACTTAGGATTCTCAGTGCCGGTGGAGAAATCAGTAATCTCACCAATGTGGTCTCTGACGAACTCTGGGGTGATGTTATCGTCTTTGCTGACAGCACCTTTGGCTCTCTGCCATCTGGTTGCTCCGATCCAACCACCACCACCTTCAAACAACTCACCGGTGACAGGAACCTGTTCAGAAGCTAAGAAAATCAACAATGGAGCTACCAACTTAGGTGGATACAAGTTCTTGTCCTCCTCTCTGAAGATGGTTAAAGTCATGGCAGTCTCAGCGTGAGGAGCAACAACGTTCACCTTGATGTTGTTCTTAGCACCTTCAATGGCAATGGTTCTGGTGAAACCAACGATGGCAGCCTTGGCAGTGGCGTAGTTGGCCTGCCCGAAGTTACCGTAGATACCAGAGGTCGAAGAGATGTTCACCACTCTACCGTAGTTCTTCTCAATAAAGTGAGGCCATGCCAATCTAGTCAATTGATAAGTACCAATCAAATGGACTTTCTGCACCTGCAACCACTCATCGTAGGTCATCTTGGAAAAAGACCTGTCTCTCAAGATACCGGCGTTGTTCACCAACACATCAATGGTTCCGTACTTGCTGATGACATTATCAATGATCTCCTTAGCTTGTGTAGCTACGTCGTGCTGGTCACCATGAGCATCTCCACCTGCGGCCTTAATCTCATCCACAACCTTGTTAGGGTCCTTGAAATCGTTCACAACAACCTTAGCACCAGCCTTTGCGAAAGCCAAAGCGTAATCTCTACCCAAACCAGCACCAGCACCGGTGATCAAAACAACTCTGTCCTTTAACGAGACTGGGTCCACGCCCGAGTTGTCGTTGCCCTTCAACTGACGTGCAGCCTCGTTCAACGAGCCATAGTCATTCAACATCAGTGGGTGTTGCGTGTGCAACAATTCAGGCTTCCCATCGTCGGCAAAGTTAAGAATCTCTTCAAACTTCTTGGACACAGACTCTGGGGTGAAAGTGTCGTCTGGCTTGAACAAGACTCCTCCGGATCTTTCCCACCTGATCTGGGCAAAGAATCCGGCAGCAACCTCGAAAATCTGGCCGTTGATCTCGGTGTTGTCGTCGGAGGACAAGTACAACACCAAAGGTGCAATCTTGTCTGGGTTCAACTTCTCCAAGATTGGAGGAGGCAACACCTTCTCTGTCATTCTGGATCTAGCCAATGGAGCAATGGTGTTGGCCTTTATGTTGTAGCGGTCGCCCTCCTTGGCCAAGGTTTCCGCGAAACCAACCAAACCCAATTTGGCAGCAGAGTAGTTGGCCTGGCCAAAGTTTCCGTACAATCCAGCAGGAGAGGCGGTGTTGATGATTCTGCCGTACTTTTGCTTACGGAAGTACTCCCATGCAGCCTTGGTCACCTTGAACGCACCATTAACATGCACATCTGTCACCAACTGGAAGTCCTGGTCGGTCATTTTCTTAAATTGGGCATCACGCAAGATGCCGGCGTTGTTCACCACAACGTGAACGGTTCCAAAGTTTTTCACCGCTGTCTCGATGATCTTGTCTCCGTCCAACACGTTGTTGTAGTCGGCAACAGCAATACCACCTGCCTTCTTAATTTCCTCCACAACGAGGTCGGCAGCACGAGAGTCACCACCTTGTCCGCTCAAAGAGCCACCCAAGTCGTTGACAACGACTTTGGCTCCACGTTTGGCATATTCTAAACAGTAAAACTTACCCAAGCCTCCACCGGCTCCGGTCACGACAACAACCTTATCTTTGAAAGAGATAGTCATGATGAAAAAACTTAAATTGAGGTCAGTTCCCCAGAAATCGGGAGAGTAGGTAAGGAATTTTGCACGTTATATATAGTGGTAGATTTTGCGGGGTGCGCCTGTGAAGTTTCCCCAGAAAGACCGAGGTACTGCACACAACACATGTGGTTCCAGTGGCTGCTAACTAGGAGCTTGCCGAAAACAATTGAGTTTTCGGACATGAGGATGGTTATACGAGAGGAGAGGGCTTAATTTTTTCTGAAACCTTAGTGGTGATTCTTTTATCTATCTTGCTTTGCCGAGAAATCCGATGGCTAGACTCGGGAGGTACGGGTGGGATCTGCCTAGCCGAGGCAACACTCATTTCAAAGACCGAAGAATCGTGACCAAATATTTTCACCACAAACTGGATAAAGAAAACCAGCTAGAACACTTTCCAGTGCCATAATTGCACTATAAGCATCAAACTAATGACCAGAGTTGCAAGAATCACTTTTGTTGAACCGCAACTTTCCAGGTATCCTCGGCTTTTCCTTATAACACCCGCACACCACAGAACCTTCCCGGCGTCTGGCACATGCTCCAGAGGGGAATCCGGTTATCATCAGACTGTGATCCGAGAGACTACTTCATGAACGTAGAAAGAGTCACTGTGGCTCCAGAGGTTGGTGAATTTTGTATATGACTGGAAAAACAGATCGATTGGTCACTTCCACTCGAGTAATTGAAGATTTCTTCTTTCGCTTCTAGGTTTCGTAGATTGGCTCTTCATGTTTCGTGCTAGTAGTATACATTGGAAAGTTTTAAAAAATTTCAGAGTGGCTGATTTTTCAATAAAGTCTTTAAATATAGATCTGTTTCTGCAATTGAGAAATCTGAAAACTGTGCACTTCTTGAAGCTCATGTTTCTGTATGCCTATTGGTGTCTCACTAACAATTAAGATTGCGCAGCCCCAAATTGTTGAGCATAAACTTAATATACCAGAACATTTAGTACTTTTTGCTCCCAGATAGTTTCAGTATTTAAAATGTAGGAAAATCTAGAGAATTTGAGAGTATCATATTGTTGGGCTGTCGATTGCTAATTTAATGTTCGGGCGTCTAGACATCCATCTCAGAACTGTAGATTTTTCTGGAGAAGCGAAACACGAAAGAAAAACAAAAAAAAATATTTCGGCCAACTCGTAGAGAATTTTGGAAGGACTCTGCTACTTCCAGGGAGTCTTGTCTCGAAATTGACAGGTCCAGTTTCACAAAAGTGCTACACTAGAGAATGTGGCTAAGAGTCGAATTCAAAATGAACTACCGCCTCTACTGCAGTCACACCTCAACCGAAAGTTTATCAGAATATCGATAATTATTAGCTCTGGAAGTGAAGACTCGTAAATTACAACCCAACAGAATATTCATAAATACTTTTGTGAACTGGCTCAAAATTCTACAAATCGAAATATGATTACTACAATGAATCTCGTTAGATAGAACGAATCCTCTCGGTGGCCAAGCTGGCTAAGGCGCGAGACTGTAATTGTATTGTAATCTTGAGATCGGGTGTTCGACTCACCCCCGGGAGATTTTTTTTTGATTTTATCTTTTCTCACTCCGCATATTTTTCCCAGGCTCATCTCATCTTCTATTTACATCTTAACATTAATTTTTTTATCCACATGCCTTTCACCTCCATAAACAAGCCAAAAGGTAAAATTTTCAGAGCCCAGCACTCTGCTGCTGTCACGAAAAAAAGAGCGGCCCGGACCAGATCAGCTGTTCCCACCAGATCATCAGCTGGAAGATACAATACTGAAACTGCTCCAAGGCCCACAGACTCGCATGCTGTGGCGTTATATAAGGGAGGATCGTCCTCAGCAAGCGGAGGTGTGACAACTCAGACTGTTTCGAAAAAAAAGGCCAAGAAGCTCGAAAGAAACAGCCGTTATATTGCAAAGAGAAACGAACAGTTAGCTATCGATGTTGCTGCTAAGCATGAGGGTATGGACATCGACATGGACACTGTGTCTCGCAAGATAAAGAGCAGAAAGCCACAGTCGCAGTTGGAGAAGGTCAAGGAGGCACTCTGGGCGGCCGTGGATGACTCCACAGGCGGAGACTTTGGGTTGGATGTTCTGGGCGAAGGTACCACCATTGGAGTCCAGGCGTTTTAATTGATTTAGGCATATACTAGTAATTAGCAGCAATAGATTGGGGTTCCTGAGTGCGTGTAAGTGGGACTAGGGGTGGAAAATTTGCTTTCGGGGATTTTATTTGGCGATTTGATTTGGCGATTTGATTCGGTGATATGCGAGAATTGGAAATTTTGAGATTCTAGTGGTTTTGAGAGAAACAATTAAACTATAATGGTTTTATAGAAGCAATTGAGTTTTCGTGGGGTTGAAAGCGACAACTGCGATCCTAGAATGTTTAATACCTCGAAACTCCCGATTTTTGGCAGTCTTCATCCACTCGTTAGGCTAGTTTCAACCAACAGCCTCCACTGAATACTACCAAAGCTGAAAGTTGTCATCTCGAAAGCTTTCTATGACAAAAAGACCATCCAATTATTCAATCTTAAATTCTTACCAAGCAATCATCACTCTTAGAAAGTTCCTCTCTATGTTCCTTTTCGATATGAGCTCTAGCACCACTCAATAATACTTCAGCTATTACATCTTAGTATCTTAAAGCTGTTGATCATTACAACGCAAGATTTCTCACATGTTCCTCCTTGCAAACTTCAACTGGCCTGCGTTAATTATCAGCATAAGCATACTGTTCTTGCCACTCTTACAACCACACTTCAATTATTATCTCTTTTCATTCTTCGTACTTTGGCTATTTCACCCAGCTCCAAACACCTCAACTCGCCTTTTTTAATCCGTGTAAACTCCCTTCTCCTTTAAGCTCTTGTTCACAGTGTCTCTCATGAAGTCAATAAGCACAACTGGATCTGGTGCCGTGAAGCACGAAGTGCCCGCCACAATGACATTGGCTCCAGCTTCAGCAGCTGCTGGTACAGTCTCCTTCCCCAAACCACCGTCGACCTGGATGTTCAATTGGGGAAATCTTGCTCTCAACTTCTCCACCTTAGGCATCATGTCAGCCATGAATTTCTGACCACCAAAACCTGGCTCCACCGTCATCACCAACGCCATATCCAAGTGCTCACCCAATTCGTAGAGAACATCCACTGAAGTGCCCGGCTTGATAGCGCATGCAGCCTTCAATCCGTGCTCTTTGATCAACTTGACCAATCCAATAGGATCCAGTGTGGACTCGTAGTGGAAAGTGTACTGGTCGCCGCCCGCTTTGGCAATTTCCGGCACCCACTTCTCTGGCTCCAGCACCATCATGTGGCAGTCGAAAAACGTCTTTTTAGCCTTTCTAGGGATCTCCTTTCTCAAACTGGTGATGATAGGAGGACCCAACGAGATGTTCGGAACAAAGTGGCCATCCATGACATCGATATGGAGCCAGTCGGCGCCCGAGTCATACATCTTGTGGCAATTGCATCCCAAATTGGCAAAGTCCGAGGCGAGAATGGAGGGGGCAATGATAGCTTTCACCATGGTTTGAAAGAAGAAGTTAGCTAGCAATTGAGAAATGTGCACTCCTGGAATAGAGCAAGAAGGTGTTTAAGTTGGTAGTGAGAATATAAAAATATGAGCGCAATTAGATGCCGCAAAGATCTGTCAATCTTGTTCAAATATTCACACTGTAGAGTAATCGCTTTATTGAGCTCAATGTTTTATTTGGGAAATCATCTCTTCAAGTTCTTATTGATGTCCACTTCATTGTCTAATATTTTACTAGTATTGACTGCGCACAGTGTGATTCGTAGATTAGCATGTTTTGTCCCATCAAAACGAGAATATCTATTTTTATGGAGACAGATCAAAACAGGTTGAATTGATAATTGTAAGTTGCTATGTCTTTAGACTTTTTAAGTAGTCAATTTCTTCTTTAATTGGACCCAGACGGAAACTGTTTTTAATACTTCAATGCAAGAAAACTGATTTTTCGCAACCATTTAACATCTTCTCGGAAGAAATTGCATGTTGGTACAGATTGTCAATTCCAAGTATTGACGAGAGAAAACACAAAGAAACATCAAATGCCTATAATTGAATTATCTAGTTTTTCTGCATGGTAATGTTGCTTCAGTTCTTATCCACTTCAATTATGTTTTGATTCAACCACCGATACAGAAATCCCAATAAGAACTTGAATATACTGACATGGACATAACCTATAAATGTATATACTGAAACAAGACCCGCTCTTTTTATTCTCTAATATACTGTTTATCTTTCATGAATTCATTTTATAGAAAAATTGACTTATTCAACTTAGGTAATGTTGATAACTCCAAAATATAAGAGCGTCCTTACTAAATTCATCCGAGGACATCAAATCACATTCACGTTAGTCCTTCTTGCCTCAAAAGTTATGAAAGCCTTTTGATTGTGCCTTGTTTGATTGCTATTGAGCTGAGTGGCACGCTTTCTTTTCTTCATTTTTGACAAACCAATGAGTTATCCTGCCTTAGTGCATTACATCGCATCAGGCTTCACACTAATGATGAAGTTGTTCACTGCTACCTGCCATGTATTTGCTTTTGCATCGGCTACCAAAATTATGAGAATGGTATAATATGTGTACTTTACGTACACGGCATTCTCTTAGGAGTATGAAAACATACCCGGCTCAAACCTATATTTGTCGTTCTTGCAAACATAGATAGCATCTGAATCTTGGGGCCCTTCTTATATAGTACTACTTTCTGCCTACAGATCAAGTGTTACAATGGCTCTGTTTCAGGATTGGAACAGTTTGAAAAATGACTTCTTCTTCGTTGGTGGTATCTATCGTCTGGACCGGAACTCTAAAACGGAGATTAACACAGAAGCTAAAACTGCGAAGAGAAGATGGATGGAGAGCGACAAAATCACTTATTTTTGAATAAATAAATGCCACGATCCTTCTTCAGATTATAAAATTTAAACCAGTGCTGGTTTTCTCGAATGTCATGGAAGTGGACTTGTAGTAATGTTGGACAAAATAGAGAAGTTGGTGTCAATAGTATAGTTGGTTGTATTGGCAATGATAGCAATAGGAACTATGAAAATATTAGAGAGTCCTATCATCTAAATGACTTCAGATTGAGCCATCTTTGATTACGATAATATTTGTTCATTGCTCACCGAGAGAGCACTACTAACACTTCAGGGTCCGAATCTTTTCAATTGGCGGAAGTGTTAATTCATCTGATTGAAACAAAGAAAATATTTGATCAAAAGAGTATCGCTCGCAAAAGACTCCTCTGTTATCACAATTCTTCCACACCTTGAGTGCTGCGCTACAATAGTGCTCTATAGAGTGCTCCGCATTCCACCAACCACACAAGTGGCAAAACTAATAGTCGTGAGCCAGAAACAAACAAATAGAGAAGATAATAATAAAGAAAAAAAAAACAATTCCCATAACCAGAAATAATCAATTCTCTATATAAATTACCATACCACCGCTGCCATTCCAATAGTTATCTCCACCTCCAATACCTCATAACCTACACCCAGACACCGCGCCTCTGGGTATCATCACGGCTTAACTACCTCCAAAGTCAATCTTCTACCGGCACCTCCAAATGACGACCGAACCTCACGACGGAGCCTCCTATGCGGAGCAGATCTTGGAGTGTGCGAGAAGAAACAACACCGAGCTATTGCTGTCGATCAAGACCGAGTTGTCCAACGACCACGTCAAGTTGGCCCAGTTGATCAACTCCACCAAAGAAGTGATCACCAGCAACTCTCCATTGCATATCGCCACGCTGTTGGGCAACTGGGACTTCATAGACATGGTATTAGACATCGAGGGCGTGGAGATCGATCCGTTGAACCGAGAGGGCGACACACCTTTGCATTTGGCGGTCAAGTACGCTGCCTCTGAGCCCGAATACGGCTACTTTATCATAGACAACTTGCTTGACGCCGGGCTGGACGCCAAGATCGTCGACAAGCATGGCTTGAAGCCCGTGAACTACGTTTCCAACAACGAAAAGCTCAGGAACTTGTTGGAGAGTGCCGAGTATGCGGCAGTGGTTGAGGCGGACTATGTAGACGCTGGCGACGAGGATGATGACGAAAGCGCCTCGGAATCCGAGTAGAGCTTTGCGTGCAAGCCATGAACATTGGAGGAAGGGACCGCGCTGTAGATATTGCAATGCTAAATGCATACTTATTATCGATTCTGAAGTCTGTAGAGTGGTATTGTAACGACTGAGAAGAAGCAAAGACGAAAGTGGATCAATCACTCTCAATATAGAAGTCGTCTTCCCCTGACGGAGGCCAGTTGTCTAGTTGTGCTCGTCCATATTCTTTCATAGCCTGTCTTTTGATATCAGACACCTTTAAGTGCAGATATTTGTCAAAAATTCCAATAAGCGGTTTCGCCTGCTCATACAATTTCCTTTTACATAGAAAAGATGCTCCCGAGGGTTTTGGCGGCTTCTTCTTCACATAAGCGCCGTTTTTGACTCCGTTGTTTAGCACCTGAACAGTCTTCTTGGGCACGCAATATATTAGGCTGAGAAGCAGGGGCGTTGCCTCATCTGCTTTGTGGAACTTGTAATCATCTTGGTCAAATATCAAAACCTTGAGCCGCTGGTTTTCTGGTGGAGCATTTGAAAGTCTCTCCGTGAAGCACCGGCGGAAATCCGCCTCGTTGTACTTGTCTTTCTGGAGCACTAAGTAGTCTAGGTATACAGGCAGCACCAACTTGCTAGAAATGCAATTAAGGATCCCAATAAACTGCTTCAAGCAGAGCTTATCTGAGCAAGATTTTGATAAACTCACCACACTGTCCGCTCTCCCTGGCTTTGTCCTCACAACACCAACCTTATTGAAGTGAGCTCGACCTCGCATTACCTGAAGCTTCTTGGTGGGTGGTTCTTCCCATGCTTCCTGGTTAGCTGAAAGGCCTGACATAGATGCATCCCCACAAGGAGGCTCCGATACATAAAGTGCCAATTTGATGCTTTCTCGTAGCTTGAACCTACAGGTTTCTTTTTCTTTGTTCTCCTCTAGAAGACTCAGACCTTCAGTCGAGAAAGTCATCGCTTCCTCCACCAAAAGCCAATTGAACAATCGTAGACACAAAATCTCGGCATGCATATCATGCACTATCCATCCACTTGAGTACTTTCTTACTTCATCAGGCATGGTCTTGACTCCAGTAGCTAGAGTTAGTACAGAGATGCAATCACCTTCTAGTGCCACGAGTCCGGCAAGAACCGTCCACTCCTTTGTGCCATTAGATCGTATAGTTGGTTTTCCAGACTTGACATGGAGCAAGTCGAATTGTCGGACGACTTCCTGGGCGATCTTGTCTGCTAGACCTAACTTTTCCATCAAGTAAGAAAAGATCTTCGTGCAGGCATATGTGGAGAAGAGATGTAAGTCTGGGGAGGTGGAGTTAGCTTAAGCAGAACATAGAGAAGAAAAAATGCAGCTTTTGCATTATTGGAGTAAGTGAGAAGTGTCGATTTGTACTATAATTGGTACGGAGAATTATGATTTAGGTGAGATTAAGGTGGCCATAGAGTATGGTTTAATTCGGTAGATAAGATCTACAATGCTTGACAAATAGAGCTAAGTAGTATTTTTGAGATTCTTAAGCACATTAGCTGTCATTTGACAGCATCCACTTCTCCATAACTAACGATCCGGAATTGTCCCATCGACCAGTCTCGTTCAATATCAATTACTCAAATTCTTAAATAATCCGATTCAGAGAATCTTTAATAACCCGACCGAGTAAGCTAGCTACCCATTTCCGTTTACCGCTTTCTCCTCATCAAAGCTCCCATAAGGCCCACTCCGATGGCCATAACCCCGGCAGCCACCCCGAGGCCAATAAGTCCGTCCTGGGTCACCTGATCGTCTATGGCTTGCTTCAACGCCTTGAACTGGGCGTTGTCGGGCTCCTTTTCAAGTAAGGACTCCGCATATCTCCGGGCGTTTGTATATTCACCGATCTTGACACTTCCAAGCGTCAAATAGTAGAGAGACTCTCTCCTCAACGAGGGTACGTCTCTGTAAAGCGTTGACAATATCTCGAGCGCCTGTCTCTGGTACTTGTGATTGTCTGTTTTGAGAAGTCCCCACGCGTAGTTGAACAGCGATTGGGGCGATGGCGGGTGTTCTGACTCGACCTGATTCTTGAGGATGTTGAGCTGTTCGGGAGCGATAAGCTCGTTGACTTCTTCAAGTGCCGGGTAGCTTCGTCTAAACATGAATATGTGAGATGTTTCGAGTATGAAAAACTTAAGTTTTTAGTGGGTATTTCCGGTTCGTAAAGGAAGATAGAGGTATACTTTTTGAAGGCAAGTAGATTACCAAGGAGATCTCACCATTATGGATTGTGCACTCCACTTCAGCAGCACTAAATAGATAATTATCAAGTAATGAAGCGGAAATTGAAAGTGAAAAAAAAAGAATAACTGAAGAAAAAAAAGTCAAGTGAATCGAATAATGTAAGTACAGCTTCCATCCAAAAAGAATTTCTTCTCCGTTTTTTACAAAATTCTACAGATATATATGGGTCCATGTAGTGCCAACATCTTTAGTCCACCATACATTTTGCACAGTTTATCGCGAACTTCAATATTCACCATAGTGAAGCTTCTTTCAGTGGACAGACCCATCACGAAAAAGCCATAGGTCCAGCCGTTCGAAACTACTAGGTATGTCGTATGAGCAGTCCCAGCCCGCCAAGCGGTACTCGCTCTTCAACATATGGTGTGTCACTTTGGCACTCAAAGCACTCATTTCCATAGGTTACCACTCAACAGATTTCGATGTCCATCGCAATTGGCTCGCCATCACTTACAACTTGCCCGTGGCAAAATGGTATATCGAGAACACCTCGCAGTGGACGCTTGACTATCCTCCTTTCTTTGCATACTTCGAGTGGGCGTTGTCGCACTTGGTGCCAAAGTTTGTCATTGAAGATGGCTGCTTGTCAATTGTGGAAAAGGGCATCTACAGCTTGCCGTCGATTTACTTCCAGAGGATTTCCGTCATTGTTTCCGAGACAGTCTTGTTTGTTTCGTTGCAATGGTACTTGGCCACGAGCAAATCGCATCTGGAGGCCCGCAGAGCTTTTGTTGTGGCTCTGAGTCTTGTGCTCTCGCCGGGGCTTCTTATTATTGACCATATCCATTTCCAGTACAATGGAATGTTGTACGGCCTTCTAGTGCTCATGATTAACTGCGCTCGTCTCGAAAAGTACTTGTGGTGTGGCTTCTGGTTCAGCGTTTTGCTTTGTTTCAAGCACATCTACTTATACTTGGCTCCGGCCGTGTTTGTCTACTTGTTGAGGGTCTACTGCCTCAACTTGCACTACGACACAAAGAAGAGCTTCCTCCATAATGCCGTGAGAATGGTGCAGTGGCTCAATTTGATCAAGTTGGGACTGGTAGTGATCGCCGTCTTCGGAGTGGCTTTTGGACCTTTCATCTACTACAACGTGATTCCTAACCTTTTCGAGCGTCTCTTTCCTTTCAACAGAGGCTTAACTCATGCGTACTGGGCGCCCAATGTGTGGGCTGTATACTCGTTTTTCGACCGGCTTCTCGTTCAAGTTTACCACCGGATTCCGATCTCGAGGATTCCACTCCAGAAAGTTTTCCAGTTCGATGCCAAGTTGCTCAATGACCCGAAGCTACTCAACACCACCACGCGTGGAATTGTCGGCGATATCGAGTTCTTGGTATTGCCCAAGATCACCCCAAAGTTGACATTCCTTCTCACTCTATTCTACCAGACTATGGCACTCATTCCGCTCTTCATGCAACCAACTTTCGAAAGATTCATTGGAGCCTTGTCGCTCTGCGGATACGCATCATTCTTGTTTGGATGGCATGTGCACGAAAAGGCCGTGTTGATCATCGTCTTTCCACTCTCATTCCTTGTGGCTAGAGATAAGAGACTCTTGGGCCCATTCAACCTTTTGGCCAGCTGTGGCTACGTCTCGCTCTTTCCACTTATTTTCACCTGTGAGGAATGGCTCATTAAGGTTACCTATACCCTACTATGGTACGTGATCTACTACTTCATCTTCCGCAAGGTTGTGCAAGTGCCTACCCAGCAAGTTCGCGAGGGTACCTATGTCTTGGAGAGAGTTACCAATCTCTACGTCTTAGGACTTGTGCCTATGGTGCTTACTGTCAGCTTGATGGAGATGCTCGAACACAAATTTGAAGTGATGAAGAAGTTGGAGTTCATGCGCATAATGGTGGTTAGTGTGTACTGTGCTGTCGGAGTTGTGAGCTCGTGGAACGGGTTCAACTGGCTCTATTTCGTGGACGAGAGTATATGGGAAAGCACCCAATGAGCATGAAAGATTTACTGTGATTTCAAAAATCAATTAGGCAGCATAATTATGTGAAAACCCATTGATCTTATCCTTTCGGGACCACCTGGGCCGAATTCCGCAACATTGCAATCGATTGCTCAGTTGCTCATACTTTCATGGTCGGCAGGTAAATTATTACTGCGAATCGGACAAATTCATTTAACTCCACAGCAGTCCTACTACTGAGACATACAAATGAATCTCTAGCAAGAACAAAAAAAAATCTAGCAATCTAGCAATCTAGCACCTACTTCCTCTTCCAAGCCAGCCTGAATTTTCCTGATAACTAACCTCCCACAACGCAGCAAAATTACCTCAGCATACTTATATCGTGAATCTCCGATCTCCGCCATTAGATCCTAAAGCAGGAATGTACACTAAACTCCCCACACAGGAACCTCTATGGAAGGGAGCTATAAAGTGGCAGCAATGTCCGCCGGGTTAATTAGAAAATTGGAAATTCAGCGATATAATTATCTCTATAATGCCAGAAACAATCTCTCTTGGAACTTACTTATTTGAAAGACTTCGCCAAAAGCCTCTCAATTTGGGGTCCATCTTCGGAGTTCCCGGAGATTTCAACTTGACCCTTCTCGATAAGATTGACGAGGTGGATGGCTTGGAATGGCGTGGATGTGCCAACGAATTGAATGCTGCTTATGCCGCAGACGGTTACTCTCGTGTCAAGGGAAACTCCTCCGAGAGTGGAGGACTTGGTTTTGCTGCTTTAGTGACTACTTTTGGAGTTGGAGAGTTGAGTGCGCTCAACGGAGTGGCTGGATCTTATGCCGAGCACGTTGGAATGCTCCACATTGTTGGAATTCCATCTCTTGATTCCCAGAAAAAGCAATTGTTGTTGCACCACACGTTGGGTAACGGAGACTTCTCTGTTTTCCACAAAATGTCCACTCACATCACCCAGACGTCCGGAGTTCTCAGCGATCCTGCCACCGCGGCCAACACTGTTGACAGAGTGATCAGAGAGGCCTATATCAACCAGAGACCAACTTACTTGGCCTTTCCTGCCAACATGGTGGACGTTGAGGTGCCAAAGGAGAGATTGGACACTCCATTGGACTTGAGCATCCCAGAGAACGACCCAGAGTCCCAGGAGGAGGTCTTGGAGGCTGTGGTGAACATGATCAAGGCTGCAAAGAACCCAGTTATTATTGTTGATGCCTGCTGTGCTCGTCACGATGCTAGTAAGGAAGCTAGTGAGCTTATTAAGCTTACTAACTTCAAGTACGCAATCACGCCGATGGCTAAAGGTACACGTTACATAGACGAGGATGATGAGAGATTTGCCGGTGTTTATGTCGGTAGTTTATCTTACCCTGAAGTGAAGAGCTCTGTTGAGGACTCTGACTTGGTTCTTTCTTGTGGTGCCATGCTCAGTGATTTCAACACTGGGTCTTTCTCATACTCCTTCCAGACCAAGAACTTGGTAGAATTCCACTCCGACTACACAAAGATCAGAAACGCAAACTACCCGAACGTCAGAATGAAGGAGATCTTGCAAAAGCTTGTTCTGTCCAACGACTTGAAGTCTGCTGTTGCCAACTACAAGCCAGAGCACCTCGTGACAGACCCATTTAAAACAAAAGACCAGAGTGCTGACTCCAAGATTACCCAGCTGTGGTTATGGACTCGTTTATCTGAGTTCTTGAAGGAGGGCGATATTGTTGTTACTGAAACAGGAACATCCTCTTTCGGTATCATTCAGACTAAGTACCCTAAGAACACATTGGGAATTTCGCAAGTTCTTTGGGGCTCTATCGGTTACTCCGTTGGTGCTGCTTTTGGTGCAGTGATGGCTGCCGAGGAACTTAACCCACCAAGAAGAGTCATTCTTTTCGTTGGTGATGGGTCTCTCCAATTGACTGCTCAGGAGTTTTCTTCTATGATTCGTTTCGGCAAAAAGCCATACCTCTTTGTTTTGAACAACGGTGGCTACACTATCGAGAAGTTGATCCATGGGGAGCATGCTGAATATAACCAAATTCAGTCATGGAACCATCAGTTGATGTTGGAGATGTTCGGCGCCAAGAAGTACGAGAACTACAAGGTCAGCAAGGTCGGAGAGCTTGACAAATTGTTCAAGGATGAAAAGTTCGGCACGAATGACACTATCAGATTGATCGAGGTGATGCTTGATGAGATGGATGCTCCAACTAACCTTGTGGAGCAAGCCAGGCTTTCAAGCCAGGCCAACTCTGCACAATAAGCGAAGGTGACATACACACAATGATAGTAATAAATTGTACCAATTTATCGAATGTTCTACTTTCTTGTTAATGCTTTTTAGTTCTCTTACCATAAACCACATAACCTCTTTCCTGACCCATTATCCCGCTATTGCGATTCATCTGAGACCATCTGCGATCTTAAGAAACCCAAGATATCGCCAGTGATTTTCAAATCAGCTCTTTAATTCATGCATGCGTTGCTACTCTTGACGTTACAGAATTACAATGATCTTTAATTGTTTGCCATTATAATGGTCGTGACCACTTGTGTTATTAATGATTGACTCTCAGATTGAAAATCGAATCAGGGAACAATGCTTCCCAATCTTCATTGAACAAGTCTGAAGTCATAAGAACTGGAGGTCCTCCAAAGAAGTCCACTCCGTTCTCGTCAATTATATTGCCGTAATTGGATTGATCGTTTTTTGTAAACATTTGACCGTTTACAGTGAAGTCATTAGCATCTGCCTGATTACCATTGACTTCAGGGAGATAGTTGGAATTCACAGAGCTGGTGCCAGATATTGGTTCCAGTTTGACAACCTGTTGAACAGATCCAGTAGAAGAAAGTGCTTGATTGGTTCTGGTTTTCACTTGATCTCCAGTTGTGACAGCCGGAGGCTTTTTGCCACCTCTGGCTCTAGCTTTTTTATCAGTGATCCGTGGAGCGAAATCTGGATCGTCAACGAATTGCAATTGGAGTTTGCTTTCAATCAGTTTGTACGATTTCTCAGCCAAACCCCAGGTCTTAGAGCATCCTGCCAAAACATTCAAAAAGAACTTGAGTTTAGCTCTTTTGTCTTCTCTTAACATATCTGTTGACGTGGTCAAGAGAATTACGGAAATCGACAAAATACTACAGTAGACAATGAAAATCGACGCGCGTCTAAGACCATGGGTCAGCTCGAACCTTTGGATGGCAACATATAAATCCTCAATAGCCTCATGACAAATAACAGCAGGCGAATGACGATCTTGATACCTCGACGAGCTAGCAATACCCACGAATGGACGATTCAAACACAAAATGAGAATGTAGTAGTAGTATCTCACACTGGCAATAGTTGGATTGTCAGATGCATTCTTCAAACTCTCTTGATTCCAATTCAAATCTTGTGGGAGGTTCTCTCTCCATTCGGTGATTTTTGCATTGTACTCAGACAATTTGGAAAGTCTAGATGTTAAATCCAAATCATCGCCATCAGAGTCTTTGTGGGATCCAGATTCGTTGTCTGATTTTGTGAAAATGTCATTAAGCATGTTATCGGAAATATCAATGAGATTGATGATATTCTTTAAGGGATCCGAAATATTGGTGACATTCTCTGGAATGTACTTATAATCATCGATCCAGTTTAGCTCAGGCAAATCTTGGGTCTCAGGGATAGATGCATCCAGCAGTTTCAATAAAGATGGTCTTCCCAACACTAGACTGATGAAATGGTCGGCCATGTAGCATCCCCAGTAAATTCTGCTCCTAATGGCCACATCGAGAGATTTGACGGCTCCATGATTTTTGAGAAACCAAACTTCAGGATTAAGCTGGAATCCCAAATCAAAGCCCATTCTCATGGCGTTTCCTGAGAGCATCCATCCGGTTGAGTTGTTACCATTGCAAATGTCGTAAAATGCCAACAAAAGGAAACTCTGCACGGAGGTAATGCTTGGGTGTTCTAAACTCGACAAAAGAGAGCTTCTGGCCTCGTTGTAATAGGTGATGGACCGAGAGTAGATGGTGTCCACGTCACACATGCGAGCTCCTAGAGCACAGATGCTGAAGACAAGCACCGACAGGCAGTAAAGGGAATTTGGCTTCGGATTGAAGAAGTCTATAAGGAAAGCCTCCCGAAATACAAACATGTTGTGGTCTGGATACTGCCATGTGAAGAAGAGCCGTAGGCATCGAAGTATATCGGGATCTTTGTTTAACGCCTTCAACGCCGTGATCTCTCTGACTTCTCTCTTTTGGAACAGCGACTTGGGCTTATGTTCAAGCACGTTTTCATAAACACTCGTAGGCCCGTATACCAGTCGTATCTTGGATTGTGGACCTGGAGACGTGGAATGTCTTACTATATCTGTGTCTTCGGCCGAACTCTTCGAGTGAGCCAGATTTGACCTGTCTGTGGCCGGCGATTCGACCTCGTCATCCAAGTATTGCATGATATTCAGTCGTTGGGACTCAAAGAATTGGTCTCTCTCCTCCAGCGACTTGAGTTTCTCTAGCGAGATAAAGAACTTGGCAAGAGCATCGTTTCGCTTCTCCAAAGTCAGGACGTAGTTGGCCGGTGGTCGTTTCTTTCTCATGTCATTTGGCACTTGGATGCATTCGACTCCTAACTTCACGCAACTTGAGCAAGGATGGGCGAAATTACACTTGACTTTTCGTAGACGGCATCTTTGGCACGAAAGAGGCATTTCTCTCTTGTGACCTGTTTTTCTCCTAGTTGGAATGGACGGCATTGTATCAGGCTTGCGGGCATTCACCAGCAATGATATCCCAGACATAACGCAGGCAAGATTTATTGTCGCTAAAGCGGCAGATGGGTTCCGTAATCGTATTTGTGATTCTTAATCAGATCTAGAGCGTGTATGACTCAAACTGTCAGATACGGAAAGATGAAGCACGATTAAAGGTTTTCGTACACTCCGCATTTGGGTGTGCACCCTAATGGACAAATATCGTCTAGGCATGATGATATTCATTTTTTTAAGCCTTATTTGGGATCTTTCGAGGTAGTACAATCTAAAGGCTCGAGGAGTGGCTGAAAATTAATTGTGTAACGCATAAGCGATGGGTGCTTCCAAGCTGTATAATACATATGCGGTGTAATACACATCAAGGCTCAAAAGTGACAGATGCGATTTTTGATGCTTGAATGAGACAGTGACGCTGAATCTATGAGTTGCCACAGTTTTCTAAATGGCAAACAAAATCTGGTATGTTGTATAGAACACGGCCAAGATACCAACAACAATAATGACGTAGTCAAACAATTTCAACCACTTCGACTGGTTGGGCCTGGTCTTGTAAGTTTTCAAATGGATCATTGGTGGATAAATGTAGACAAGAGGAATGCATGCGAAACATCCGTTGAAACTCACGAATTTATCGATGTTATCGGCATTCAAGTAGGCCACAAACGAGATGAGTGCAACGGCCGCAGCTCTCAAGAAATTCTTCATCCACTTGATGTGAGGATTGAACTTTCCAGAATTTTGGTACAACTTGCCTTCTTCATTGGTCCTCTTCTGCTGTTTTGTCAAAAAGAGTCTAGAGTTGAAAAGAGCCAGCTCTCCGATTCTAATGGCTGGGAATAATTGCAAAGGTCCGGTCAAAAACACTGCAATCGAGTACAACACCATGATCAGCTGCACAGCAATGTTGGATTGAGGCAAGTTTAAAATGATGATTGACTTGACGTTTTCTCCAAAAGCGGAGTATCCAACAACACCAATTGACACAAACAATAAAGTGATCAGCGCCATGCTTAATAGGAGAACGAATGGAAACTTTTCTGGGTGTGCCATAGAGGCCTCAATTGGAAGAATTAAACCAATACCCTCAAAAGCAGTAACGGCAACACCCACGAGCATGGACCACGTCTTTGGGTTGAACTGGACAATGTTTGGGCCAAGACCTTCCTCAATCAATTGGACTCCAGAGAAGTAGAAGATGATCATCAAACCAACAAGAATGAACGTTGAGGAGACGAGGGACGTGAAACTCAACTTGGCCAAGTCTCTGACGAGCACAAGTGGAATTAAAAGAATGCACTGAATGATCACGATGTTGGCCTTGTTCACGTAAACATTGAAGAAGCCTTGCATGAAAGAGGCCATGTTTTCGGTGGTGAACAAGATGTACGTAGCGACGAACCCGACCTGGGAGATGATAATGGACACCATGATGGAGTATTTCAATGGCGCACCGTATGTCAAGTAGCCTAACTCACCATAAGAGTTCTTGCCGAGGGAACTTTTGCTCAAGATCAACACAATATAGCAGACGTATGTCAAGAAGCCAAATACTGTCATGGCTATCGTGGAGAAGAGCAAACCGCCATGGAGGAATGCTCCAGGCAAGAAAAGCACTCCTGATCCCACCAATGCCTTGAATAGAAGGAAAAACGTCTTAATCTGGCTCGCAGTGCCCTTTGGAGTGGTCCTTTTGCTTTTTTTAGGCAAAGACCCAACTGGACCTCGTCTTTCATGCAATAACAGCGATTCCTCGTCAAACACGTCCTCGTAGTTGGTATCTTCCGACGAATAGCCATCGTCCTCGTCGTCAAAGTCTTCTCCAGCGAAATGACCATAGATGCTTAGGAACTCTACAAAGTTTCTCGTCAAGAAATCTGGCGGGGCCTTGTTCTGTTGCAACGACCTGTTGATCAAAAACTCTCTTCTGAAACCTCCCGGAACGTTGATGTCGCTCGCCGTCGACTCTCTTCTGGCATCAGAAAGATGGCTGAACGAAGTAGACCTAGCTCTTCCCTTGATCAGTCCATTGGCCGCTTTATTAGCGTTTTCGATCTGGTGGTATAAGTAGCGGGCTACATCACCACCCTGCATCTTGAGTGTGTCTTCCGGACTCATTAAGTGCTTGCTGACCGTCTTGTAGTCGATATTTCCTGGGCTGATATTGTTCAACGATGCTACATGGTCATCGTAGCTTGTAGAGTTGGAACGCATGCCGATGCCCGTTACGGTGCTCCCGTAGCTGCTCAGTGGAACTATTCTGCCGCTCAAATTGTGCAAATTCGAGTTGGAGCTTACCCGGTTAATAGGGATGGCTGCCTGGTTCAGAGAGGTCTTCACTGGCGAGTTTTTGAAAGGAGAACTCGATAGCGAAGTCTCTGAATCGTTGTTCTGTCTTCTGAAAGAGGACATTGTGCAGGCTGTCAAATTACAGGTTTAAAAACTTGCAAAAGTTTGAAAGATTTAAAAGGTGTAGTAGAATGCTGACTAAAAGAATGGATGCTAATAGTGAGAGAACTTCTCGGTGTGGCCTGCCATTCACGCGGCTTAATGAAACTGGAATATATGCAGGATTAAGTTAGACTTTATCTGATTGTGGCTGGAGAATTCCCATCAGATAGATGGGAGAATTGAAGGTGGCTTACAGAAAGAAAATTTTGTAGGCTTGGGTAAGCTTTATGATGACATGGAACTTTTCTTAAAGTTTGCGTATCTTTCCATTTCCCGAAAGTGGGAACTTAAAACTTGGAGGAGTTGCACGAAAATGTTAAATGTCAACCACGCAACTTATTTGGAAGAAATGAAGTATGACTGTTTAGTATTCAGAGTAGGCTTATCGATTTTTCAATTGATTTTTCAGCTTGATTTTTCAACTTGATTTTTCAATGGAACTGGCATCTCACAATTTCCCTCTGTCATCTCGATTTCATTCGCAGCCATAATTAAACTCGGACCAGGCGCATCATCATGCCGAAAATCCAGACTGGAATCCGCTAGACAGTTAGCTCTAGTTCTGGATGGATTTATATAGATGTGAGTTAGTCTTGAGCTTGCTTTTGACATTGATACTAACTTCACAACCTCAATATCAGCTTAGCTTTTTGAACTCAAAAACTCATGGCCAATACTGCCCTGCACCTCACACTGTAGCTGTCTCCACAGCTATTCAGTCCATGATTACAATAGCCCGTGGAAAGGTCTTAAGTTCTTAACATGCCAGAACTGTCCTTCACTTCGTTTTTGGACAATGTCGAGGAGCCTCAGAACTTCAATCTGGAGCCGGCACCGCTAGATCTTCTTGTGTCGGACTTGTTTCTCAAACTTGAGTCTACAAATTCAGAGAACAAGGCGCCTTTCTCGAGCGTCAGCGCCAAAAAGGTGAACATTATCGAGCAGTTCGTGGCCACGTGGCGAACACACATTGGAGACAACATATACCCCGCTGTCAGACTCATATTTCCCAATCGAGATGGAAGAAAGTACCATATTAAGGATGTGGCACTTACCAGACTAGTGACGAAGTTACTAGATCTACAGCCAGGGCTGAATGACTACTTGATCATCAAAAACTGGAAAAGATCATACCACCAGAAAGCTCAGTTGGTTGAAAGCAGTGAACGGAGGCAATTGAGTGACCTACCGTTGATTATTGCCAGAATAATTCTGAGAAGACGAGACCAGAACAGCTTGGTGAAGAGCACCGCTTCGGTCCAGGACGTAAATGATACACTCGATAAGTTGACCCAACTCACGCAATCGAATGACCAAGTAGAACTTCTTACTCCGTTTTTGAAGAAGCTTACCATTCCGGAAGTGAGATGTTTCTTTCAGATGGTGCTTAAAGAGTCGATGTTGTCCTTTTTCGAGCGTAGTTTCTTTATTGCGTGGCATCCTGATGCCTACGACTTGTTCAAAGTCTGTGACGATATGAAGAAAATATTCTGGCTCTTGTATGACCCAGCAAAGAGGTTGGAGCCCAACCAGCTATGTGTGCAACCCATGTACAGCTTCATTCCACAATCATCAAAGAAGCTAGAGATCTCATACGCAGATTTATGCAAGAGAATGACGGTACCTATGGCTAAAGGAGACAAGGACGAGAAACTAGTGAAGATGTACGAATCTCAGGGAATAGCCGGCAAGTATTTAATCGAGGAAAAGATCGATGGGGACAGAATGCTCATGCACATGGTGGACGGAAACTTTAAGTGGCATACTAGACGTCGACGAGATTACACGCTTGTCTATGGAGAAAGCGTTCACCTTGGATCTTTGACGAAATACTTGCGAGATGCCTTCCATGAAAACGTAAAGAGTATAATCTTGGATGGGGAAATGGTTGCCTGGAGCAAAGATCGAGAACTCATTCTTCCATTTGGAACATTGAGGTCGGCCGCCATTCAAGAAGCACTCAAGCAATTTGAAGTTGTAGACGTTTACGAGGGAAACAACAGCTGGCCACTCTTCATAATATTTGACGTTTTGCACTTGAACGGACGGGACTTAAGCAATCTTCCGTTATTTTACCGCAAAGATCTCTTAAATAAAGTAGTCAAGGAAGTACCTCACCGGTTCGAACGCCTACAATGGGTTACGGCATCTACACCAGACGACTTGAAAGCGAACATGCAGAGAATAGTTTCCGAGCAAAATGAAGGAATTATGGTGAAGTCGTTGCTACTGAAATATCGAGTCTATAGCAGAGACTCCACCTGGATTAAAGTCAAGCCTGAGTATCTAGAAAATTTTGGTGAAAACCTAGATTTGGTGGTAATTGGCAAAATCGGCCGCATAAAGACATCCTATATTTGTGGACTCAAAGACGACGATGAAGGTGGATGCTACAAGCTGTTTTGCAGAGTGGCCAACGGGTTTCTGAACACTATCTACCGGCAGATAGAGTCGAAATTGACCAATTTCTGGGTCGACTACTCAATGCGAAAACCTGAGAAAGAATTACTTCAGTTTGGAACCGTCAAGCCCGATTTCTGGATCAACCCAGCCAACCTGATTGTTCTAGAAATCAAAGCAAGGTCCATCGAAGTCACTGCTGAAACTCCGTATGCGGCAGGGTCTACGCTACACAACTTGTGGTGCCGAGCAGTTCGAGAAGACAAAGGCTACGACGAATGCATCACCTTACAGGAATATCGGGACCTCAAGAGCAGGTACTCTGTGGACATCTACAAGAAGCAGGATGTAAATCGGTCTCGAAAGCGAGCTTTTGACAACTCCATTTATGTGAAGTACGACAGAAGCAAGAGGCGGACACCTGCGCCCGAATCTCAGCTCTTTTCAGATCTCCACTTTGTTGTCGCTACAGACTACAGGGACGAAGAAACCGGCCACTGGTACCTGAACGAGCAAGTACAAGCGATGGTAAGCAGGAATGGGGGAATGCTTGAGTTGAACCCGAAAACGCAGCAACTCTTCCACAAACGGGTAATTGTTTTGGGTCAAGCAATCACCCCCCGTTTGAAAAGATGGGTGGAGGAGGGGTTTGACGTGTTGAGTCCTAAATGGGTGATTAGTAGTGTACGAGCTGGAACTCTTGAGCAATTGGAGCCGCAGTTTCTTGTGGCCACCCACAATGACGAGCTCACTACACTACTAAAATCACGAGTAGATGAATATGGTGACAGCTACAGAGTGAACCGGGAAACCAGCCGAGGTTTCATTAGTGATTTGAGAAGACTCAATATAAGTCAACAATTAGGTGAAAGAAGCCATGCGCTATGTGCCGAACGGTGGCTGCGTGAGGAGAAGAAACTCCGCAAAGAATTATTCCTGGATTTGAATTTCTACGTGGTGGCTGGGCTATGTGGGGTTGGCAGAGCTCTCTGTGCCAAAATCGTTCGCAAAATCTTGAGATTTGGGGGCTCAGTTGTAGACTCCCCCATGCACAGCAACTACGTGGTCGTTCCGAGCAATCTCGTACTGGCAAAGCGTGGCCGGGAGCAAGTTTCGCTAGTGAGCAGGGAGCTCGGAGCAAATCATGATGAGGGGACACGTTTGCCGTCGATAGTGACAGACAATTTTGTGGCCGATAGTGTTGCAGCTGGTGTATTAGTTGATAGTGGGACTTACAATGTAGCCAGGTGAAATAGTTCCAGATTGCGCGGATTGATACGACCTGCCAGAGAAGACATGGTTGGGATATCTGCCTGCATTTGGTCCGGTTCCAATCGTGGAGAATAACTAACACGTATCGGATTTAATGAACTTGGGTGTATATAGAAATTGGGGAAGCTGGGCCACTAATGCAACACCGGTGACTGGCACCAAGTAAAGTTTAGGCAGTCACTGAAGCTTGTCGTCGGTGGCAACATTGCGATAAAGGAATGATGCCAAGATTTTAAGATTCGTTTAGCACTAAGATTAAGGCCCTTTGGGCGTTCTGAGTTATACCTCTCGTACAAATGATGGGGTTCTCTTCAATATTAGGGGGGATGCTGAAAAAGAAATATGGCTCGGAAAAAAGTTTATGCATTAAGTGTCCTTATTTGTAGAATCTGCTGCAATAGAATGTTCTCTGTCTGCAGGCGCATACATACTAAGCTGAACCGCACAGATACGCTCTGGTCCCTGCTGGCGCCATGACACCAAATTTAGCCCAATAAAGCTTAGTTCACCCAAGTATAAACGTTTACTGAAATCAGAGTATGCCTGTTGCGTTCATTTGAAATAGGACTTCGTTAACTGGCCACCGCACATATGATAATTGCTTTTACAGGAGGCGGATCAGTGGGCCGCAAAAATTAACTTCCTTTCAAAACCCGTACCTACGATCTCTCCACATGCGCGTGGCAATCCTTTGCCTCGCGTGCAGACAGTCGACTTTGCGTCACTGCATCACTGCGTCAGGTGCATTAGCTTTAAGAAATTTGGGTCTTAATTCCGAGGCACCCATAGACGGTATATATATTCCAGTTTTCCCATTTCACTCATTCCGTCTAGCAATATCAGCATATTCATTTTATCTTTCCTCAACATGGATGATTCATGCATTCACCCGATGTTTTCCTATACGGAGAATATCGACTATATGGGCACCTCGGAAATCCCCAATCATCATCTTCATATTTGCTGGAAGCAAAACAACTCAGTCACCATCAAGTCTCATCAAGACGACATCTGTCTAACTATTCCATCTACAATCTCCAGAAGACTAGAAAACATTTGCTGGAGGAGATGGAACAAGCAGTTACACGGGTTGGGCGAAGTGACCCCTGCCTCCATTGACTGGAACAAGAATCAGGATATCACATGGCTCTACGGCCCCAAATACACCGTACCTTTTCCACTCGATCTGCCCACAAACCGCTTCACCGCGGGCAATCTAAGCAAGATGGACTACGAAGAAGTTCCTGAGATGGAACTCGACGACATCTCTTCCGTTGGGCTGGCCTCAACCATGTCTTTTGACGATGCCTCCCTGGTAAACACCGAGGAGGACGGGGAAGACCTTGAAATGTATGGCTTGAAGCTGGCATTGAAGCACAGCATGCCTGATAAAACGAAAAAGAATAAGCTGGTGAAGTTTAGCTACATTGTCAACTCTCGCGAGTTTGTCAACGGCATTCTGTTTGACTACAGTTTTTTGGACACCCAGGTTTTGTAACTACCCACCCTTAATATCTGCATTGTACATAGAATGTACCAATAATATTTTTGCTGGCAAGTTTGCATGTGTAATTCTATATTCGTTTTCACGTTCACTTTCACTTTCATTTTCATTTACATTTTCATATTCATAATTTTGACTATGCCCAATCTGTATTACTATGTTGTGGAAACGATCCTTCTGCTGCTTCCAGAATACATCTAAGGCATCTTTTGCATGTGGAATTTCTCAATCCGAAAGATGCATGGTCTCACCTCAGCTGCCACCTACCTAGTCTCAATTTCACCTTCTTCTGTCTCAATTTCATCTGACTCTGCGTTCCACTTTCACATCTTCCATGCATTCTACGCAGGGAAGAATTACATCAACTTGTCACGGTTTCCTCCTCTTCCATCCCGACACTTGCTTTATGGTTGCCCAATTTTTTCTCACAATTGATGTATGCCTCGTCTAGCTAGAATATCTCCGCCTGGGGAGGATTTCCATTTTCAGGCTGCTATCCTGCAAGCATGCCGTCTTTCCGTCGCCTGCAGCGATAAAGAACAAATTGCGAACCATCTTTCCGCGACCTGCAGCGATGAATTGCGAGAGCGAGCGGCATTTCGCTCCTTTTCCCCGCCAAAAATCCGCCGCAAGGCCTGCTTTCGGGTTCGCGACGGCTTTCCCCCGCCAGGAAAAAGTCAATCCCGGTCGGGAAATCGAACAATCTTCCTGTCTTCCCTGCTCCATGCTCGGAATATAATCTTAACCTAATTGGAACCAACTTCCGGCAATGAGTAATCGGGGAATTCGATTACGTGCGGGCCCCATTTGTAGTTCTCAAATGGGAAATGTAAGTCGGGGGGCGTGGGACGACTGAATGTTTAAATTTCATGTATCTCAGACTCAATAGTGATACGATGCTGCACAATACTCATAGGGATGATGCATTCGATTATCTGGTGGATAATAAGTCCTGAATGGCTATAGTTTGCAATTCATTACCCCGAGTAAGGTAGGTTGTCTGCATGAGGTTTTTCCGGCATGCAGGTAGCTCTCGGCTACGCTAGGCAAACCAGCGTTAACAGGTGGCAAGTGACCCTCTTGGAGCCTTTCCATGTATGACTCTAGTGTAAAACATGCTTAAACTCATGTCATCCTTTTTTGGCTAAAGGAATGATCGGCAGCGCATGAGATTTCAGCTCCATTGTTTCTCCACTGCGACTAAAAATTATTCGACTTTTCGGTGTAACGGACGGGAGGCATTGTATTCCCGCTAAGCCCCTTTGGTTTGTCGTTTCTTAACGCCCAATCCGTCATCAAGAACCATAGCATGTATTAAAGCAGCAATTTTTATGCGCTGTGTTTGGCGATCCATACACAGTCTTGTTCTCTTCCGAGAATTGGTCTTGTACTGCATACAATTAGAGTATAGAAGATTCCACTAAATAAGGGTGCGGTTCACGTATCTGCAAATGCACTTGAATGTATATATACCGGCTAGGCTTGGAATCTGGAACAACTAAGCATCTGGCAGCATGAACACATGCAGCAATTGCTACTGAAATCCGCGCTTGTCCTCGTATTACAGAACTCTAGATGTTATGATACGGCTCTCAAAACGCCATCTCCGTCAGTATAGTTGGATCAAGTTTCCCAGAGCAGTAAATCTACACCACGAGCTTGCCAGCTCAAGTCTACAAATTCTCAGTGTCAGTCATTTTTCGTTCAATTACATTCTAAATAATGGGCTAAATCCACCTACACTTTGGCAGCCTTCAACCCTTGCTGTACGCCTTTTCGCAAATCCCGTATGCTCTTGACGTTATTGATTATCGACATGTTCTGAAGAACGAAGTTGTCATGGGTCGTGACCAAAGTGCCTAGTGGCAGTTTCAACCGAGAAACAGCCAAGGCGACTTGAGCGTACGGATCTCTGTTTTCCATTGTGGGATAGAGAAATGTTGGAGATGTTTGTTGGTCTTGAATATCAGGGATGTACGGGTGTCCCTTTTTCGTGAAGGAGAGTCGAGGAAACCAGCTTTAAGTAAGCAAATGAGTATTCGGTCCATCAGAAAACAGTAATCTGAAACTTTTTCAATGTCGTCTGTAAGGGTGTCAGCCTAGTTGTTCCTCTTTCTGCCAAGTCCTTCAAAAATGACTTTTTTGCAATATTATGGCGGATTTCGCAAGTCAACAGTACAATAACAAAATTCCAAGCTACGATGTCTCAATCAAATACAAATCTTGCTGCAAGTTTTCCTCCTTTAGTAGCTAAATCGTCCTTTACCCCTTCTATCAGCACTTCCCAATGTAACATCTTCAACATATTTCTCGGAGGCACGGGTGCACGCGCTAGGTAGCCTTCTTCTGAACCTGGTAAACATCTGCAAATTAATCGTATCCATGTCGGAAGACTTGGAAGATGACTTTCTTGAAGACGATCTAAACCCTTCTATTTTTAACAATGTTCTGATACAATATGAAGAGATACCGGCACGTATGCTGCCTTCTACAACTCACCATCAGATCGACACCGAAAACCTTAAAACCTACATCTACCCGACCAATCTCCAGGTCAGAGACTACCAGTATAACATTGTGAACCGAGCGTTGTTCCATAATGTACTTGTTGCGCTTCCTACCGGTTTGGGTAAGACCTTCATTGCCAGCACCGTGATGCTCAATTTTCTCCGATGGTTTCCCAGTCTGAAGATCATATTTATGGCACCAACCAGACCTTTGGTAGCACAGCAAATCAAGGCGTGCTGTGGAATCACAGGAATTCCTTCTTCGAAAGTGGCGATTTTGTTGGATAAATCAAAACGCAATCGAGCGGCCATCTGGGACGAAAAGCAAGTCTTCTTCACTACTCCACAAGTGGTAGAGAATGATCTTGCTGCAGGCATTGTTGACCCAAAGCTGGTGGTGCTCTTGGTGATAGATGAGGCGCACCGAGCGAAAGGTAACTATGCGTACAACAATGTTGTGAAGTTCTTGAATAGGTTCAATCGGTCATATAGAATTTTGGCTTTGACAGCCACTCCAGCCTCAGATGTCGATGGAGTTCAAGAGATTGTGGACAATTTGTGCATATCCAAAGTTGAGGTTCGTACTGAGCGAAGTATTGACATCTTCAGGTATTTGAAGAAAAAGACCGTTGAGCGTATCAACGTGGAGCAGTCGCCAGAAATTATAGAGATAATCGAGCTACTATGCGAGGCGGTCCAGCCCGTTCTTCAAACTGCCAACCAACGAAAAATCTATGAAATCACCGATCCTGCCCGAATCAATGCTTTTGCTGCATTGGATGCACAGCAAAAACTTGTAAAGAACCCAACAATCCCAGAAGGCCTCAAATGGGCCAATTATTTCATACTTCAACTCTTGATAGTGGTGGGCCAGTGTCTACGACGAATTAATATTCATGGGATCCGATCTTTCTACAGCTACTTTCACGACAAGTATACTGAGTTTTCCACAAAGTACAACAAAAAAATGTCCACAAACCACTTGGCTGCTAAATTCTATTTCCACGAAAGTACAAAAAAACTTCTAGCACGATGCGAGAAACTCATAGAGGATCCCTCATTCTTGGGCCATCGCAAGTTGGAGATCACTATCTCAGAACTAGAAAATTTCTTCAAGTATTCTGCTAATAACGACTCGAGAGTTATCATTTTCACTGAGTTTCGAGAATCTGCTCTTGACATTGTACGTAGTTTGGAACGTGAAAATGCACTGTCCAAACCTCACATTTTTATTGGTCAAGCCAAGGAACGTGGCAAGTTTAATGAAGAAAAGTTTCTGAAGAAAGCGAAGAAATCAAAGAAAAAGGCAAGCGAAGCCGAAGGAACTCCTGACCCTAAATTCGACCGACCTTTAAGCTCTTCAGAGCTGGCACAAATGAACGGAATGAATCAAAAGATGCAAAAGGAATTGATCAAGAAATTTAAGGCAGGTGAATATAATGTACTTGTCGCTACTTCCATCGGCGAAGAAGGCCTTGATATTGGTGAAGTTGATTTGATCATATGTTATGACTCCACCTCGTCTCCCATCAAGAATATTCAGAGAATGGGACGTACGGGGCGTAATCGTGATGGTAAGGTACTTCTTCTCTTTTCAAGTAACGAGGAACAGAAGTTTGATAAGGCCATGGGAGGTTATGAGTACATCCAAAATCATATTATGAACGGTAATCTCATCAACTTACATGAGCAGGTGAGGGTGATACCAAAGGAAATCACACCTGTCGTTGACGAGCAGTTCATTGAAATTCCTGATGAGAATTTGGACATCAAGGCAGAAGAAGACGAGGACGAGATTATCAAGATTGCCAGTAATTACATGACTGGGAAAACTTCCAAATCAAAAAAGGGAAAGACTACTAAGTCCTCTAAAACCGACAAATTGCAAAAGAGGTTCTTCATGCCTGACGATGTCGATACTGGGTTCAAGCTGGTAAGCATGATGCTCAAGAAGAAGATTGACAACGTTTCAGTTAAAGAGAAGAGGAGAAAAGTCGAAGAGCCAAGACCGAAGGATATTTTGGATTCAATTTTAGATTTTGACGACGATTTTATGAATGATCACAATGACGAATGCAAAACAGCTACGAGGCCCGAAAAATTGACATCAGCTGTCGAGAAAGAAGCTGTTTCCACGAGCCTCAAAGTAAATCCTGTAAGCCCTACTAAAACGTTAGGACTTCGTCGACCGGGCGTTGACAACGTTCTTAGGTCTTCTCCAAGAGTATTAAAGCTGCCAGCTATACTCTATTTGCCGAACCAGAATCGGATGACTAACTCAAATTTGACTACCCCCACATTGGGAATCAAAAGAAGACCTATGAATGTTCTTGACCAATTAAAAGCTGTGCAATCAATTCCTCCAAAGGAAGTTGCCAAGTCAACTGACGACTTTGACGCTGATGACGACGAGATTTTGGCTCTAGCTCGACAATCTTCATCCATTGATCATTCCAGAAGTCAAGGCAACGAATTAATAGTAAAATCGGTTCTGCCATCACCACTGTCAGAGTTGTACCCAAATATTTTTTCAGATGATGAGGGTCTTTTAACTAAGGAAGAAAATAACGAGCTCTACATGTCATACTACGTGCCCGCCGAAGCTTACAGTCTTTTGGACTGCTACAAGGTCAATCCTTTGCCCAAAAATACTGGTAAGCTCAGAAGTGGCAGAAAATCCCAAAGGTTTACAGCTTGTCAGGAATTCATTCAAAATATCGGGCATGCAGAAGCTTCAGCGATGTTAAACGAATACGCAAAGTTACTAGAACAGAAGCAAGCCCCATTGAGTGATTTCATCGATTTTTCCTAGGCAAAAGAAATATGTACATTAGATGTAATAATATATAAGGGATAAAGAAGAAGTCAATACATTTTGCAACAATTTTTGTGTGACGCACACTATGCCAGTTACCCGGCAATGTGGTTAGTATATAAACAAGCTGATTCCCACCACCAGAAAGCTTTGGAATCCATCTTTATGCAGGGGCATTACGTGTATCAGTGAGGATTCGTCCGAGATCATGTTTTTGCTGGTTGAAAACTATAACCTGACAACTCTTTAGTGGATTTGACCTTGTGTCTTATTTGCTGAAGGAATTTTTGGATTCTTTCTTTTATCGCTCGCGGTACTTCCTCGAAGACCCCAGCAGTTCCTGTTTGTGTAATTGTGGACACTTACCCAGAGAGAAAGGGGCAATCGTCCCGATTTAGACGATGATTGTTCATTGATTTTCGTAGATACAGCCTTGTGCCTCGCTCGGTGCAACGTTTCCAAGGTGCATCTTGAGCTGGATACATGATTGCTTGATAGTAATCACATGTAAGGGGCCATAATAACATGAGGGCTCCATTTGAGTGCGGTGACGCCAAGGTTAACCGGATGGCGGCACTGTAATTATTAGCCCTCACATCCTGAGCTAAAGAGAAGTTTAATTCTTCGGTGTACCTGTTACAACCTGCTGTATAGTTTGCATATAATGAGAAGCCCAGATGAGAGAACCGATCGGAGTGAGAACACTTTTACTTGAGAGAATCGGCATTATGTTCAAGAAGTTCGGCAAAGAGGAGATTCACTCTCGTTCCAACATCAAATCATCAGTCCAGAGAGGCTTGAAGACGAAGTTTGTGTCGCAATTTGAGGCTTTGGAACCTGTCATTGACACAATCATACCGAAGAAGTCACAAGCAATCTTGATCAAATGTGAGGATAAGATTTCGTTATACTCGGTCAATGGAGAGGTTATATTGTTCCAGCACTTCGATGATTTGATCCCTATGTTGAGAATTGTCCATAAATACCCTCAATTATTCCCCAGTGTCCAGGTCGACAGAGGTGCTATTAAGTTCGTCTTGTCTGGTGCCAACGTCATGTGCCCCGGTTTGACGTCTCCAGGAGCCAAGTTGCCTGAAGAAAATTTGGAACAAGATACCATTGTTACCATCTACGCCGAGGGCAAAGAAAATGCCTTGGCCATAGGAAAATTGACCATGAGCACTGATGACATTAAGTCCAAGAACAAGGGCATTGGTATTGAATTGTTGCACTACTTGGGCGACGGCTTGTGGAATCTTGACGAAAGCAGTTAAGTTGCATTCAATTTGCAGCTCCTAATGATACATAGACCTTCTGGTTTTCCGACAACACGAAACTCTGTAATCTTGCAACGTTGTTTTGCAAATATTGTTTGACAGCATCCACCTCTTCCCCATTTATGTAGTAGTATAATTCAAAGTCTAGCACCCGTTTTCCTATTTGTTTGGAAACTATTCCTTTGAGTCGAAGAATTGTATTGGTTTTCAAAAACAACCTTGAGAAGACTTCGTCGTTTGGTCGATCTTCAAATCGAATCAGCAACGTGAGTTTGTTGGAATCTGGTGGTGTAGATGGCAGAAATACTGTCAGTATTTTGTATTTCTGCACTAACTGGCTCCATCGGCCTTGATTTTCAAACTTGATAGCTCCCAGATTTACTTTGGAAATAAAGTAAAGTTCAGCATTTCTAATTTCATCAAGAGATAACATGCTACCGTTGAGTCTCCGAAGCTTTGACTTCAGATAAGGGTCTCCATTACACCCCAATCGAGCAATTAGCTCTACGGTCATTCGCTCAGTTGTCAAATTTGTGAATATCGGGCAGCCATCAATTCGTAGGTCAGAAAGATTAGGAAAAACAACACTCAATTTGTCTATGGTCTCCCATTGTGTGATGTTATTATACCGTAGGTCCAATGAGACGATACTAGCGAAAGTACTTCCATCGTCAAGATCTTGTATCTGATTGTCTGAAAGTATCAACTTTTGAACTCCACTCAGTTTTAAAGATGGAGGAATGACATGCAAATGATTGAAAGATAGATCTAATAGTATCCAGGACAGCAGTACATTCAACTGCTCGACCTCAAATGACGTCCAATTAATTCCAGCCAAAATGAGCTTCTCAATATTGGACAAGTTTAAGTGATTTAGTTGCTCTGCGCTTACCATTGAGGAAGCGAGAAACACTTCTTTAAGCAGAGACGGAAGCGACAAGTGCGGCCGACCAAAAAACCTATTTCCGTTTAAGTTAAGTGATTTGAGGTTTGGAAAGTGTGTCAATATCTTGCCCAACTCCTCCCAACTTGACAATAAGTTGAAGCTCAAGTCTAGAGACTCCGCCATAGGAAATGAAGACAACTTTCCAGCAAATTGAACCTTCTGTTTATCCAACATAACTGTCTCCAACTCTTTGACATTTTTCAGGATTCTATTAAGTTTCTGGAACCCATAGCTCTCTACTGTTTTAAACCCAAATGTGATTTTCTCTTCAAGAACTCGTTCGTTCTCCTCACTGGCATAACGGCCAATAATTGCATCCATAACAGACATACCCTGCTCGATCTTTTTATTAGAAGCTTTGATAAACAGCCCAGAACCTGCAACTGATGTGTGGAAGTACTTGATTCCATCGAGGTCTCCGTTATTTTTTCCTCTTGAAGCATCGTCCCATTCGATTCCGTATGCTAATGTGTTTGGTCCCCAGACATGAACATTCCCCACGTAATTGACTGTTCCAAGTGAACCATCCACCGATATACGGTCACCAACCTTCATTCTGGCTTGCTTTGTGCAATAGTAACTCTTTATTCAAGTTTGAGATTAACACTAATCAATATATCAACTGGTTTAACAAAGCACAGTGTGGATTGAAATTGAGCCAGGTGATGAAGCGACACAAAGTTTTATTCCAAATAATGGATGCTTAATCTAGAATTGGACTGTATATGTCGCTGGTGGCCATGTTATTTCGAGTGCCAGTCAGACTAAACAAATCTGTTTGTAGTTTATCAATGTAGATCTCACGCACTACTAGCTAAGATTGAGTACCACTCTACTCTAATAGAATTTACTCTTTCACCGACAATTATCAACTTTAACTGGTCAAAATTATATATTTGGGCCTTTATTATACTCGATTACTTCCAAATGGACAATTAAAACTGCTCTTCTTCCTTTCTACCTCTACATTCTCTCAGTCCTTTCTTTATCTATGCTACATACCCTAAAGGCCAAAGTTGTCGCCCAACAAGCCGCCCAAATCAAACTCCTCGGCCCACTGGGAGACAATGGTGGTATTCTCCACCTTTGGAGGCTCCTTCTCGCCTCGGGTAGCGCTCTTGGGTGCGTCCAAGTCGACCTGCTCAGCAGCTTGTGCCTTGGACGAGTTAGGCAACACCCACCCGGTAATTCTACCGTCTCTCCAGTCGTTCAACACATTGAGTGCAGCAGACTCCAAGTTGGGCACACCTCCGCGGCCCAATCTACCTCTGGCTCTGGCAACGTGGATCAAGAACTGCTTAGTGAACTCCTTCAAGTCTGATGATGGCAATGCTGGCACTTTGTAGTATTCTTTCAAGGCGTCGGCCATAGTGTTGTCCTTGGCCAAGCGTTTGAGCAAATGCTCTACGACAGAGACGGGGTCTCTGATGTTCTTGGGCGAAATGGCCGACAAAAGGGCCAACTTGGCCTCCGACACGTTTTTCTTCGAGGAGATCTCATCCGGGAACACAATGCCAGGAGAGTCCAAGATCTTGAGCTTGTTATCGATCTTTACTTCTCTCATTGAGGTTGTGACTCCGGCCATGTTTCCAACAGGACAAGCTTTCAGTTGGCCGTGTCTGTTGGTCAATGCGTTAATGATGGAAGATTTTCCGACGTTTGGATAGCCAATAACTCCCACCACAATGGATCTCTTGAGGTTGGACTTCGTGGAATAACTCTTGAGCGCCTGCAACAACGTGCTGGCGGTCACTGCACTGGAGAGGTTCTTGTTGTATGTGCTCTGGCCAACCGCTCCCGGTGAAGCCTTGACTGGAATGGTAGGGAACGACAGCTTCAAGAAGTCGAGCCACTGTGTCAACACTGGTGTAGGCACCAAGTCGACCTTGTTCAACAACAAGATCAACCGTTTACCTCCGCTCTGCAATACAGCTTGTTCGACCTTCTTAGATCTGGTGGACTCTGGGTCACGGGCGTCCAAAACATACAAAACAACGTCGGAGGCATCAACTACAGCCTTGAAGATCTTGTCATAGGCCTTTCTGGACTTATCAATGTCTGTACGGTCAATCTCGGAATCGCTGATTTCAATCTCGACATCTTCATCCGAATTGTGCTCCATAGCGTCCGAGTTGTCATCGCCATCGTACTGACGAGCAGCTTGTTGGGCAGACTCCAATAAGGCAGCCAAACCACCCTCGGTTTCCTCCTCCTGGATGTCTTCCTCCATCAAATCTTCAACTTCAGCACCTCTGGCCAATGCCTCCCCTCTCTCCTGCTGCTTGCGCAAACGAAATTCTTCTCTTCTTTCCTTTTCGGCTCTTCTGTTCTCTTCCAACTCCAGAATAATCTGCTCTTTGTACGGGAAACTGGCTGGAATGCCGGGATCTTTCTTCTGTCTGGACTTCCAGGTGACGTCTTTTTTGGCAAGCTTTCTGTTTTTTCTTTGCTGGGCAGCAGCTTTCTTCTTGATACCTTCACGCATACGCGTGGTGGTTCTCTTCGATGTTGGCTTTTTCACTCTCATCGGGCCTATATTTTACTGAAGAAGATCGGTCTCAATAATTCATAGAGTATGAATTTTTCTAGTGTGCGATGGGCATCTTCTTGTGTGCATATAGTAAGGGACTGGGAGATAGAAGAGTTAACTAAATTCTATTTTAAAAGAGCATAATGTTCAATATTTCTTTGTTGTGTTTTATACCTATCAAGTTTTCGGCATTTTGGGAGGCATAGGGAAATTTATGCGGTGACCAGATGAAAATTATGTTGTAGTCAGAGAGTGAGACAGTGGGGACAATCACTAAGCACACAATACAGGGTGCTGACCAAAAATATGTGAGTGATGGGTCTTCAATATTAAAGGAGCAGATTTCCACTCGATTGCCATTTTTTTGTTCATTCTCGACTTTCGCCTCTCTGTTCGACTTTCCACTGGTATATCACATACGCATAGCCTCGAACGTTACGTTTAATTTAGCCTGGTCTCAAAATCTGCGCTGACTTTGCCAGGGATGACGCTATATCTTGACATTTCTATCATTCTCCCTCTTATCTTCATCAGCTAGTTCACTTTTCAAATTTGTCAAAGTCCTCCTCTGAATCCTTCAAGGTGGTTTATAAACACCAGGACGTCACTCAATTCTATGTAGTGTATTGACCTCACATCGCTCGAAACGGTCTCTTCCCACTCAAAAAGCTGATCTTCTGCTCTTATTAGCTTTTTCAGTCTATGAATAGCAGTATTTCATTTGGGAATGTAGCCATAGCAGCAAGCACAAGCAACCACTTGAGCAAGTGGAGTGCCAAGTAAACTGCAGCATTTGTGAAACAATTACTAGGTATCGTCACAGATGCATTTGAACGAGTTAATTAGGCTTTCCCCGAGCCACCGAACTAGAACTGGAGACTCGCGGAATTACATCACTATTCTCAAAGAGAGCATTGTGCTTTTTTGGAGTTGCAAACGGCTTATTGAGAAATTCAACGGGGCGTGAAGCGTCATCAGTCTCAGTTAAGTTGATTGTGGAACGAGTTCTCAACACAGAAAGATCAGCAAGGCTTTCCAGTTGTGAGGATGGAGACAGTGTGTTATGTCCTAATTCCAATTCACGACTGGTACTTGTCTGTTGTTGCAATTCAATGTAGTTAACCGCACGGGCAATGTGAGGACGGACAAAGGATGGAGAATGAGTTTTTACCCAGTTGAGTCCCAGTTTCACTGCGGGTGGGAATCTCACGTTTCCCGACTTCCTGAAACCATTGATGACTCTGTTCAACAGCTTAAATCCGGTTCTGTAGAGTATGAAAATCACCAAACCAAAAAGGATAAGGCTATAAAAGTAGTGGAAACTAACCTCATATTCATCGTCCGAGTCATCCAAGTCGGAGAATTGCTTTGAAGAAATCTCACTAAGAGTGATTCCAACGTTGAGTGAATCCTTAGACTCAATCTGAGAAGATGCCACAAGCAATATCTTCCCCAAAGTCCATGAGAGCTCGTCTCCGTTGACGGAGTCAGCCGATTTAAAGGGAACATGTGCCTTTTCTGCATCTTTCATCTCAGAAGTCTCCAGTTGCAGCTCGATGTCAAGACCCAATCTGGGAAGCTCAAATCCCTCGTGAAGAACGTTGATAACCCAACTAGCTTTGAAACAAGCATCATACAAGAACAGTTCAGGCAATTGGGAGTACTTACCATCTTTCGAATTCCTCAACACGTCATTCCACAGACTCTCGCAGAATTCTTTGACTTTCTGGTTGAAACTGTGGAAATTGTACTCGCCTCCACTGTGGAAGATGTCGTTGGCAGTATACCAGTATTCCGAAACGCCCACAAACTTATCTTTCTCAAAGTTCATTTTCGGGGCGTGGATGCCATTAAACAAACAAGGCTCATCAATGCACTTCAAATGCTTCATCAACAATGGGTAAATGTCCCGGAGACAACTCTGATAGTTTCCACTACCCTTAATACTATATTTTCTTCCCTCATACTCGAATCCTTTAATCTGGGCATCCTTAGGCATGCATGGATCGTAAACAGTCCTCTTGTCAGATTTGGGGCTTGTGCCAGCCGATAAGTATATGAGGTTTTTTAAGTACCGAGAACGGGCCTGGTTGGCTCCGAATCCAAGCCATGTCTCGACGAAAACCCTCCACATCTGCGATTCTCCGTTGATGTTGCGCAACACTACTTTCGACAAGTCCTCGTCGTGTTTCTTGATTTCCTCCGCAGAGGACGGAACAAAAGCAATCTGAGTCGAAGCTCCACCCATGTCCATGAATCCGATCGACTCGTGGTCTTCAACTCCGGGCTTGTAATTGTTGAATTGTCCCATCAAGTAGTTCAATGCCAACCACCCATAGATACCCTCTGTCCCTCCGTCGATAACTTGCACATGCTCGTCACAGTCTGAAATCAAGAACTTTGTGTTTTTCTGGAGCACTTTACATGTCTCCTTCAACACAGCCTCTCTCTGTTGATTAGGCAAAAGTCTCATTCCAGCTGTAGATAACACATAAATGGGCGTTTCTGCCACCTGTTCAGGCGGAATAACCTTCAAGGCACCATCTATTAGCTTCTTGTAGTGATCTTTCCATATTCTTGTTGTCTTGTCCCCAAACGTCGAGATGCCTGGAGTGATCTTACGGCTCCAGCCAGGTTCCAGGATGATCTTGGGAGGAGACGCAAGTTCAATCTCGGACGCAGAGTTTCTTGTTCTACTTGGATCCTCCCATTTGTAGATCTGGATTCTGGACCCGGAAGAGCCCGAGTCTATGACAATTCCATATTTGTGAGTCGGCAGCATGAAGAGATGGTGATATTGACGATACGTGTACAGGAGATAAAGATCATGGCGGACTGGATATTGGACTAAGAGTTGAAAGGGTTTGTTTTAAATCTGTAGAGATTTGTAGTGAAAAAGGTCTTGTAATTGTTAATTGTAATTACTTGTTGTACATTGTACTCGGCTATTGGCTTCTTCGTTGTGTGGATTAATTGAAGAATATAAGATATCAATTCGTAAGTGGAGTTCTTCAATTAGAGCAGAGAGCTTAATGGCATAATATGGACACTACTAGGATGCGAAGCTCTATATAGTTACAGAATCAGGCAAAGGTGATTGTTCAGGTGAGTGTTCAAGTGGTGATAAAATTAAACTTATCAGTTGGTCATTTTTCCTAATGTTTCTTTTCAATTCTCTTTTCATTTTCCAATCTCGTATATCCTCAGTCGTGTCATCAGTAGAAACTTGTATATACATCTCGACAACTGGCCATTCTCCCTAAAGATCCAATTACATGCTTATAATTGTTCCTTTTCTATCATTAGAGTCTCCTTCTAGATTTTCTTTCCAATATTCAAGAAACTACTACTAAATGATCTTTTGTTCCTTAACTGGACCCTCTCTTACGATTGCGAAAGTCATTCCACCACTACATCCACTGTTTTCTTCTCTTCAATATAAACCACCAACTATACTGAGCCAATAAAAGGAAATTCAAAACCCTCCGACACTTCGGCTTAAATCTACCGATTCATAACTGCTTTTTTTACCTCATTCCAAGAATAGGCTCCTATTATCTCGATGCCTGCTCCTGTGTGAAATCGATCACTATCTACTCCAGCTTCTTTCTTATGATTGTGCTTCCGAACACTCCACCCACGCCTAAGGCATGGAACCCCTCCAATTCCGTGCTTTCTCCAGGGCTTTTGGCTGCGCGTGCCTCGTTGGACTCTCAGCCGGCCACTTCCCACGCTGAATCTGTTCGGTATGTGGTGAAATTGGAAGAGTATCTCGAGGGAATCTTTGCCTTAGTAGCGACGTTTGGCCACAATTCCACTTTGAGCGATTACGCCATCGTCACTCTGAAAATACAGTTATGCAGCAGTATGCCCTGGCACAATATCTGTATGAACAAGCCCAAAAGACACGACTTGACGATATTTGGATCTTCTCCGCAAATCGAGTGGAGTTTGGCGACAGAAATACAGGCAGTGATTATATCAACATCTTTCATGTATGCCAGCCTTGGTGCAGAGCTTATTAATGAGCTCATTGAGTTGGATAAAGGCTCGGAGTCCGATAAGGAGATCGACGAGAAGTGGAAGCTGATAGGCAATTTCTATAAGAAGGCATTAGCACTAGCCAATTTCGGTGCCGAGTTCACAGACTTGTCACAGCTATCTTTACTGATAAATCCCCAAATTTTTATCTTATTAGATAAAATATCCAACATTGGCATACAAATGTCCATCTTGTGCAAGTTTTCCTGGATGAACAGAAACTCTTTCAACGAGGAAGATTCATTTCATTCTAAAAACAACGGAGTACTTTGCCGTGTAGCCATTTGGATCCTAGATGAAGTGAAATCTTGCCAGAATATTGTTGAGGAATTGGAGTCACTGAGTGGAGAGTTACTTGATCTCAACTATGACTCGTGGAGTCTGTACCTTTCGGTAGTTGTCAAGTATACTTCGGCCTACGCAGGGCTCTTCTTGTCGATCGAATACTACCAGAAAGATAAGTTGGGCCAGGCAATCGGGCTCATCAACTTCTCGCTTCTTTCATTGCAGAGCAAGAACTTGAGCGAGATCAAGCCGAAAAAGTCCAAAGTACTCGCAAGAGTGAAAAGCAAAATAGCTGGCAAGCGCAACGAAGGCTACATCGCTGGCTTGCAGTCGACCACGTCGCTCAAGATCGACAAGTCTGTTTTTAGGGAACTGTCTGGAGTGGTTATAAAAGACCTCTCACTCTTATTTGACCAACTTGTTCAGTGCCATCTTAAGTACACCAAAGAGAATGACAATCTCAACTTCGATACGGTGGTGGACTGGCAGGATATTCATAGCGACTCCAAATGGCCGTTTGGAAGCAAAATACCCGTATCTATCGTGGATGCCTACTTTCCTAAAGTGCTCGCACCTACACCTAGCAACACCGTGAACGCAAACTTTACTGGCAGAGGCAGCTACTTCTGAGTAAAAGTCTTCGATTCTTGCGAGTCTGAGGCCTTTTCCAGGAGTCCTTACCTCGATGACTTGTTCTGGCAAAACGATCTGGGCTCTGCATGTAAGTTCCTCCAGTAAAATGGTTAGGGGCAATTGGTCAGTACGCACTCAACTTATCACCGGATTATCTGGAAATCTCCAGTAGTAATTGATGGCTGCCACTAAAAAGATCACCAGAGTTAGAACTGGCTGTTGGACATGCAAGGGCCGGTATGTGATGATGCTTCTCGATCTTATAATTTTAATTTGGTATTAACTTTTCAAGCCATCGCAAGTGTGATGAAGCCAAACCTCACTGTAATAATTGTGTCTCCACTGGCCGTACATGTGAGGGATATGGTGTCCGACTACTGTTCAATATCGGCATGAGTAATTATAAAGACCGTGGAGTCAAGATTGTGAAACGAAAGCCGAAGGAAGAACGGGACTACGGCCGTGTTCTGAACCATATCACGCAAGAAGATAACATACATCAAGTCAAACCAGAAATTCATGATCACAGCGACGTTGAGCACTTCACTGTTCAAAATCTACCGGAAGCCGACAACGTTAGTCATAGGAACGTCCAAGAGTTCATACACAGAGAAAACAGCCATGAAAGTATGCCCAGAGAGTGGAGTCATAAAAGTTTGCACAGTGAAAGCAGTCATGACGGCCTAAATGAAGTGAATGCTGAACATCCCGGAAAATTCAATCATGTGGAGCTTCACCATAACACAAAAGGGTTGAACTTAGAGCAATTTAGCACTAAATTGTTTGAAAACTTAGAGGTGTTCCTCCAATCCCCAAAATCACTTCCAGTTGTCGATGTGCACGAATCAACAGCACTCCCGCCTCAAGAATATATCCGTAGTCCCCTAAGTCAGGTATTTGGAGATCTTCTATCTACGCAGATTACACCTTCTCAATCTGCAACTTCTCAGGATTCACTTGATGGCTATACTAATCTAGATAATGAGATCATTCACTTTATTGACAAGGCCAACGTGTTTGACGGCAGAGTAGGGAAAATTCAGCCGAACGCCACTTCTTTGAATGTGCCATATCAACAGGAGAATATGATGTTAAAGCATTTTTTCAAGAAGCTTCTTCCTCTTTTGGATGCTCATCCCCAGTCACCGTGGCCGAATTTGGCATTGAAATACTGTGATTTCGACGTTGCTAGAAGCTGCTTTATCTCGTTGGCTTGTATTCACATCTATGAGAGCAGAAAGGGAGGTAATGAGTTCTACAAAACCGGTATGGCCCATATCAACAGCACTATGAACTACCTCATACAACATATTTCCAGCACACTGAAGATAGATGGAGATGAAAGTGATGAAGGACAAACGAAGAAGCAAATACGATCGTTTGTCATTCTAGTTTTGATAAATGTGCATGTCCTATTTGCTGTTTTGGAGAAAGGTAAAAGCTCTCTAGCTAGATACTTGTTCAAAGTATTTGGTTCTGTTTGCCAGGACGAACAATTCTATCGATCTTTGTCAGAGAATCAGAGCAAGCGGTCTTTGGTTGTGGTTCTTTCTTGGTATGATACTGTGTGCTCTATAGTGTCTCCAGATTGCAGGTTGCCATATTGCAATCCAGAATGGTATGGTGTTTACACAGACAATATTTCCACTTTGGAAATGATGGGCTGCCCAGGAGAGATTTTCAAGTCAATGTCTCAAGTTTGCTTTCTTCGACATGAGATTCACAGAGGTTACATGACTGATGATGCTGTGTTCAAAGTGAAGCTCGAAGGTATCAAGCTGAGATTGTTGAGGTACAGAGATTATGTCGACTTCAAGGATGGCCATGACTACAACTTGCGGTTGAAAGGTGCGCAGTGCTGGTCACTTGCTGTATACGCTAGTCTTCTTCGACTTTTCAAAACGCCAGAAAGACAGAATATCATCACATCCGTAGTACATGAGTTCATTGACGTTTACGGATCAATGGCTAGCAACTCACCCACAGTCACGCAGATGGTGTGGCCCGTGTATGCTATTGGATGTGAGTGTATCACCGAGTACGAACGGTCGAAATTGCGCAAGTACATGGACACCTTATACGAGACAGCGCAGATGGGAACGCTTTACTCGTTGCGGTGGATCGTAATGCAAGTGTGGGAGCACGGTAAGACCCAGGAGGAAATACTTACTCAATGGCTCGGCAAGGGCGTGGACTACCTACCGTTATAGGAGAATTGACATCACATTTTCATCTATTAACTCCATTACAAATGGAAAAGCATATTACAAAGCATTCGATTTCTTTATACAATAAAAAAACAGAACGGAGGGACAGAAGCAGCCAGCTTACAACTTTTGCATGGCAGCAACGTCAGTGGACTGGACGTGGTCCTCATCCTCCTCGATTTGCTGCTGCAAGGAGTCCAAGGAAACCTTCTCATCCTCAATGACCAAGTTGATCTGCAACTTCTTGATACCGAAACCAACTGGAATCCACTGGTGGGCACCCCAGGTCAAACCATCCTGCTCGATAGCCTTGACGTTGGCCAACAACTCCTCCAAGTCGGTCTCGTCATCCCATGGCTTGACGTCCAAGGTGACAATAGACTTAGCAGCTGGCTTTGGACCCTTAGCGGCCTTCTTGGCGGCGTACTCAGCCAATCTCTGCTGTTTCAACTTCTCAGCCTCAGCGTCAACATCCTCATCGTCGGAGCCGAACAAGTCAACATCTTCGTCGTCGTCCTCAGCGGCAGCAGCTGGAGCAGCTGGAGCATTACCAGCTGGCAAGGTGTCGAACTCCTCGGTGAAAGAAGCAATGTGGTTGAACCATCTGGTGAACTGTGGGTACTCCTTCTGGAAAGCCTTGTAGACGGCAACATCAGCCTGAGTGGCGGCGGTACTGCGGTTGTTAGTAGAAAGTTGGGAGAATCAACTCAATGCTTTGCACAAATCTGGCACCAGCACACGGAAAATGGGCTGGCACCCAACTAAATTGGATAAAACGCCATCGGGAATGGCATTGGAACGTCTCAGTAAACAGATTTAAATCTCCTTTGTCACTCATGCGGTGGGGTCTTAAGCCACCTCATAAACACGGACCAAAGATTGCGATCATCATAGAACCTCCAGAAGCATTGGGGAGAGAGAAGCTGGGGAAAACATACCCATCAACGTAGGACTTTTCAGTCAAGAATTCGTTCAAAGACTTGAGGGTCTCGGCCTTAGAGAAATCGGAGAAAGACATTGTAGTTGTGAGAGGAGTATTTTACGGAAAAATTTTTTTGGTGTGGCTATTGAATCGGTGGGTTTGGACACGACAAATCATTATTAGGGCTGCCATCCTGTGTGTTGTGTGCAGGACAGTATGGTCCTAGAGTTAGGGAAAGGAGTTGCTCATGGGATGAAATTCCAGGGAAATTAAATAATGGTTATTGTATTTGAGAGGTTAGTGAATTTCATGTTGTTGCCTGGATACACGATTTTATATGTGTGTCGTGGAATTTACATGGTGGTCTGGTTTGATGGTCAGAACCGGGCAGAAATTAACCTCGAATTTGGTGGTCAATTTCATGGTTTCCTGCAGAATTAGCAGCCACCCTGGTGTAATTAAGACAACGAAAGAGTTTAATCAAAGAAAAGGTTAGAACAAGAATCTCTTGGACGTCCTTGAAAACTTGAACTAAGTTCTACTGAAGAATTGAGTGCTTGAAAAAAAATTTCATTTCCATCAAACCTCCTATACTATATTTACCCACGTAGCAATCTAAAGCCTTCAACTGTTCTCACCTCAAACACTGTCGTCAAACTTCCAGTACGGACACTCGAAAGAAGCATAACATCTAAATTCGTTGCTCAACCCGTTTTTGTGCTCAGGTAAAAACGACGTGAGCTGTGTCTCCGGATATGTTTTCTTGATGATATCCCTCATTCTCTCACCAGTAGAGGAGATCAACTTGAACCTCTGGTCGCCCGATGCCGTTTTCTCACCCGAGTCAACAGCTAACAAATTTCTGGCCGCCTGTGCAGACTTTTTCTGGCACTCCTCCTCCAAAAATGGCGGATCTATCAAGAGTCGATGGCACTTGTTTCTGATCACTTCTGGCACCTCGTCAGGTCTGTTGTAGTCGTAGAAGTGGAAGTACTTCTTGCCTGCCATCACCTCAAACCGCTTGTCGTACTCAAGCAAGTAGATGTGCTTCGTGGGCACCTGTTCCTTGGGAAGTCTAGTCACAGCAGCATACACTGAAGGTGCACTGGCAATGCACACCACGGTGTCTTCGTCCGCACCTTCAAGAAGTGCCTTGGCCAAGATGTCGGCGGTCTCGTCCGCGTACCAAAACTGCGAAAGCTGCCAGTCCTCCTTGAAGTCGTCGATCGACACCTTCTGGAGTTCATCAAATCTGTCTTCCAGCTCCTGGTATAGCTTCGCAAACTGCTGTTTGCGGGCCTCTTCCTCCTGCTTGAACTGTTGGAGCGCTGCCAAAGCGTGCGACGAGAGCGTCAACGGTTCGTCATCCGAGTCCATGGTGGACAGTATGTGGTTTATACGATATTTCAGCTTCCTGGTCTTATAGTCTGGTCGTGCGTACACCATCTGGCTCCAAATGCGCGAGAAACTAACCAAATCTACAGGTCCAGCTACTCTCTACACACAACTACATTGACCAAAACACTGGAGCTTGCATTCTAACAACTTTTTCAGCCTTTTTAACTTTTTAAACGTTACCTCGCCCACTTTTTTACTACTACCATGCTGTTCACGTGTACGCCGGGACAATTGGCCGCCCACATTCTCGGAATAGTGGCAGTTTCGGACTCGATGTCTCTAGAACAGCTTTGGCAGGTTGCCCTGGCGAAAACAACATCTACTACTTTGGACAATTTGCAAAAAAACATCGCCTGGCGAAGTCTCATTGGTGGTACAGGTGGCACGCTTCTCACCATCAAGGTAGGCGACAAAGCCATCGAAGTGGCTCCAGATTTAGCCTATGGAGATCTTCTCCTCCACGGATCCGAACTGGAGATCTACCTTTTCCCAACAGATGAGTGTCAGGTTCGATACTTGACGGGGACAGAAAACTACCAGACCATGAAGGCTAACTTGGGCGAGTTGCCCTTCCAGTTGCTTGTAGTAATTGCACGGCACGGTGCGGATGGGATTTTGAACCCAGACTTGGCTAGAGAGTCGGGCCAGGATGCACGGTCGCTCCGGCTCCGGCTCCAGAAACTCGAGGCAGCGGGCCTTATCTACTGCAACAACGTCTACCAGATCAAGACCCACACTACCCATTCTGTGCATACCAAATTCGCCCGTGAAAGTGTAGTAGTCCGAGACTCGAGCGAGGTGGAAGAAGACTTGAATGTGTCTCGAGACGTGGGAAGGCTCAAAAAGAGAATCATGGAGGCTCTCAAGGCTGCCCCCAATCAGCTCAGAGGGTTTTCGGACTTGTGCAAGGAGTTTAAGCTTGACAATTCTCATCTGGCAGCAAAATTCTTTCGTAGTGTATGCTTGAAGCTCCATCGTACTGGCTACGTGGAGAAGCTTCATGTAGAGCTTCCGGAGACAAAGCAGCGACTTTACGCTATTAAGTTCATTAAAGATATTCCAAAGGATGCTGAGGAACTCACAGAGTATATTGATATGAACGATCTAGATAAAGATGAGTTTGGAGCAATTGAAGGTGAAGAGGTGCTGCCCACTAAAGAAGAGGAGCCAGTGCTTAATCGCATATTCCCCATTTTTCACCAAATATACCAGCAAGTCTATAAAAGAGGAGAAAAGGGCATTACCTCTGGAGAAGTGGCCAAGAATCTTTTGGGTATCTCGGAGTACAAGCCTTACACTAGGATATATGAGGCAATGCCCTCGTATATCAGCAACACCAAAAACCTCAAACCGTCTAAGAAGTATATTGATCCGTACTACGACTACACTTTGTCCAAGTTGTATGACAATGAGGGAAAACTTAAGTTCTATCGGTACTTTGCAACTGAATTCTGCAAAGAGGAGAAACCCAAAGCAAAGCCCTACATTCAAAAGCAGGCGATAGTAACGGAGTCTATCACTCTGTTGAACAAGAAATTACACTCCTCTTTAGGGAAAACATCGAACGAGTCCCTTTTAGAAAAGAAAAGAAGAATAGTTCAGGTTGCAGACACACCCAACAAAAGACAACGAGCTCAGAAGACAGAAACTAAAGAACTTGCGGAGCTTGCCTTGGAGGAACTTCCGAAGAGACGGAGAGCCAAAGCACCCAAATCATATGCCACTGATGACTACATGGATCTAGAAGATCCTGAATCAGGAGAGGAATACAACCTTGACTCTGCTCAGGATCCTGTAGTTGAGCCTGAACCCAAAACAAAAGCTACTACGCTTTCTTCCAATGACTTGCCCACGTTTGTTTCCACTGCCACCAAAGACCTGAAGAAAATTAAAAGCCAGACTCAATCTTATAAGGCGGAGAGCTCCGTAAAGTCTATGACGAGAAGAAACATTTTGATCGACATTATCCGTGAAGAAGGAGGTGCCATTTTTAGCAGCTCAAGCTTATGCCGTAGATTGGATGATCGCTTGGGCAATATTACTCTGACTGATCTCAAGACTTTGGCAAGAGACGTCATTCACTTGACAAATAACAATCTTCTCGAATTACGGAAGGTCAAAGTTGATGCTGGAAGCCAACAGGTTGAACGAAAATTGCTAGTTTTAACTAATCTTATGGAACGCCCACCTCAACTGAAAATTGACGACTTAATTTCTAAGTTTGCGGAAAGCCATAGCAAAAAGGATATGAAAATCTTTCCTAGAAGGGTCATCCAGTCTGAGATGAAGCTATACATCGAGACTCCAAACAAAAAGAAAGTCTCTTCTGGTACTCGCAAAAGAAGAGGTAAGAACAGATTACAAGCTTTGGGTGATGATTTTGAGAGAGAAGCAAGCGTCAAAGATGAGCCATCAGATGGCGTTGCAACGCCTGAGCCAGGTGACATTTTGTCGAATCTCAAAAAATCCCGAAGAGCCAGAAAGGTTGCTTATTCTCAAGCATCTGATCCATCTTCTGCTGTTGCTAAACGACCTAGACGTAATATAAGGCTTGATAAGTCTGATGCTACACTTCTTTATCGTGCAGTGGTCATATCTAAGGCTTTTTCAAGAGATGCAATTGACTTTGACGGCATTGCAACCTTAGTAGGTGATTTAGATGGCAAATTACTCAAGCAAAAGTGGGGAACTTTGAGACGGTCTTACGGTGGTGCTGGCGCAGTTGCCAAGGGAGTTGAGACTTTTCAAAACATGGTAATGCAGGGCATAGAAGATGACACCATCACAGAACAAGATCTCGTCGAGAGAGACATGGAATTTTTCTTGAACTATTGGAAAACTTTTGATACCAGCACTGAATTTTTTGTCATGGATGACATGCCGTTGTTCACCACAAGCAAGCAAAATCAAGCAGCATATGACTTCACGAAGGCGGTCGTGGATTCACAAACTGTGGGCTACTGGGAACGTATCGAAGACATCTCCATGCGTCAAAAAGAAAGTGTGCTCCGTCATTCAATATTTTCATACGAACCCTTGGCTAAACCAGTTGCCAAACCACTTGATGAGGTGAGATCAGTTCTCAAGGCAATGTTTCTTGCAAAGGAAGAAAATGTGAGCTTATCGAAACCCATTCTCGAGCAATATGGTGAAGCAATGGTACGTGAGGCATGCAATGCCTTGCTGCGTGATCGAGAGATCTCGTTTGTCTCTTTCGACTCTGATACTAAGTTTCTTGTTGGAGACAAATTCAACAACAGTTTAATACTGAAAGTGTTCACCCCTAAATTCTTTCACCAAGCATCAGCTTTCAAAGAGTCTCTCTGTTCCATCTCAAAAGCTGGGAAAGGGCTCATTATCTCTCAGGGTATCATGCCCGGACAAATGGCATCCCTTCTTGAATTAATTTCTGATGATATGGTGCAACTCATTCGAATAGATCGAGCATTCCGGTTTGAGAACTACGAGTCGAGATTGATTGACAAGGAGCAAATCGCTTGTGACATCATCGTTAAGTGCAACTACGATGACGTGAGCAAGATCAAGGTTGCTCCTACCCCGGTGCCTTATCGTGGACCATGTCAACCTATCTGGATTCAATTGGACTCCCTGGTGAACAAGCAGCTCTGGAGTAAGATAGTGATGACTTTGCTATACTATGTTGTCTTCAAGCCCGGAATCGCCGATCTACAGCTCTATAACAAAGTTCAGGCTGTATTAAGTTTAAAAGACTACTATGAGGCGATGGGGTGGCTTGCTGCCAGTAAATGTATTGTCAAGGTTGCATCCACTGGATACCTAGCCACAGATAGGTGGCAGTACATCTTCGGCTACTAAAATGGACAAATCAGCATTGATGATAAATCTCGAGAGTATTCAAAGTTGATACTTAATAAAACGTTCGCTTTTTTGACTTTTTTTTCTTCCAGATCCTCTCCCATATCCAAGTTCCTCCATAACTTTCCTGTACCACCATCTACTCTTCTTATCAAAGTGTGCAGGGCCCATCGCAATGAGCCTTTTTTTTTTTGTTCTGTTTCTACCAAAACTTCACTAAACAGAAATGGGATTGGCCGGCACGAAAGTCAAGCAGAGATTCGGACTAGATCCAAGAAACACCGCTTGGTCCAACAACACTGACCGTTTCGGACATCAATATCTCCAGAAATTGGGCTGGAACCCTGGAGATGGGTTGGGACTTGTGGATCACGCCACGACTACACACGTTAAAGTTTCTATCAAGACAGATAACGCTGGTTTGGGTGCCAAGTTGTCCAAGAAAACGAAAAAGGATGAGTTTGACAGTGGTGAATGTGCTGGGCTCGATGTGTTCCAGAGAATCTTGGGAAGACTCAATGGTAAAGAAGAGCAGATTTCCAACGAATTGGAGAGGCAGAGACTCGATAAGATTATCAATGGAAAGTGGGGCATGCATTTTGTGAAAGGAGAAACCTTGAGGTCTACCTGGGATACAGAGTGTAAGACCTTGACGAAGCCTGGCGAAAGCAGGCAGAAGAGAAGACTCTCAGAGGTTGACGAGGCTTCCAGAAAGAAGTTGAAGAAGGAGAAGAAAGATAAAAAAGACAAGAAAGACAAGAAAGAGAAAAAAGAAGGGAAGGTCAAGAAGGATAAAAAAGATAAAAAAGAGAAGAAAGAAAAGAAAGAGAAAAAGGACAAGAAGGTAAAGAAGGACAGAAAGGATAAGCAACAAAAGAAGGAAGAGGTGACCCGAGAAAGCATGCTTAAACCTAAAGAAAAGGCCCCTGAGCAAATAGCGACTCGGTTGTCTGCCAGAGCTAAATGGATCAGACAGAAGCGTGCCTCGGTCATGGACGCCAAAGCACTCAATGAGATCTTTATGATTACGAACTAAATAGAAACTGCATCATTCCGGATATCTTTTAATATATTCACTTTTACATAAGGAAGGTTGTGAATCCACCTACAAAACACATCACCATGGCACCAACGGCGGCGAGCTCACCCTTAGTAACTGGACGGGCAGACACGTTACCACTGCTACCCTTGGAGGAGCTCGATGAGCTGGAGGAAGAGGAGCTGGACCTGGAGCTAGAGCTAGAGCCGGACCCAGAGCTCGAGCCAGTCGCAACAGCGTGAGCAGATACAGAGGAGACAACCGCAGAACAGGAGCTGGCAGCACTAGAAGTCAGCTGCAAAGTGGCCAGACCATTAAAGTCACAAGCAGAAGAGTGTTTGTCCTGATTCTCGTAGTACAAGTTAAGAATGTAAGACAACTTGTCCTTATCAGAACAGAAAGATACGGAACCGTAAGTGCCGTTTTCACCATTGGCACTGACAGCAGAACAGTCAATCAAACCACAGACAGTACCAAACAAGTCACCGTAGTCCTTGCTCTCGACGTCCTTGGAGACAACACAGGACAAGGAGTTGGCAATACAGTTACAAACGTTTTCATCTGGGGTTGGAGGCAAGCTTGGGGAAGCCTTCCAGGTGCTAGCGGAGGCAGGACAAGCGAGAGTAGCAGTGGAAGAGGAACCAAGGTCAGAGCTTTTAGCCAAAGATGGACTGATGCTGTTCATCTCTTGAGAGTAGTAGGAGTAGTCAGCTAAAGTGCTGACAGAGGAGCCATCAACAGAAACAAGACCGTAATCGTTCTCCTCCTCGAAGTACATGTACACGATACCACCGGACCACACGTCGGTCATTTGGTCACTGTAAATCGTGCCGATCTCCGTGAACTTTCTTGGTCTTTCCGCATTACAACCGTATTCAGAGAAAAACACTGGTATGGTCAAGTTCTTGTACTCTTCGGTTCTGTCGGCGTAACCAGAGGTCTGGAAAGTGGAGTCTCCACACCACTCGTACATGTTGATACCGAAAAAGTCAGCTCTCTCGTCAAGGTCTCCACAGGAGAAGTAGTCGGCAATGGCCACTCTAATGTCCTCGTCATCGTTAGATGAATAACCCACAGGGAAGGACCAGCCCTTTTCCTTGATGTAAGACTTCATGTCTCTCACAGCAGCCTTTACAAATGCAGAAGCGTCGGTGTTGGATCTGTTGTTAGTGACTTCGTTACCAGCAAAGAATCCTAACACGTTGGTGTAGTTGGCGAACATGTCAACCACAGATGTGTATCTCTTGTACAAGTCCAAGTTCCATTCTGGCGAGTCTCTATTTATGGACTCGCTAGGCTCAGACAAATCAGCAATAATATAAATACCGGCATCAGCGAATGTTTCCATACACTCGTCGTGGTCGTTCGCCGGGTCCACAGCGTACACTCTCAAGACGTTAGTGTTGGACTTGGCAAAGTACTCAACGTCACGCTTACAGGCATCGGCGTCAGCCAATGGGTCCTTGTAGTCAGACAGACCACCGTTGGTGCTGTTGTCGAAGTTCTGCTGGTAAGCCACACCACGGATCAAGAACTGGGAGCCGTTGTTGGAGTAGAAGAACTTATTGCCCACCACATCGATAGCAGGAAGGTCGGCCGCCAAAGCGAGAGTGAAAACGGCCAATGTCGAGAGCACAGCGTACACTTGTCTCATTACTTAAAAGAGTGTCTAGGAATAATCAAAAAAGCCGCTAAGAAAACTAGCAAGCGCAGTGCAGAAGATCAATTGCTACACGATACGGGATTTGGTGAAATTATATACTGTCAGACACCCTCAGAATATCTTGTCGGCACGAGTAAAAAAAAAAGAAAAGGTAATTGGAGTTGAATGCCCTGGCAAACTTGTTGCGAGCGTTGGTGCAGTCCCGCCAATTACCTTGTGCAGCCACTTACTATAACGGAAAATGTACACCTTTATGGCACTAAATCACTGGCTGGTTACGAACGCTTTTCCTTACAGGTGGGCTGTGTGGACCCGCGACGCGGCTACCTCGTTTCTGCCAGGGGTTCGCGGCGGTCTAGACGGACGAGGCAAATTATGTAGGCTTGGTGGAACTGAGCCACTGGTTTTGGGCGAGGAGAGGCTGCGGCACGAGCATTTTGGCTATTCACATTCTTGTTAGTAAGTTCACTATGCAAGCCGTAGACGGTGCAGAAGGAGGCACCCGTTCAAGCCTGGACGTCCCCAATTGCTGGGATATTTATTTTTATCTTTTTGGAACGACCACTTTTAGCCAAACATTCGGTGGTGAACCCTGACCCGGTGTGCAGGCCGGAAATGGTGAACCACTGGCATTTTCGTCTCAAAACTGCCTCCACGTCCACATATATGGATGTCGGTACTGGTAAATTAGGCATGGTTTGACACTGTTGGCTTGAAGTAAAAGGATTTTTTACATGGGGCTGTCAAGCTTGATAAATTGTTGAATAGGCGTTTTTCCATCTGGTGCAGGCCAGAGAAGCTGGGCACCATTAGCAGCTACTGCATGGGTTTGAATCATGTGGTGAGCTTTAAAATTCAACACACAGCTGTGTATTCTTAATTCCGCGTTTCATTCAAACTCCGGCACAATGATAAACGGGTTTACCACACAATTGCAAAAGTCAGAGGTGGATTGATGCATTCTCCACACTGCTATCATGAATTTACGTTTATTCAATGAGAGTCTCAATGAACTTTTCAATGGAGAGAACTCCTTTAAATTTAATTGTAAAGTCAGAAAACTTCAGCGCACTGGCAACGTCTCTCGAATCATACAAAGCTGAAATCGACGAAGCCCTCAAAAGAGTAAGAGACTTGATTCCGCACCACAATACTCATCTGACTCAAATGAGAAGCACAATGGTGGGAGCATTCTTATCCATACTTAAGTGCAATGATAGAAGGGCGTTGGATAGTTTTATCTCGTCACACCATAAACAGCACAATCCCTATCTTGGAAACGGGCCAGATTCCCCTCTCGAGTTTTCCTTCTGGAAGAGGGACGATTCTGAGAAGAAGATGTGTAAGAGATTTCTTGATGGTAATTTGTTCGCTGTGCACATGCACTGGATCAGCTACTTGCGTGACCCTGGACCCAACATCATCGACATTTTCCAGTTTGATGACGACTCAAAGTTAGCTGAGCATTGGGATTGTAACCAGCCTCTGCTGATTCAAAAAAGCGCAAGAACCCAAATGTATTTTTTAGTTCGTTTTATTAGCACGCTACTTTCTGCTTTTATGGCATGAGAGAAAGGATGTTCGTAGAGCATATGGAAAAAGCAATATTCGCTTCTTTGTTGACCGGATGTTTAGTCCGAATATCTCGTTTTTAATTTTTTCTAGAATTTCGCAACAATTTACGTCAACGCTAATTTTGTGAGGAATCAGCCGTAATTCGCATCTCTCTAATTGCAACCTCAGTAATCCAAATCGCTAAACCAAGTCCTCGAAGTAGAACATTTATTTTCAATTTCAGATCTTAGCCATGTTGTCAAAAGCAGGCTTAAAAGGGAAAGATATATTGGCAATAGAATCAGTTTCCTCTAGGATTGAGGAAGCAGCAAACACCGAATCATTGGAGGCGACGAAATTTTGTGAAAGCATTCCAAATCTTCACTTAGTAAGTGTTTAAACATAAAACACTTTTCAGGCAAAGTGCAAATATACCAAACAGTACCTGTATTATATTATTCGAAATCACAAGAGGAAGGTAAACTTTAAAAAGTGTATTAACGAATTGGAAAGAACCAATGTACGATTTTTTTGTGAAAAATACTGTGCAGTTATTTTCCAAAAGTTCACAAAAGCTCGAATTTCGCCCTTGTTATAATCAAATGTGTTTATTAATGAATTGAAATTTAGGACTGCATTCTTTGAAATCGGTACAACCAAAAAGATCTACTTACTCTTCCTACCTGAAATTTGTGTGGGTTGATCGCTCGTAAATTAGCCCGAATGCTTGCCTTTCGGATTTGAGTTTCGGTCTTATAGTTCTCTAATTCGTTCAGATTTACTCTTGCATCGTCAGTATCTTGCTAACATCGAGGTGGGACACCCCCGTTAGAGCAAATTGGATGTCAACTATATCGATACCATGGAGACAATGTACTTTAAGCAAATAGAAAGCCACGATCACATCTCTACAATCTATTTCGACCCTGATCATTTTGTCTTTATTTCATTTTTTTCTCAATTCTAAACTACTTGTGACTCTATCGACAATAATTATATAGGCTGCGAAAACCAACCTTGCGGAGCAATTTAAACTTGTACAACTAAGCTCTCCCAAACTATGCACTATTTTCTCCCCTTTCTGCTAGTATATTCTACTGTGAATATACTGCCCGAAATAGGGTCATGGAAGAACTAATCTGAGGTCTTTAAGAAATATTTTCAGTTCACTACTTGGTCAAGTTGTCTGGCTGTTTTAATGCTGTTTTGGCGAAATTCGACAACTGCGAAGTTGGCTGACGTGTTGGTGGGTGTTGCAATTTTCAGAAAATGAATACTCAATGCTACAATTTAAGTTCCGAGAATCCGTCATCGAACTTCCCACTGGAGTCTTGGATGACTGTGCGCCCTTGAAGGACGTGAACGTGTGTCACTTACCATTGACGATGATAGATGAGCAGAAACTAACGAAAAGCATACTGGAGGCACAATATAAAGAGGAAGGTTTCAAAGTGTGTCAGCAAAGTCTTTCGCTCTGGTTAATTTGGGAGTAGATAAAAGTTAAGGGTAGTCTACTCTATAGTACAGACCAATCTACTAAGAGGAGACAGAAATTGGTGTGGATAAAGTGAACGAAAGCGAGGAGTCACCAGAGGCGCTTATTACAGAGAGCCGCCTAATTTGATTCTTATCAATTTGTTCAATGCAACAGGAATGTGATCGAGTAAAATGAGACGAACTTTCTACTATTAATTTCCAAGTGCTACTGTGCAATCAAGATTGCAAAGTCTTCATACATGTGGAACTATGGCACTGACAGCTGCGTTTCTATTGTTCTGCCTTGCTGTAGGGTGCATTGCAAACTATCACTCGATTGTTTTTGCAAGTATTATAACTAATCCTTGTGAGTCTCGTAAATCCAATCGAGAGTGTACTTGATTCCCTGTTCAAGAGACACCTCTGGAGTATATCCCAACACGGTCTTGGCCTTTGTGATGTCGTGGTAACGAGTTGCACAGGTGATCTTTGCTCTGAAAGCAGTCAATCCGGGCTCCTTATTGAGAAGTTTGGAAAAGAACTGGGACAAGTATCCGGCAGCAATGGCAACCGGACGGCTCAAAACAATGTTGTAATTGTCAATGTGCCCATCTGCCTTCCACACAGTTCTGGCCAAGGTCCAGAAGTATGTAGGAGCGTCGTTGGTGATGAAGAATGTTTCACCGCCGAGCTGAGAAGCGAATCTTGGATCCAAAACCTTCTGCGCAGCCAAAACATGAGAGTCTGCAACGTTTCCGACGTATGTCCAGTCGAACAAGTTGTTGTTGTCACCCAATTGGAACTTAGACTGGCCCAATCTAGCAGCAGTTCTCAATCCGGGAACAAGCTGTCTATCACCTGGACCAAAAATACCAGCAGGTCTCAAGCAAACGGTCAAGAGAGAGGCGGGATCGTTTGCGTTCATCACTGCAGTCTCAGCAATCGCCTTAGTCTCATTGTAGCCATCCATGTGAACTTCAGGGTATGGCCAACTTTCATCGGCATTGAACACATCTTTTCCGTTGAAAATCACACCGGCAGACGAGGTATATATCAAGGCCTTCACAGGAGAAGCCTTGGCGACTTTAAGAAGCGTCTTCGTACCCACCACATTGACCTTTTCGTAGATGTCCTGGGACATTCCATGTATTGGAGAAGCCGAGTGAACCACAACTTCACACTTAGAGGAGTCAATAGCTTTCTTCACATCTGCTTCCGAAGTCAAATCACCCTGGTGGAATGTGATTTTGGAAGGATCAAATGTGAAATATTTCGATAACTGTTCCGGAATAGGACGAATGTCGAACACATGGATTTTGATTCCAGGGCATTTATCGTGGAACTGCTGAACAAGGTGCAAGCCGAGGAACCCGGCACCCCCAACCAATAACACCGAAGTGAGTTCCGTCATGATGTGGTTATAGTTGTATTTTGGTTACAAAATGTACTATACAATATTGAAGATTTGTTGCGCGATCATACACGGCTATACGAGGCGAGAATTGATAGTGCTATTTTCTAATATACGCATTGGTAAGAAAAGAAACGGTCCAGCTGTGAAAAATTCATAGAAATCCAATCACACTTTGACGATCGCCAGCACACTAGCTTGAATTGTGGTCGATAGTTCTGAAAAAATCATAGCCAATGCTCCTTTTTTAGTAGACATTCCAAAGCTCAATAATAAAAGTGCGAAGAAACCACACTTCAACACTAGATGCTGGTGGGTAAAGAGGTAGTTAGTGTAAACTGCAGACCTAGACCGGGCGTCATTGTTTTAACCATCTCTAGCCTACCTAGTTGTGAACCATTCAGATTTGTTGTTGGACATGTACCTGCTTGACTTCTACTGAATGATGAGACCATAATCGGACCAGGTTTATTCGGTTTTTCTATCTTATTTTCAATTTTACCAAAGTATCAGATTTCACGACATTGGACACATCGATACGCATGTTTGAACAATACTAAAGTCGTCGTTTCCCCGCGGATACAAGTCGCCTTGGTGAATGTGACCGACGAGGTATTACACACTTACTTGATCAAATTGACAACTCTGGATAATCCTTTGGGGGTTATTTTTAGAGACTTAGTGTTCAAACTGAAGTTTTCAATTTGGGAAGTAGAATCTGTGAGTAAAGCGCTAACACCACACTCTGTACTAGTTTATCCAGCGTGACTAGCAGTCTTGAGCGTACTGGTACACTTCAATCGTTGGATATATGTAGAGTTTAGGAGCTAGGAATGGTGCTTAGAGCTCCGAATAGAGGAAAGTTGTAGTATCCAAAGACACAAATTCGGAAGAAACAATTATACGGTCACAGAAATTATCAAGACGTGTTTTGTAGCAATACATACACTTCTTACATTTGGTGTCTAAACTCCAAAATGAGCTCTACAGACTGGAATAATGGCGGATTGGTGAAAACAAACTCATAATAGTTCATGCTGGCGTATTCTTTTTTGGGTTTTCATTTCGCATACGGCTAGAAGAACCACACTTACATGGGGTTAACCATTCGCCAATTTACCTGAATATTCCGGTTCACTTTAATGAGGCAGCGTATTGATTCTGAGAGTTTGAGAGGTGCTGATGTATAGGGGTACATCAGAGCAGGATAAGTAAAATGCGTGTAGGCATTTTTACATACCTGCATGTAACAATATAAAATGAAACCGATATCACATTAGGAGTGATCGGGACGTTATGGAAGTCTCTTATCAGCTGAAGACTCAGGGAAAATGCCTTAGAGATTTGTTTCCCAATAGAGATGTCTTACCTCGGCTATTTTCCGATATGAAAGTTGTTCTCAATACATACGTGAGAACCAGTCCATTGAGGATTCCATCCAGGAAAAACTGTTTGAGGACGTAGGTTTTCCCATCAGTTGGGAAGGTATAAGGGAAAGATTCGAAGGGTGAACATTCGTATAACTAACTGACTCAAATATAAACCTACCAGTTAAACAATCATTAGGGACATGGATAGAATTAATAGTGACTGCATCCAGTTGAACCGTGTGGTGGAGCTAAAAATTGATCTCAGCGACTGTACAAAGTGGCCAATTTGAGAAATGCCAGTCCAATAAGTGAGCCATAGTGACCTTTATACTGTATTCAGCTAGGGCAAAATCGAAGGGTCGGCCATAATTTGGAGCAAAATAGAATTAAGTCTGGCATCGAAAATCTGAAAATTCTTATTCACTCAGAAAACCTGATTTACCCCATGATATTCAATGATCGCTAGATCTCGTTGAAGAAATTGTAACTCAGAGGGTACAGTGTATAAACATTTAGATTCCAGTAACATTGTCGCACGTCTCCGATGATGTATTCCATGGATCACTCAGAGGACATTCATAACTCCAGGAAATGGACAGCATTCATTGGTGTGCATACTTGGGGATCGTCGAGACTGGTTTGCCTCGGTGATATCGTGTACGTCTTACCTTCCTCCATTATGCTTTGCCATATTTAATTGTTAGAGACACATCAGGCGAGATAAATTTATCACAGTTAAATTACTACACTAGCTTGCTTCTACCTGGGTTTGAAATCTTCAATAGTCGAATGTAAATGAATTTTCATTATTCAAAATGTCGAGCAGCAGTAGTTCGCAATCATTTCCAAGCCCTTAATCTCCATTAATTGATTGAACACGGATGTCTGTAAACAAAAGACCATTTATCCATCTCAAATTCTCTATATTGTATGGTGGTAATCACAAAAATTGCTTGTACTATTGTCCGTTCAACATCAGTGTCTGAACCTCAAAACCAAATAGGTTATGGCTCTCAATACAAAAATTAAAGCAATCATTAATCCAACCCATAGACCATCATTGCGACTACCGTATCCGATAGCTTCTAAAACAGCAGATCCCGCAATCTTGCATTGGCTTTCCAATGATGAAGAGTACATGCAATGGCATCCAGTACCACAGTCAAACACAGAATTTCCAAATTGGTTGAACATCATGCCTTGGAAAGCATACCTCTGGTAGTCAATCCAGTAAAATGTATAATACCAAAATTTGTTCAATACGTTTGTGGAAACCAAGAAACCTCCTACTGACATCCAAAGTCCATTAGCAAAAGCGGTTAAAGCCAAAGCGACAACGAAGATCGGAAACACTGTGGATATCAAGATTGTGAGAGATTCTGCCGCAAGTAAGTTGAGAAATAAGTACATCACGTACATGAAGAACCCTTTACCAGAGTGTGTGAAATTGCACATGAAATATGTTACAACCGAAAAGAGCATGACAATGAGAAACAAAAATGGCATCCCTATCACGAAGTTGGCGAGCACAAAGGACATGGGCCCGTACAAGCCATTGGACCTTTCCTTACTGTAGGCGAAGTAATCCTCAAGATACGCTGGAATGTAAGCAACCGACATAAATGACATAAAAGCTCCACTAAAGAAAATAGCGTTGATGAATGGCTGGATATTCTTCTGTGAATATCCGAGTCGTAACCACACAGTTCCCATAAGTATTGCTAAGCCTAAATACATCACGATTCTGACATAATAAGCGAGGTAGTCACGGCGAGCCTTTATGAATGCCCGTTGAATTAAAATCCAAGTTTTATTTAAACCGCTTTTATTTGGGAGAAAATCTTCTGGCACTTCAGTTTCTTCCTTGAACAGCGCAAGCAGTGAACATTCTTTCATGTTTGCACGCTGATAATCGACTAAACTTGCCAAAATTTCGTGCTTGTCAACATTGGCTGTTTCAAAATCAGTATTAATTAAATCCAAGATGTACTCTGCTGGGTTGTAGTGAAGAGGAATTGGGTAGTTGACTTTGTCAAAATATTCCTCCACTTCGCTTCTTGGTCCACAGTAGACAACCTTTCCCTCCGACAAAAAGGTCACAGAATCAAATAAGTCAAATGTCAGAGTTGAGGGCTGATGAATGGAGGCAATCACGACCACGTTTTCCAATTGGGCAAACTTCTTCAAAATTTGCACAACTTCAAATGATGCCTTAGAATCCAATCCGGAGGTTGGTTCATCAAGGAATAAAATTTTAGGCTTGGTTACGACCTGAGCGGCGACTGAAAGACGCCTCTTCTGTCCACCAGAGAGACCCTTCTGAAGCGGAGTGCCCACTTTAGTATTGGATTGCTTGCTTAGACCCAATAACTCAATTGTGCTGTCGGAAATCTCTCTATGATACTGGTTTGATTCTTTTGTAGCCATCCTGGCTGAGAAAACCACAGTTTCCCTAACAGTAAGTGAGCCAATAAGATGATCTTCCTGTTCCACAAAGCGAGACAACTGACGAAGCAATGCGGCAGTCACCGTTTCACCTCCGTAGTCAGAGCTTCCTGAAATTTTGAACTTGCTCAAGGACTGAATTCTCTGGGCCAAGACAGAGAGCAAGGTGGTCTTTCCTGACCCTGAGGGGCCCATGAGGGCCATCACTGTTCCAGACTTAACACAGCCAGACACATCGTCAAGTAATATTTTCAGGTCCAGCGACACTGAAACATTTTTCCAAGAGAAAACAGTACTCATCGGATCCATTGATACGAAAATAAACTAGAGAAATTTTTGAATTTAGAAAAGTTGATCTGAAAGTAAGATCCTGAGGGCAGCTATTTATGTTCCCGGCGGCGGGCGTTGTCGGAGATGTTACCAATTAGGCAAGTATCGTCATTCCTGTATGTGCGATTTATGCGTCAGATGCAGCGTTTATCCTGAAAAACTCGTCACCATTTGTAGGGGTTCCCTCTCATTTATACCTATGCAAAATGGGTATCTCCGGTTAGAAAATTTTCGTTACTATTCGTTGAACTTCATAGAGCTATACCTATAACCCCAAAAGATCGAGGCGAAACGATTATGCACTGTGGGGCCGCCGAACCTGCCTGATGCGGCAATTTGTCGGCCGCGGTATTCCTATGCCCGCCACCATGATGACAAAAAAAAGTGGGGGCTGAGGTCCGACACTACGAGATTTCGGGAATTGTGGCCAATGGGTCACGTTGAACAGTACCGGCATCGACTAGAACTTCCCCATACAGAACAGCCACCACTTGAAGTTTGAAAAGAATATTCCACCCATTGTGTTGGGCCATTCTAAAGCGGTGTGCCAAGCACGAGCCGAGGGCCTAGGATTGGTGGTATCTCCGTGGCATGCTTTCCTTTAGATAGACATCAATACTATATATCCCTTCTCTCCCGTCAACATTGAAGTCCAGATTGACGAATAATTCTTATTATCTTGATTCTTTTCCCTTATTACCTAGTTTTTTTGCCCTTGTTAAATTTTCTGAATTGGAAGAGGCCATAATAAAATAAGTCTCGGGATTGCTACATGCCAGATCATCAACCTAATCAGACTGCATTGGATATCACACAAGGTGTACCGGTAGTACTTCAAAGATTGAGAATAGTTCATACTCGGGAAAAAGTTGGGCGCTATTTACATTTATATATTTTGTAGAGACTACCAGTGGTTGTCTATTTCATGCATTTTGATAAATCGTAATATGTCGGCACTAGAACTGGAAGAGTGACTTGTACTCCTCCACATTCTTTCTATCCAACTCGACATTCTCCACCTTCACCGGAGGGAATTCAAATTGTCCACCAGTGACTTCTGAATGTGCTCCGTTACCGTTTGAGAATGTAGCTCCATTCGAAGATGGTGGCTGTTTGCTCTCACTGATTTCATCTTCAATCTCGGTCTCGGTATTAGACTTCTCGCTCTTAACATCCAGTATAGCGGGCTTGCCAAACGTAAACTTGGCTTCCAGTTTACCGAAAGAGAAAAGTGGCGCCTTTGGTTCCGCAGGTTTGTCCTCTGACTTGGAATTACCAAAAGAGAAGGAATGCTTGTCATCAGGCTTGGATTTTCCGAAAATGAAAGCAGGCTTGTCCTCTGGCTTGGAATTACCGAAAGAAAAAGCAGGTTTGTCATCAGATTTAAAGTCGCCAAAAGAGAATGCTGGCTTATCTTCAGACTTTGAATAGCTGAATGAGAAGGCGGGCTTTGGAGCTTCTGACTTTTCTTTCGGTTTAATAGCACCAAACGAAAAGGCAGGTTTAGGAGCATCTGTTTTGGAGTCAAATTTGAATTCTGGAGCAGCCTTTGCTGGTTGTGTTGAAGCATTAGGCTTGGAACTTGCTCCAAATTTAAAGAGCAGCGGCTTAGGCTGAGTATATTTCTCTTCGCTAGCCTTCTTGTCAAATGTGGGGAGAGAATGTTTCGCCAGCGTATCGGTGTCATTCTTAGCTCCAAAACCGAATTTATTAGCAGAGCCCGCAGTCTTAGAGTTTTCAGAACCTAGTCTATCCTTGGCACCGAAAGGAAAAGTTTCGTTTGTGCCATTGCCAAAACCTGCCACTGCTGGCGAGCCAGAAGCTGGTTTAGGACCAAAGTTAAATGTCGAGGTAGATGGCACATCTGAAGCATCTATTTTCTTTTCTCCAAAGCCGAACCTGTTCTTCGGGAGGGTAGTGTCGAAAAATAAAGGCTTTGCGGCCTCACCGTTGGCGCCGCTTTTCTTTTCAGAAGACAAAGATTTTTCGGTAGCTATTTCTTTAGAGTTGCCAAATAACAGCTCCTTAGGTTCTTCAGCCTCTTCCTTGGTTTTTGATTCACCGAAATTAAATAATCTAGTGGGCTCGTCCTTTGTGTCGGTGGCCTTTTTGTCGTCTAGTTCTTCGACCTTGCTGTGCAAAACCGTCTTGGTGATGTCATTGGCACCAAGGATAGCAGCTCTCTTGTCCAAGGGCTCCAGAGAGATCGGCGTTCTCCGCTTATTTCTTGCAAACGGATTATGGAGCGGTTTACTGTTGGACGTGGAAGTCAGGTTTGATGCTTGCTCCGGCTGTCCCCCTTCCAATATAGACAAAAGAGAATTGGCAGTATTACTCAATGGCTTCTTAATGCCAGAATCTTGAGTCTCCACCTCAGCCACCGTCCTATTAGCAGCAGAAGTCGATGAGAGACGCTTGGCCTTTCTGGCACTCAAGTTCGGGGCTTTAATTCTCGTTCTGTATGGAGACGGTAAACCCGAAAACTGGTACACCCGCTTGACCGAGACATTCCCCACCGACGTGTCAGTGAATGTATGGTACACTGGCTTGTAGTCAGGTGTGGCGAGCGTCGTGGAGTTTGCGTCGTACATGCTGGTGTTTCTCAAGACTTTCTGAGAGTACGGAGCAAACGTTTGGTTCTTGCGAATATCCACCGTGGTATCATCCTCTGTGTTGGCTGGTTTCTTCGGAGACTCGGGAAGCGGCAATGTGATGGACGCTTTAGATTTCTCCAAGAGAGACATGACACCTTCGTATTCAATCTGCGTTAAAGGTCTGTCTCCTTTCTCTTGGAAAAAACTCGAGAGAATCCGATTGGTACTGCGGTCACCCTCGATCATGGTGTTGTTTGCAGGCGTAGAAAACGATTCTGGTGGCGGAAGCACACTTTTGTTGGCGGTAACTTCAATGGGGTTGGTGGTTGACCGAGATTGCTGGATTTGGCCAGCTTCCAGCTGCGACCCAGCGGAAAAGTATCGTTTCACTTTGGACAAAAGACCGCCCCGGGTTGGATAAGGCAACACTTTTTCCCGGGACCGGTCTCGGTATGCTTTCATGACTCTGCGGTTGTCCATGACGGGAGTATGGAGAGGGTGGTAGTGTGCTGAACTTTGGTTCCAAAAAATTGTGATGCATCGTGTACGCACGTGACTCGGATGAGCAACGACTAGGAATTGTCGTCAAAAGTAGTGATTTTGTGTTGCAGAAAGGGCAAACGTGTATTTTTGGGATTAGAATTAGTACATTAGTGAAAAACAATTATAGATTTTCAAAGAATATAGCCCTTTGAAAGAGGGCATCTAGCTCCTGGGGTAAGTTGGTGTACGGGTGTGTATCTATTTGTACTATGAGAGGAAGAAGGAAAGTAAATGGGGAACACGGAAGTGAAAGGAATCACTCAAATAGCTTGAAATACCATGTAGTTTGCTCGATTTTTTCTCTTTGATTTACTCCAAATCTCCTCACTTTTAAATCACACATATCATCCTTTGTGTCTATATAGTCTCGCTGCTTATTTAAGACGCGATCAGCATCAACACGGATCCTGCATTATATAATACCACCTTTCACTATTCACTTACAAAATCACTTCTACAAGTCACTTCAAGTGGTCTCCCGCGTTCATTTTCATTGAAAAATCATTGCATCTGTACAATTTCAACGTAACCGTGCCAAAACTTTCATGTCAGCATAACCAGAATTCCACTCTACCATGGACTACATCTCGGACTCCGACGGCGACAACTCGCTTCCCGTGTTGTCTCCTCAGTGGGTTGATAAGGTGCTGCTACGAGATATTTTTTCCATTTTATCATCAGCATCGAAGTCTCGCATCCGAGACGAGGCTCGGGGCACTCCAATGGAGACATTGTATGACGAAATAGAGAGCTTGAATGACTCTTCACAGATGATGCAACTTGCTGATACCAGCACGTTGAATGCGTTCGAGACTTCAGAGAGACTGCTGTATGAAATTCCTACAAATGAGAATGAAAGAATTTCCGCAAGCGGACTGAAGACTTTGAATCCAGTGCAAATTACATCTCTGCCACTACGACAGGCTACTAGGGCTTCAGAAGCAAATGAAGTCACACATCATGTTGCTAATAATATGGCAGACTTCACCAACCAAAGGGTGTCTGGCAGAAGTCTTCGGAAAAGAACGTTTGCCAGTAGACACCCATACATCGCTGACCAAGCTGACTGGCTAGGCATTTGCACTGTGGATAGCATCAACGAAATGTTTAATGACGACGAAGACATTTCCAAAGTGGTTAAGGCACTTAATCATCTTTATTTGAAGCGTAAGAGACGGTACCCTGGCGAGGACCGTTACAAAGCAAAGAACTTCTACGCCCATTTGGGCAAAAGCAAACTTTTGGCAGTCACTGGGGACAGAGATATTTCCAATCTGGATGTTATCACTCAAACCGTTTCTCAATCTATTGGAGAAGCCGATGAAGAAGACTATCAAACAGATGATCAGGAGGAAGAAGAGGAAGATGATGACGATCAACTCATTCCTTACGAAGGACTCATACAAGCATCAACAATGAAAGATGTACTTCCCAGCGAGACACATGAATTCTCTTCAAGTAGTGAAACTGAATCGAGCGAAGAAGAAGAGCAGCTTATCAGAATTGGTGGAAAGTACAGAAAGCTCAGTCGTATTTTACGAGGAGTGCTTCCCGAATCGGCAAGAAGGCTAAGCATGTTCCAAGAAAAGAAACAGGTTAAGAAAAAGAAGAACATTGTCAAGCCGTTGCAACCACAAAAGGGCCTCGCAATCAAAAAGGTTGGGTCGTCGTACGCACAGTCTGAAGAATTGCGAAGAGAGCTCAATTCTTTCATCGATACCAACCAATTGGAGGAGGACTACAAACCTAATCACCAGAACATATTTCTGCATTCAATCCCAGATTTCGCTCACGAGCAAGTAAAAGGATATTCAGTATCTGAGTTGAGCTCGAACTCAGACTCCGATAGTGATTCAGTTGAGGAGGTTTTCTCAGATAGCATACGTGGTGATTTAACCCCAGCATTCTCACTCTCGAACGTTGACCCTCACCTGGGTTACATTGACGCTGATTCAGATTCTGCCTATGAAGCTGACCACATCAACTATATGTTTGCATCAGGGTCAAAAGCGGCATCCAACAAAAAGCCTACAAAAGTGTCAAGGGTACCTGCAAGACATCGTTCTTTCCAAGAGCGTAAGACAACATCAAAAGCTGCAAGGGTGGAATTGAAGGACCTGACGAACCTCTCCAATCGCAACCGAAAGCGGAGCTCTTCCCGAAGTTCTACATTGGGGACACTTAAACGAAGAAAACTTTCGTCACCAGTCGCCCAACGGACGACTCAAAGTACCAATGCTTCTTCCAAAGACGCGAGAGAAGGTAAAAATGTTAAATCTGGAAAGGCTAAGGATCAAAAGAGAATTCAAAAGCAACACATATTGCATCAAAGACCAATTGACAAGTCTTTCCAACGAGATCCAATTAAAAGTACAACCGTGTTTGAGGTTGAAAGCTCCACGAATTTCATACACAATCGGGGAACCTATGGCGTTTCGAATCTCGAGGCATACATACCATCGAAGGAGTTGCTTTTCGGTGACAGTAGTGAATTTGACCAAACTGATATTCTACCTTATAGCGAGTTTTCAAGAGTGAACACAATTGGTGATGGTCACATCTTTTTCAACGGAGAAGATGGTGTTGTCTTTACTTTAGTGGGGAAAAGGTACTCATTAGGGCTTTATCGGTTTGAAGCCTCTTTAAACCTTACCGAAAAGTATTTCATACAATTGCGCAAGATCGTTCTCGATCTGAATATGATGCTAAGCACGGATATTCGAGCGGAGATACATAAGTCGTTGAAATCAATGGTGAAGTGGATACTAATCGCCCGCAAGTCGCCTCTGGAAACACTTTGGAAGCAATTGCATAGTCTCTTGAACGACTTTACAAAATTACAGACTCGACTGATGAGACAACACCAGTCCATGGTTCACTGCCGTCTTTTGTTCATTTTCTACATATATATGCGCATGGAAGTGGCTGGACTTCCAACATCAGAAGCGCAATTGGTGAAAGCATTTGATGCTCATTGCTCCGACTACTGGTCTGTTTTCTTCCAAAGCTTTTCTGCAACTGAAATTAGTCATGAAATTTCTACTGAATCTAAGAGCAATATGCTTTCCGATTCGCTCAAGCTCATGTGCTCCATGTTCAAAACAAATCAGCTGTTTTGGTGGCAGCCAATCAATGAGGCCTTGCATGACTCGGTCCTGGTGATTGTGGACAAGGTTTCATTAATGGATGTTATTTACATACTCGCGTCCATTGTGCCTAAATCTAAGTATAACTGGGGTTGCTTTTTGGCTGTTTTAGGAGATCTTAAAAAGGATAAATATTCCCTAGCTTTCCATCATTTCATTGATATCTGTGTCTTGGCAACTCAACGATTGAGCTGGCCTCTCAATGAGCGAGTTATAACCCAATTGTATTCAACGTTCGCTCAGAGAAAGTTTGGGAATTTTGCTGATGAGACATTTGTTCCTCGTGCATTGGGTACTATCCACACACGATTGGATATCCCAGATTCAAGTGTGTTTGAAAGATTCATGAGTGTGCTATACAATTATGTCTCTGATCTTTCTTCGAAGAAAGATTTGAAGAGACTTGTGTCAAAATTAGTCGCATCGAGTCAATACCAGTACCAAAACGGACGAAAATATCAAATTCAATTTGTCAATCGAATCAATTTGATATCTTTGCTTTCTCAAGTATCTGATGTTGATTTGTCCAGCCCATTCACTAACTTAGTTGAGCTGATTTCAACCTCCAAAGACATGTTCATATACGGTCGCGCGATTGATGCATTGCTTCTCCTTTGCGAGGTTGAAAACAGCAGAGGAGACAGCCTTCCATTGAAAGCAATTGAAATTCTTCTTAAAAGTTTTTGCCAATACTTTGGCTCCCTTTTCGGCATGCCAGATTTGTTGAAGAGAACAATCCACTTCATCAGTGACTCCATGCAATGCAACAAATCCACCAATTTATTTAAGCTCATGTCCAACATAAATATGACCAGTTTTCCTGATGGTGATATCATGTCAGATTTATTGAGCATGATTCTTTTCTCATGTTTTGAAGTTGAGGCCCGTGCTGCTGACTTGACTCCATTGGATATTGAGAACGTTTCAAACTTTCAAAAGTCATTACTTAATCTTTTAGGAACCCAAATGGGGCGGATGACCATCCTACAAGCACGTCAACAAGAAAGAGTTGAGGAGTCTATTGAAATAGCTATCCAAATTTGGATGTTAACCGCGTCAATAACGGGAACTCAGCACTGGAACATTGTGATGTTGCAAAAGTACCCATACATTGGAAATTCAGATCTGAGAGAGTATTTTGTTCTTTTCATGTGTGAGGAGTATATGAAATCTGGACCACTTGATGCGTCTATAATTGGAGAGATAGATGCTATCATGCTCAAATGTTTGGCATCTTTCTCAATTTCAAAGTATGCTCTTACTCTTTACTCCAGATTATCAAGGACCCCGCGATCGATTTTCTGTTTCAAGAAGCCGCCCTCTTTGGATCTCAGTACTTTGATCCAATTACAAACATTCAGATCACTGCTTCTTTTATGTGTCATACAAAATCTTTGCGCTCTGTCTTCGTATCCTCAAGAAATTAAAATCTCATTTCTTAGAGGAGTGGTGGTTATCTTGCAAAACGAGTACTCCAAGAATTTTACTCTGTCCGTTTACGTTGACTTTTGCAAACATTTGGTCGACCTGATTCAGAGAATTGCCAAATCAATCCTCAATGATATGGATGAATTCTGGGATTTTGCTGTCAAACTCGGCTTCGCTAACAAAAAGATGCAACTTGCTTGGAGTGAATCAAATGAACTTGATAGGCTTCAAATGCTCAACAACGAATTTCTCAACGCTTTACAGTATAACAAAGCTATTAAGTCTGCATTGGAAAAGTGGATAAGCTTGAGTCATTTGGGTACCGTTTACTCATTGGTACAGATCTACATATCGGCAGTGCCCATTAACGAGTCACACTGGGCCCATTTATCTCACTTGTTGAACTACGTCTTTTTTAAACTCCAGAGCTTTCAACTTAAAGTACAAGAATGTGCTTTTAAAACATTTTTGGAGTTATTGGTCGATGTAGCAGCCATGTCTTCCCGGTGGAACAACGACAGCTACATCATTTATCAACTTGACGCGATTTCAACATGTTCTTTGATATATCAACATGCATATTATATTTACGATGGTTATAGAGACAAGTCTGAGTATCTCAGGATTGCAGATCAGTTCATTTCGGAGATCGACAAACATGCATCAAAGGAGTTTGACCCAAAGAATCCATTCACAAATGTGACATTCGGAATGCTCAGAAATGCCAGCCATTCGTCATACCTTCCCCCATTTCAACATACCACTGACGACTATTCCAAAGCATACGTGGTACAGGATACCCAACTTTCCACTCTAAAAAAAAAACTACACCCAGAGAAGATTGATTGTGGCCTAGAATTTGATTTCGACATTTAATTCCAGCGTCGCTTCGCAGCATTCATTTCCAACATCAACTACCTGCATCGATTACCAGCATTATTAATACACATCAGAAAGGAATTATCCACCAAAGCCTCACTGAAGACCACGCTGAGCCTTGATGAGCTCTATCTCAGCTTCTAGCTTGTCCTTACCTCTCTTTACATCTAGCAACGCCACAACTGCTCGGATCAACTCATCATACTTAGCCATTGTCTTACGCGTTGGCATAATCGGCTTCCACGTAGTACCTCCGGCTGTGGGAATATCGAGTTCCTGCAACATCGTGTTAACAGACTTGAACACAGACTGTCTTTGCTGTAGTCCAGGTAGTTTCTGTGTGGACCGTAAAATGACTCCTGGTGTAAGCCTCTCGTTTGCATGGTAATGTAAGCCGTAAGCTTCCTCTTCTTTTGTAGTAAGTCTCTTGGCGAGAAGTTGTTGTACTGCGCTTGGTTCGCCCTTGAATTGTTGATTTTGTTTAACAAGTCCTGAGAGATATTGCTGGAGGTGTGTCTGAAACCCTCTGTCTCTCTTGTATGACGACGAGGCAACCACGGGAATCGGAGGTGGAACAGGATCGTTGAATCCAGAAGCAGCTTTTTGTTGCATCTTTTTTTTCTGGTGTTTGTCCAAAATCATCAAGTTATTGAATAAGTTCGTCAAGCCTTGAGAAGAAAGGTACTGTTGAACTGACTGGGAAGTCTGCGGCGAATCTAGCAATGTCAACAAATGAGATCTCTCCACAAGCATCTTCTTTGCAGCAAGCTCGAAACGGCGAGCCTCAATAACAAGTGACTCCTCCTCTGCAATTTCTGCTGGAGTTCTCTTGAGGAGACTTTCGAGAAACTTTTTACGATCAAGCTCTGCAATCTTCGAAAAAGCATCAAGAGATTCAACCAAGCTGGGATTTCCTGTATCTCTGTACTTTAAGATTTTGGCTGACATCCTGTAGAACTGCTCCTTCAAGTCCTCCATCGACCTCTGGCATTCGGTTGGGAACCGATCCGCAATGACATGCCATTTTAGCTCGTAGTCTTTGCAGAGCTCGAAAAGAAGTTTGGTTTCTTCGTAGGTCCATTTTGGTGATGATTCAATGGCATCTTCACCGTCATCCTCAGATTCTTCTTGAGTTTTTGAGTCCTTCTCGTCCTCTTTGTTTTCTGGATCAGATTTGAGACTCTCATCCTTGGCATCAATCCTTTCTACAGATTGCTTTTTCGCCTCGACGCTCTCCTCCTTCTTAACCGTCTCTTTTTGCTTTTTTTCCTCCTCTTTCTTTGCATTCTCGCGTTCTCTTTCCCGTCTTTCTCTTGCTCGACGCTTTCTCTCCTTTTGCAACTCTTCCTCCCGCCCTTCGATCTCTACCATCAAGTGATCGAATGTTGCCTCATCAACGAACTCTGGAATGTCTAGTGAAACAGAAAACTTGTCGAAAAAGTACAGCTGACCCGCGTCGTCCTTCTCCAACAACTCTCGACTACCTTTCTGCCAATGGTGGAACGTAGGAGCATGCGGGTTCTTCTTATTTGGCTGAAACGAGATCTTTGTCCAGGGAGATACTCTTTGCTTTCTGTCTTTGATCCTACTGATACCCATATTCATGTTCACCAGTGGAGTATTTGGACCTAAAAGATTGTACAACTCTCTAGCCATGCCACCTTTCTGGAGAGCCGGCTGCTCGACTTTTTGCTTCTTCTTTGCAGGCTGAGCATTCTCATCTCGCTGGATGTTCAACACATCAAGAATATCGTTGGCAGACATGACAGAGATGTGGTCGTTGAATAAGTATTCTGACTTTAACCATTTGATTACATGCACTCTTATTTATGAATTTATATGGCTGTCCATTCGATATAAGTCCATGCAGTCACTGTTCATTCCATTCATAGTTTAATAGTTCGTTCATCTTAAATGTATATATATTTGAGATTAGCGGCTCCAAGTAATCATATCCCTCTCTACCATATTGAAAATAATGGGAAGGTCTGCGTCCTTGAATAATTCTTCCTTAATGAGATCAATCTTGGGACAGTTTTGAGATCCTACCGGGTGACATCTCTCCCAGTGTGATCCCCCATTTACCGCATTTGCACACTGACTTATCAATCACTTGGGTACTAGGAAACTCGATACTTTGGATGCTGCAATAATTCAACAAGCCTTAGCGGTATTCCGTGGTTTGTCGGATCTAAATACATCAGTACCTCTCGTGGTCTCAGAATGTACAGCTTCATAGGCCGAGCTTGGAATCAGGTACATCTGAAGTGAAACAGTAAAGAATAAACAGGTAAAAGTCAAAAAAAAATGCAACAAAAAAAGTCACAAACAGCAGCACTCAAAAGAAATTATATTTTTGGTCTTGATAAAAACATGAGGCTTAGGTATTGCACGCTAGTGGCCGGGTCTCTATGCGGAATAAATAATGTCAATGTATATCTCTGGGCGCCTCTATCCATTCAGTAGTGCCCATCTGGGTCAACCGACTCAACGCCCTAGCAAATGCAAACTTCTCCTCGTCATTGACAAACATCGATGCCTTTTTGGCAATCAGCTTGTCGAATCCGTGCTTGACAACCAAGTCGTCGTCTTCAAAAGTCTCCTCCATACCTTTATCCTTCTGTCTCTTATAAAGTTGGTAGTTGTCCTTGGCCAAATCCTCAGGCTCGACGAAGATGTCCTTAAATGCTGCTGCTCCTGTGGTGGCTATGCGGCCATGAGCATCGTATACGGCGTCCAAGAATGTGATAAATCTCCGAACTTTGTCTCTAACTGCAATACTCAAGTACGGAATATCCGTGACAATGAAAGATTTGTAATTACTTGCTAGTGTCAAGTAATCTCCAGCACTCAAGTTCTTTCCACAGAGTTCCTCAAAGGTGAATTGGGCAACATCTGGCTTGCAACTGATGGGAACCTTCAACTCCCTTCCCCAGACCGTCAAAGTGTCGTTCACCTTAATAATTTTATTCCTGTTGTTCTGGTTGAAGTAGTCAAACCAGGTCTGAGCGTGCTTGCGACTGGCAGCACTATTGACCTTGCTGTGGTACTTCACTCCAGGCTTTGGATATTGGTAGACAGAGGATACTGGTTTGGGGATCTTTCTGTAGTCTGTGGGTGAGTTCAAGTAGAAGACCCTGGTTTGTTTCTTGATCAACTGGATGCATGGAATAAACAGCACTCTTTGGATACCGTTGATGTACAAATCGTCTGGTGCTCGGTTGGATGTAGCGAACAAGATGACTCCGTACTCTGGACTGAGGAGAAGTGACAACAACCGTCTAAGTAACATGGCATCAGCTACATCGGTGACCTGGAACTCGTCAAAACATAGCACAGTGGAAGTCTGGGCGATTTCCGCAGCCAACAACGGAATCACATCCAAATCCATGTGTTTGTGCTCCATCTTAAGCTGGTGAGACCTCTTGTGTAAGTTTTGCATGAACTGGTGGAAGTGGAATCTTCTCTTTGGAAGATGCTCAGGCACTGTCGTGTAGAACAAGTCCATCAACATGGTCTTTCCACAGCCAACATCTCCCCATAGATAAATGCCCTTTGTGTGGTTCTCTGGGATCTCCTGGATATCTAACTCCTTTTTTTTCTTCCCGAAAAACGACTCAAAGTACTTGGCTACACCAATTTTGGGTTTCAAATTCTCCACATTCGGAGTCTCCACCTTTGGAGGTTTGTATGCAATAAGCTTACCATGCAAAATTGAAAGATTCAGAATGATTTTTCTCTGATAAGGATCATCTGTGAGCTTTCCTTCAGCAACTCGCTGGTCGTAGCACTCAATTGGAGATAAATGTGCTAAATATCGCTTGTGGACAAAGCTTGCAATGTGCCGAAAAAAAAAACGATGCGTCGGTAGCATATTTACTGGAATTGTCAAATCCCTTAACTCTGGAGAAGAATCTACAGAGGACCTCGGAGCTTCGGAGTTTTGACGTGTATTAGAACTTTGAGCTGTGGATCCTGTGCTTGTAAAGACTGTCACACTATTTTGGGGCCAGCCCGGGCACGACATGCAGGATTTACCCCAAGTTTCCCATTACCTCCGGGGCCTTTGGCCAGTAATTGGATGTAAGTCATTGTGATTTTTATTCTTCCGGGGTCATTATCCGGCAATGGATGCTTGAGGTTCAATATTTTTAGTGATGGACATTTTTGCCAATTTCGCTTCGACTGGTTTTTTATACCTATTTTGTGTCTGTCATCTCGAAGAGTAGGTCGTCATTGTCGTAGCTTATGTCCTCTTCATGATCTACAGGCAACATGCGCTTATCCTGTCTTGAACCATAATAGTCGTGGGCATCATCATCATCCTCGAACACATCTTCGTACTTGATTGTGCGTTTGGCCTTCACGTAGACTGAAGGCGAAGTAGCAAGCCCAGAAACCCCCTCAGTGTTTGGCAAATGTGTAGCATGGGCCATGGTGGTGGCAGTCAGAGGTGGTGAAACAAGCTTGTTTCCAGTAGACCTTAAATAAGAAACGCCACCTCCTGAAAAACTGCTTTTTTTGGGCAAGAAAGACCCTGGACTGCCACTGCCTTCACCACTATTAATACCACTATCATTTAATCGAGATGAGATCGAAGGCATGTGAGCATGATCATATGAGCCGGTAGGCAACGACGGTGGAGGAGAGTACATAGAATGGGATGATTTCCTGCTGGAAGGTTTACTGCCACTGCCACTTGCTTGACTATCTCGAGAACCGATTTGGTTATGCTGAAGAATCAAGCTTGCACTCACACTTTCTCCGAGTTCTTGGTGCTGGCTCTTTAAGAGCTGGAACCGGTTCAATGCCAGCAAATGGGAGCTGCTGTTATTGTTGGACGTTCCCAACTTCGAGTCCTGATGGCTTCCACTTAAATGGAGATCGGACCCATCGATCATCCGCACAAACGAGCTGATGTCGTCATCCACATACAAACCAGAGAACGGAACACTTGACGAGTTCAGCTCCAAGCTGGTACCAAGAAGTGACGGTGTCGTCTCATTGTTTGAGATCGAATTAAAGCGACTACTGCTGCTGAATCTGCGGCTCTGCCGTGATCCAAACGATGACGAAAATCTTGGAACTGACGACACATTTTCCCCATAGTGGTCGTCAGACTGTAAATGAGATCCGTGTGATGAAGAGATGGATCTTGGGAGTGCTGCGTTGATGTTATTGTGGGAGCCCGAGATGGCAATCGTGGTAGGAGTGTTCGATGACGAGATACTTCCTCTAGGATTACGCAACAAAGCAGCCAAAGAAGCGTTGGATCCAGATCTGTTACTTGTGATAGAGATATGCCTTTCTATCGATGACCCTGTGAGGCTGTTTTGCGTGTGAGACAATCCAGACAGAGGTGGCGGGGAGTTGCTGATAGAGCCCACCTTGAATGGTTGAATACTCGGGCGAATTGGGGCGATGGATACCAGTTTGTGTTTTGTTGATACCTTAGGCGTAGGTGAGCTTTCTTCCGGGTGATGCATTGATGTACATGGCAGCAACGAGCTCTTCTCGCCGTGCTGGCCAACAGCATCTCTGACCTTTGCAGAAGTAGGAATACCTGCTGACTCTGTGACCGGCACGGACTCAAACCTAGAGGCCAGTCTTGATGCTGATCTAGACCTTGACTGAGAGTCAGATCTCGACAAAGTCCGTCTGAATGAGCTGGACGCAGACTTCGATTCTCCCATTCTCGTTGCATCTGCTTGCTCTTTGTCCGAAATGAGAAAGTGATCGGATAGTCTTTCTTCATTATCTTGCACTTTGAACTTGTAGTGATTACGGTAAACCACAGATACACGGAGGCTTCCAAGAGTGGTTTCAATTGGCTCAAATGATCTCTGGGTCATGTGGGAATCCGTCAAGAGCATCTGGTGAGGAATGATCGACTTGGACAATCCAATTCTCCCCTTGGAGCTAATTGGTTGCTTAGCGTCCACAAATCTGTTGCGCACAGTCAAGTTCTTTGACAGCAGCTTGCACACATACTTCTTCAACTTGAAAGCCGGTAGCAATCGCGTAATCCCGTAGAGAACTCGGAGAAGCACAATTGCCTGCTTATATATTAGAGGAAGCTCGTCTATGGTGGAAGACAGAGCCAAGTTGCGATCAAACTCAATGAGCCACCGCTCAATAACAACCTCCTGCTTCTTCGATCCTCCTTCTGCCACTGTCCACGAGTTCCCGTCATCATCTTCTAGCATTACAATTTCTCTGGCACTTATCTGACGCATGTCCAAGTATGTCTCGATAATCAACGGAGGCAACATCTGCGTTTCTGCTTGGTTACGCCAATGCTTAATTTCGCCTCGGAGCCACTCGTCGCTCAGCACGGGCATCAGAAGATTAAACCACTTGTTGATTTTGGATGTCTGGCTGCTGCTCTCATTAGAATATCCCGCCAGTGTGGTATCAGGCACCGAACGGGCCTGGATCACCGTCTGCAGCGCCTTGGTAAAGAAATTTTGCATCACCACGATTAACTTGGCATGTTGCTTCTTCGTGTATGAGTCTGTAGTTGGGGTTCTTTCCATGGTCAAATCTCGGACTATTAGGTTGCTCTTAAAATGCTGATACAGAGATCGCTAGTATATAATCAGGAGATGGTCTTTGGGTGAATTGGCCGTGTGAATCACAATTGACACGCAAACGCAATTTCCACTGGTTGAGTGTGGAGCACCTGGGATCAGATACAGAGAAATGGGAGACTTTGCAGATTTTAGACGCAAGCGACTAAAAATCCAAATAGTTGAAACGATGCTAGACCCTTTCAAATAAGTGGTGGGTCCAGAATGTGAAAGATGGAGTGGATCAGATAGTTCGCTAAATGTGAAGTGACTTAAGGACCCAGTCACTATGAAGGGTTAGCCAGTGTTTCCTGCAGGATAGCTACTATAGAGGTGGAGAGCCAAAAGCTACTAAAGGAAAGTAAACTTTGCGAGGGAAAAGTGAGAGTTGAAGGGGAAACCCTTACTATATACTGTGATCTTTAATGAGCGCCGAATAGCCACTGAGACACTACACTTTTGGTGACTAATTGGTGGGCAAATGATTTATCGATAAGCGTGGGGCCAGGTGGCTCTGCAGGTAGACAATGGACCTGATAACCTCGCCTCAACGGCAAACCCCGACAGTTGCCGTAATTTGTGGGTCTTGTTATAAAATAACATTATGTTCTTTTTCATAGTTATTGCTTGAGAGATTCGTTCAGTGACACTCTCCGAGGAGCGCCTGCCGGGCAACATCCATATCTGCACAGAGAAGCAATGCTCTTTGGAGCTCTCTGCGAGTTCCTCTATTTATGTAGGCCTGAGAAACCTCAATGGCTGTTCTCTTGGAGTCTGAGAGTAGAGCTGTCGACAAGGCCATGCTGGAGCTAAGATTGCGCCAAATATTGTAGTCCTGGGGAAATAGGGTTGCAAATTTCTGCCACACTTTAGACCCTTGACTATCAGGAATACGGTCGGTGATCTCAGCTAAGAGTTTGGGAACCAAACGATTAGTGTCGCCCATTAGCTCAACCAACAGCAACCCTTCGAGCTCTTCCTTAATTGGCACAAAGTAGTCTTCGAGATCGTCAACAACAGAAATGGCACCCAAGGTGAGCACGACCATGAGCGACGAGCCATTTTCCTCGATGAAGGAGAAAAGCTGGTCGATGGCTGCCTGTTTCGTTTCTGGAGTATTGTAAGCAAACAAGACCTGGGCAATTAACGTCACAGCACGGTGGGACTCGCTGTGCTCGCTGAGGATCACCTTTAATTCTTCCAATGCATCGTTAAACTGGTTGTTGAAGAAGAAGGATAAACCAATTACAATTCTTGACGAGAGCAATGCATTGCGCACATCGAGAGTCGGTTCTTCCTCAGCGAGAATGTCAAGCGTGAACTGAGCATTATCAATTGCCTTTTCATAGTCCTCCATACCCAAACACACTCTTGCCAACAGGGTCTTTGCTTTGGCAAACTCCACCAACACGACCAGACTTTCTGACTGTTCATATTTTTTCTCCAACAAGTCACATAGCTTTTGCCCAACTTCAATACTGGTGTTGTATGTGTGGCAACGCTCGCTGAGTAGAAGAGCAAGCTTCAACCCCGTTTCATTGTTGGGTTGCATCTTCAAGAAACTCTGGATTGCAAAATTGGCAATACTGAATTCCTGGGCAGGCTCAACTTCTCTTGCGTCATTAGAGTTGCCAATTCTCTTATTGACAATAGAAAGTGCATAGCACAATTGAGCAAGTGGGGATCTACCATTAGACAACACATAGGCATGAGTCGTCAATCTTGATGCTGTTCTTGCATCTCCTTCAACTTCAGCTGTCAAAGCATTTCCTAGCCAGGACACTGACTGGTCTGGAGCAAGAGAAGTAGCTCTATCAAACGCTTCCTTTGCTAATTGGGCGTCACCAAAACGCAAGAATAAAGCTGCCAAATTGGTCCAAACCTGAATATCACGCAGATCTAAGATACTCGCCTTGATGAAGCAGTGCTGAGCAATCTGAGGATTCAGAGATACATAGGCATTTCCTAAGGCAATCCAGTACAGTGCATTACCGCCCTCAATCTGGATAGCTTTCTTCAAAGAAGCTACAGCACGATCTCTGTACAAACTCTGTCTCTCGTCTCCAGAGTTGAAGCCTTCCAAATAAGCCAATCCCAAATTGGAATGAGTCAAAGACCTCAAATATTTGCTGACCTTCTTGGGCAAAACTGCAATAGCTGCTCTTGCCGCAATAATTTGCAACATTGAAAGCGACTCGATATACTTCTCCTCGTGGAACAATTTAAAGGCTTTCTCCTTCGAAACATCATCACTGTCAATATCAGAGACTGTGTTTAAAATCTCAATGACAATATCAATTGGAAATTCTTCAATGTTCGACTGCACTTTGGATACCAAATTAAGACACTCGCCAAGAGACTTCCACAAACTCTGAGAAGTTGGGTTAATCTTAGATGCCTTTTGGATTGTTTCCATTGCAAACTTATTGACCAGAAGGGTTCTTCCAATAAAACCTCCGAGGAGCAATTGGGCAGAGTAGTCAATACATTTTTCGTAAAGAGCATTAAGTACGCATTCCTCATCGTTGCTCATTTCGGATGACTTTTTCAAGATTTCAATGCCATCAGCGAAGTCACCGATTTCACAAATAGCTAATCCAAGAAAGTAAAAATTGATCCATGAGTCAGGATCAACTTTTGTTGTATGTTGAAACACTTTTATTGCAGCATCAATCCTACCACAGTTAAAGTAAGCTTCTCCCAACCCTATCCAACACTCAATATCCATTGCTTGCATTCTCAACGCAGTCTGGAACCATTCAATGGCCTTACCATCATCCTGTTTGTTAAGAGCAGAACATCCTAGCACTCGGTATGGCCATGACTTGTCGGTATCCTCATGCAATGGACTAAGTAATATTCTTCTGCTTTTCTCGGAAGTGACAACTCTCTTACATAGGATCTCCGACACATCCCATTCGTTTTTCTCAGCAAGATCGGCGACGAGGTACTTGGCTGCGGTGATTTCAGCGACGTCCAATTGGAAGGCTTTGTAAAAGCACTTCTGAGCTCTTGTCTTGTCTTCATAATAATCATTGTAAAGAACACCCAAAAGTGTGAATGATGGTGCATGGTTCTTTGAATCCTTCAACGACTGAATCAAAAGATCATAGGCCAACTTGACCGCACTATCCTCGACAGGTTCCTCTAGCAAATAGCTCTTTGCAAGTCTCCATTGTACGCTAGCCCTAGCCTCCAACATATTAAGCGACGAGCCCTTGACGTTAGCCAATGCCTTGTGAAGAGTCTCACGACCGGATTCGTAATTTTTCATTAAAACATTGCACCATCCCAATTCACTGAGAGCCCTCCAGTCATCAGGGAAGTCAGCAGCAACACCACTTAGCATTGAGTTCGCTTGGTCTAATTCGCGTTTCTCGAGCAAAATTAAACCTTTACCAATCAAAGCCTGCTTATTCTTGGGATTGTCATTAAGGATTCTATCGTATAACTGAAGTGCCCTGGAAAAATTCTTGGGTGCTTCATGGTACGTGTAGACCGTAGCAAGCAGGCACAAAATGTCCTCCTTACAGTTGACAAGATCAATGCCGTAAGTTCTTTGCAATTCGGCAAGCTGACGAATAGCCATGGTACACTTGTCAGACCCGATTTCATACTCTTGCAAGTGAATGTAGTAATTGCAAATGATACGGTGCGCAAACATGGAGTTCGTGGACTTAGCGTACCCCAGTTGCATCAAGTCGAGAATCTCATTTGGAGAAAAGAATCCATCTGTGACGGCCTCATCTGTCTCGATGATGTCTATTTCTAGTTCAATTGTGGTATCTTTCGACGAAGACTTTTGCGAACGCATTTCTTTCAACTTTTCCTTGTTAAAAGGACACAAATCACTCATGGCATAGGCCAAGAGAATGTAGCCAAGGCCCTCATTTTCAAATTTGGCAATAAACTTGAATACTGTGTTCTCATCCAAGTCTGCGAGAGATTTAGGATCCATTAGGTCGAAGTAGAGGGTCCATGCAAAAATATCGTCGGTGTTGACTAGTACCATATCCTCACACATGACCTTAATTTCTTGTAAAAGATCCTGCTTCTCGGGAATGATTCTGAGGATTTCAAACTCGTATTTGAGGTATTCAGACTCATATTGGCTCCTCAAGTCGTCGTCTTGGCAGTAGTTGAGAAACTCCTTGTACAATTGGGAAAGTTTGAACTGCTGGCGAATAGACCACTCCACCTCGTTTAATTGTGCTTTGAGCTGAGGGGTCAAAATTCTAGGCAACTTGAGCTTCTCCTTGGCAAGGACCTGCCTGACTTCTTGCGCCTCTTTATTCTTGAGCAACGTGATTAGCTTCTTTAAGGTTTCCTCGGGCTTGCCCATGCTTCCATCGAGCAAATCGCCCAATTTTGTTCCTGGCAAGATGGCTCGAAGGAAAGCTTCATTCAATTCGGAGTCTGATTGATATTTATGTGCATTCAAGTAGTTATAGACTTCTTTGATCACTTCTCCAGTACCGATTTCCTGGTCAATCAAGACTTCCAAGTAACCCGTGAGAATCTCGAAAAACCTGTGGTAGTCATCCTGTGACTTCCCCACTTGGAAGTATCCCTTCCATCCTAGAAGATTAGTAGGTTGGAGCTCGATAGCCTTCTCAAACGACTTGGCAGCCTTGTCTAACTGGGAAAGAAGCTGGTAAGATTTGCCTTGGAAAATGTGGGCAAAATAGCAGTTTTTATCATAACCCAAAGCATCTTCCGAATACTCGAGAGCAAGCTCAGGATCTCCGCTTTCGATTGCCGCTTTAGCAGACTTGAGCAGCTGCTTTAAAGACATGGATAGTAGACATAGATACTCTGGGGCGACCTGTCGTTGAATGGATATGGTCACGTGACATGACTATCAGAAAACGGTGATCTTTGTAACTACGAAGAGGAGGAGATAGAGTTAGAGGTTTGGTGAGACAGATCGGTACCAGGTAAAGTACATTTGGTTACCCATTTGACCACTCTAGTCAAGCCAATGACTTTCTGTTCTCGGAAATTCAAATGAGAGTCTTCTGTGAGAACCTCCAGCTACAACAGGACATTTCCATACATTTAAGAATAAAAACAAAGTAAACTTTAAAATTATTCCCAAATAATCTCCCTGTACACTATTCATACTCCAAAAACCGTCAATTCACCTCAAAATCTCCTACGTCCCTGCCATCAACACGGTCACGTGCGCGCATATACTCATCACCAAAAATTATTTCACCATAATAGGACCTTCAGCCAACATCGTGCCATGACCGTGGGACTATCCGAGTCTGCAAAGTCGCAGTCCCCATTCTCCTACTTGTACACGCGAGTTGCCTCCAACCACTTGGGCGAAACATCCGCCATCGTCATCTCGTCGTTGATCTCATATGGCCATCTGACTGCGAAAGAGATCCATATTCGAAGCAAAGTCCCGCTTAAGCAGGTGAAGACGGCGCTCGTATGCCTCATCCAGCTCAACTGCATTCACTATTGGAGCGATTCGCCGACGAAAACCGTACACTACTCGTTCAACGAGCGTGGGATCTTGACCCTCTTGCATGCTGGAGACATCATCTCCAGAGTTAAAAGCCTCTACGGCGACGACTCCGCTGAGTTGATCCAGAACATCATAGAGAACGGTAACCTCACTGTGCGAGAGTACATGGCATCTTTGGCCGACGAGCAGGTGCAGCACGACAAAATGGCTCTTCTTGTCCGTCTCTGCAACGACGGTTGGCTCCACAGACTACAGCCGTTCAACTTTCAGCCTGTAGAGGACGTGTGGAACAAGTTGTACCAAGAGACGTTGAAAAACACTCCACGCTCGGCCACCACCAGTGAGGTGAAGCGTGTGGCCGAGGCTAAGGAGAAGACCAAGTTGAAGTTCAACGAGCTCTACCTGTCTGGAAATGAGACCAGAGACTTGATCACTGTAGTAGATGGCATCCATAAGTTGCGTTCCGAAATCACGGTTGCATTCAACTTGTCCCGGTACGAGAAGTACTTGCGTTCACGTGCGTTGGTGGAGTTGGCCAACTCCAACGTAGGCCTTATTACATCGGCCATCTACAGCAAGTGCTGCTCGCTCATTGAGGCCAAATCCCCCGAGTTACGTCATCGCTTTCTCGAAGTGACGGGTTTGATCAACGACCCCGAAGAGCTGAGAATGTTCTTGAGTTCAGTTGAAAACGCCTTGGTCGATAACAAGGCCACAGTATTCACCATTCGAGATGTGGCCAGACAATTGCCTTCACACTTGGACTTGCGCAACTCTATATTGACACAGAACTTCTTGAAGCCTGCCAAGCGCGCCAACGAGGACATGGACGGCCACTCCTCCAAAAAAGTCAAATTGGAGGATGGCCTGCCTGCCCCAGCACCAGCACCGGAAAACGGAGACTACGATAACGACTACAATGACCATGACAACCACAATCCACATTCGATCTCGCTTATTGCAGAACATATGAAGCTTCTCACTTCGAGCAACGTGCCATTCTTAGTGGAGGTGGCGCCTGGCTCGTACACGATTCCCTACTTACAACTCACACGAGCCATCAAACAGCACAACTACGAGATGCTCATCAAGACCACAATGGGAGCCAACTCACTTCGAGTGCTTAATTGTATCAAGTCCATGAAGTTGGTGGACGAAAAGGCCATATCGAACTCTGTGTTATTGAAGGAGCGAACTGTCAAAAGCGAAATCTACAAGTTGGTCAATATGAACGTCATTGAGATTCAAGAGGTGCCCCGAAGTGCCGACCGTGCGGCACTGAAAACGTTCTACCTCTTCAGACACAAGGAGCTTCCCCTGTACAAGTACTTAAGTTATGCGCTTACCTTTACTATGGCCGACATTTTGACAAATATTGCTCAGTTCAAGCTGGAGCACAAGATTTTGCTTGAAAAGTGTGAGCGTGAGGATGTCAAGGGAAAAGAAGAAGAGCTTCTATTGGAGTCCGAATTGAAGACTCTCAGAGATTTACAGCAGCGGGAAGTTAGCAATTTGGGACGGTTCAACCGCACAAAATGGCTCTATGTTGTGTTTGGAGTTTTATAGCAATGATAATGCAACAAGAAAGGGCAAATAATAGATTCTAGAAAATAAAAATCCACGACCGCATTCACTTAGTCATACACTTATAATTCGATTTACAAGCTCTCAAATTTCCAGATAGAGTGGGATTGTCATAGCAATACCTTATATTGAAGTCAGCATTGTAAATTCTAGCTATTAGCTCGAAACACATTATCCAACAATGGCATGTCCCGTGACTATTGGATCATGAAGAGATTTCGGGGTCTTCAGCGACCAAATTACAACAGCCAGTTGAACAACCCAAAGAAGTATTTCATGGTCCGCGTCATGGCCAGGGTAACAGGTCTCGTAGCTTAATCTTGAGAGTCTTCTAGATCGCGTAGCTTAATCTTGAGAGTCTTCTAGATCGCGTATGCAATGACGATACTGGATCACTATCACTAAGTCGCTCCAGTAGTAGTTAGGGAACCGACTGGCATCGACACATCAACCGAAAAATTTGGCTGGATTCGAACCATAGTACACTGAGCTCAAGTGTCCCAAGAACAAGACCATACAAATGACAAAGAAAGTCACGAAGGTAGTATCTTCCATCTCAATTGAGCTTCTAAACAGTCATGAACAGCAGCCAGTTGAAAGAGAGCAGTTTCAAAGGTGTCAATGAATTCACATATGTAATTGGAAGCACCACGTAATGCGTTGGTGAATGCAATTGGGCCCCGATTCATAGCAGAGACGATATCAGCAGCAGCCAACCTTACTAGCGATAATCTGGACAGAGAACAGCACCTCTGATTAAAGCTACGGCGCCAGCCTCAACTAGAGATAAGTTCATGGCAGGCTTCTAACTACTACCGGATGCTCAGACGAACATGTAAAGTGTTACCATGGCCAGGACCAATGGGATCATAATCAATAGGCCTGAATTGTAGCCGACAGTTGGAATATCTACTTGCTGGCTGACAAACTTTACAATTAAGACGCATTCCACAAAAAGGTAGAAATTCTAAGGAACCTACCAAGGAATGCAATCAAGTGGTTATTGGCAGAGGCCTCAGTAGGATGTAGGGAGTACTGTAGCTCACCTGATTTTCGCAATCTCCGTTGGCAACTATTAAGAGAAATGAGAAAAAAAAAAGAGAGAAAATTAAAATCTACTCTTGGAAACTGGCAGGAAACATGAATATTAATACCCCGGGGCCGCGCAGAGTTCATAAATGTAGAGTATGAAGCCCGCGCCTACAAGAGACTATCCAAGAATGTGGGAAATTGGAGGTTCTTTCGACCGCATTTTAAAACCGATAGGAGAGAGCATTTTTGTGTAAAAGTAGAGAAACTTCAATTTTCTGACGCAGTTTCGAAGATTGGAATGGAAGTCCTGTAAATTCTCTGCGAGATGAACGCATCTTGTTTTCGGTTGCATATTTACGGCTGTACGCTCACTGTCTGTAAGTGAAGCATTTGAGGACGTCATTTTTGTGTGTACAGGAACGGTCACTGGGCATTATAAGCAGTTTCTCATCGACTTAATGGATGTGCTCGATGGTCAACTAAACTGGCACAGGAGTCATCTGTTAATGGATAATCCAGGTATTCACAAGCGTCCTAGCATTTCACGGATCGTGGTGGTACGTGTTATAAGTGCGTCTCTCTTCCACTTGAACTCAATCCTATTGAGCAATTCTGGCATGGCGGTCAAAAGCAGACTTTAGAGAGAAAGATTATTGGCAAAAGAAAATTTCCCTTTAGGATTGAGGAGGTGGCAAATAATGAAACATTGGAGGCGTTTCAAAATTTTGTGAAGCACTCCAAGAATCAGCTTAGTAAGTGCTTAAACATATGACACATTTGAAGCACAATGTAAATCAACCAAGCAGAACCTGTAGTAAATAATTCGAATTTACAAGAGAGAGTGTGCGAATTTATCAATGTGTGTTATATAGGGAATTACTGTTCCTATTTGTTCACATACTCTACGAGGTATTGATGTATGGGTACGTCAGTGCGGTAACAATAAAATGCCTTCATGGCATTTCATCAGATTTTCAGACAAATGAAATGGAACGAGCCAACACCATGGCATTTGGGCTTATTGGACTTGTTAGATAATGGTTGATAATACCACTCTGCAGTAGGTCATATTAATCTGCAGAAAGTTTTTATGATAGGTGAATCAGGCTGAAACTCCATTAGGATGTCGTATCAATTTTGGGTACGTAAGACTCGGAGCATTGATGATCTTGCTCTCTGAAAATATTCAAAGACGCAGGTCTGCCCATGATTTGGTGAGTGGACCGACATAGAGAGATCAAAGAAAAGTGGTACATTCGTTTGGCATACAGACTCAAATATATACCTACAAGATAAACGAGCTACGAGGAAATGAGTGAAATTAACAGCTACTGCGTGAACTTAAATCATGTGGTGGAGTTCAATATTCATCACCCTGCATGTACAGGGTGACATGCAAAATATGACTATTTTTGGCCGTGAGCTGCACACACGCGAAATCTTTTGACAAGGCATTACAATTGAAGGCCAATGGCCTTAGAGCTTATCCTTCCGTATTTTCTATGAATGCTAAGACTTAGAATAGCAATTGAAAACAAATGTTTTGAACTCAAGATTCGGTTTCTTAATTTGGATTTTTTAGGTTGCAATTACAGAAATGTGATTCTTGACGGATTCCTCACGAAATTAGCATAAACAGAAATTGTTGCGAACTTGAAGAAATACTAAAATGTGGATATTCGGGGTCAACAAGGATACAAAGATTGCTTTTTCTATTTGCTCTACGTACATCATTATTTTCTCTTGTACCCTAAAAGAAACAATAAAGTACTAAAAACAGAACTGATTAATAAATACCATTGGGATTCTTATGCTCTTTTGAGTCAAGCACAGGCTTTCTTGCAATCCCAATGCTCAGCTAACTTCGAGTCGTCATCGAACTGGAAAATGTCGTTGATGTTGAATCCAAGGTCACCCAAGTAACTGATACAGTACAAGTGTACAGCGAGCAAATTACCATCAACAAGAAATCTCTCACACATCTCCTTGTTAGCATCGTCCCTCTTCCAGAAGGAAAACTCACGCGGGGAATCTGGCCCGTCTTCAAGATAGGGATTGTGCTGTTTGTGGTGTGGCGAGATGAAACTATCCAACGCCTTTCTATCATTGCTATAAAATATGGTCAAGAATGCTCCCACCATTGTGCTAATCGTTTGAGTCAGATGAGTATTGTGGTGCGGAATCAAGTCTCTTATTGTTTTGAGGGCTTTGTCGATTTCAGCTTTGTATGCTTCGAGAGACGTTGCCAGTACGTTGAAATTTTCTGAATCTACAATTAAATTTAGAGGAGTTCTTTCTTTTGAATATTTCATTGAGACTTTCATTAAATAAACGTAAATTCATAACAGCAATGTGAAGAACGCATCAATCGACCTCTGACTTTTGCAATTGTGGGGTAAACACGTTTACCATTGTGCCGGAGTCTGAGTGGATGAAACGCGGAAGTGAGAATATTGCTCTGTGTCGAATTTTAAGTCTCATCAAATGATTCAAGCCCATGCAGTAACTGCTAATATTCATATTGTAATCAATCGTTTATCCTGTAGGTATATACTTGATACTATCGACCTGTGCGTTTAATAACATGTAGTTATTATTCTTTTTCTCTCTCTGTCATTTTTGAATAATGGACAGACCTACATCTTTAAATAGTTTTCCATTGATGAGATCATCAATGGACTGAGTCTTACATATCGAAACATGGAACGACATCTCTACGGCGTTTCACCCTAACAAATTAGAGTGGTATGATCTCTACCGTTGTTAATAGATCATCCCAATGACTGATACATCCCAGCATAGCTCAACAGCCCACCAAATCCTTAATGCTTATTTATGGTAGTGGCCTATTTTATTACGCTGTCTGCAGATCTGTAAACACCTGCATATTATATACACATCTGTACCTCTTATGTTTTAAGAATCAAGTTTCGTTATTAAAGCTGGAGTTTATGTGCAATCCACCTCAGTGGTTCTGGAGCCATGTGAATATCTTGCAACATGTACCATTCCGCGTGAAATTGTAAAGTCCTGACGGACCTTCCGGAAATTTCCCAAACGAGAAGTCTTGATGAAAGTTTGAAATGTACAATGTGGATCTGAAAAATTAATCACGGTCTTTACACCAGAGAAAAGAGCAAGCAACATGACGCATTCATATTCACTCATTTGTAACGGTGAGATATAACGGGGGAGTTCTGATGTCGATAGTCAAAAGACGTCATGTAAAGAGGATTTCAAGAAGGTAGAATGAGAAGTTTCTACGTAGTCGACTGTAAAAGTGTGATTCAATCAAATACCCAATTGAGAAAAAAGCTGAAAATTTCTTGCAAGTGTTCAAAGTCGCTATAACATCTGGGATGGACAAATCGATATTCACTGATCGTCGATAAGTTCTTAAACACATCTTAAGGCTGAGACAAGCACTATAACATTTACAATGTCAAGGTCAATCCAGAGACAAACCCATTCGTTCAGGTATAGATAGAATATTCAAAACGGTCAGATCATCTGGAACTTAGAGTCCATTAAGTAGATATCTCCAGGAAAGTACAGCAACAATGCTATGAGGCAATATCCTCCCCAAATGAGCCATCCAGCTCCTCTTCAATGAGCTGACCAAGCCCCCATCGCTTGCATTACTTTTCAACCTTAAGTAATCAAACTACAAGTAGTAAATGAGCCACAAATTACCATCTATTCAGTCGCCAAAAGAGTGCTCGGTCCACAATAGATGACTGTTCCGCCCATTGTTATGTTCATTGGAGATCGGTCACTATTATTATTAGCACCGCCTTGTAAAACTGACACTGCATGCAAGTGAATCAACTATAATGAATTTTGAACTGCACCACACGATTTAACTTCATGCAGTAACTATTCATTCCATTCATGTTTAAGTGGTAGGTATATATATTTGATTCTGTTAGTTTACGTATGTAACACTCTTCAGATCCTGCTTGCCCTTCCCAACTGATGGGCAAACCTACGTCCTTAAATAGTTTTCTCTGGATGAGATCATCAATGGACTGGGTCTCGCTTATCTATTGAGAGCAATATCCATATCGGGAATTAGCCGTCGGTACCCATCTCTATTGGGAGATAGCCGTGGATCACATCCCTACTGGGAAAGCATATCCGCAAGGCGTCTCATCCCTGAGTCGTCAACTGATAAGAGACCTCCTAATGCCCCTATTACTCCTAATGTGACATTGGCCTAATTCCATATGGTTATCTGCAGGTATGTAAAATGCCTACACGCATTTTACCTATACTGCTCTGATGTACCCTTATACACCAGTACCTCTCAGGCTCTCAGTATCAATAAACTATCAGTTGGGTGCACGACCAATATTAACGGAATAGAGCTCAATCGTCGATTATCTTCAAATGAAGCTGCACAGCAAATTGCCTATCTTAACTATACGGGTTCCGGCGAGCCACAGGCTCCATTGTGGGTTGGCCGTTATTTTTGTAACTTATGACATGTAAACATGCCACCATCAAGTGTTACGATGTGGAAACTGAAATTCCGGCTATTTCTTTTCTGAAGATTGCTGTCAATTGTCGGCCTGCCGGCGAAAGTTCCCTGTCAAGATTTGGAGAATAGCACGATGTTTACGAAATGCGTCCGGCATACACTAGGAGGAGCCCAGTGGTCGAATACAGGCAGATCTTCTAACAATATAGGGTCGCCTTATGCACATGAACAGATCACTAATAATTTATAGCAATTCGAATTCAAGTATTTAACGACGGGACATAGGCCATTCGTGCCTTCTCTCCTTTAATTCTGGGCGTGATGAATATGAACTCGGGGTTTTATGGTGGATGCGTGATGATATGGATTAGTGCTCACTTCATTTACACCGTGCTATCAATATTTGTAACACGGTATGGAATACCTATATAAAGACCTAATGAATCTTAAAGACACCACTGATGGACCACGGCTTGAGCAAGGTCCTTATACCGTGTGGTCAGGGGCGTCACCGCTGTAAAACCTGTCCGAATCTTCCCCATCATCATCTGTGGCCCGAATATGTTGTATAATAAGTATTTTTCGCCTCGACAGTTGCAAGTAGCCTGTGGGAAAAGGAAAAAAATCTCACGATGAAAATCGCTCACTAAGTCGTACATGTATAAAGCTAAAGAAATCTTGAGTAGTTCACCCATTTCTCAAGCCATGCATCCGCATTGCTGGTCGCGTAAGCAACGATGGTGATTCTCCATCTTGTGCTGTATTGCCGATAATCAAGACACATTCTGACAAGCTAATCAACACGAGTACATCATATCGAGCACACTAAGACCGTATTTCTCATCAATCTAATTACCATGCTCGTCGAGGTAATGATTGAAGTTAAGAGGAGGAGATACAAGCCTAAGACTAGCACACCATCGTCCGACCACAACTTGCTAATAATATATGATTTCAAAATCCGCTACACATTCCAGCAATGGAAAAGACGGTAACGTTAGTCGGAAGCCCCCTTACAGCAAATATCCTACGATTCTTACAAATTGAGAAGAGAAAAGATGTGAATTCCATAGTAAACGCCTCGAAACATAATCTAACTGCCCGGCCAACAGGGCAGCGTGTAATTTTGAACTATAAAAAAATCCTGAAAATGCAAATCTATAGAAAACTCAAATGAAATAGCCAAAAATTGCGAAAGTTGCCAAAAGTATCAAGTAATTAGTACCTGGAGCTTCATACTTCAGGTAAAGGATGTACTCAAATAAAATAGGCACAGAAAATTGCGATAATCGACAAATGTATCGAGTTCTTGGTACCTGAAGCTTCATAAGACAGGTTAATGGTGTAATAATGGTTGGAACTGATGGTAGAGCCAGAGCCTGTTGAGCTGCCAGAAGTCACGATAGCCGTCTTTGACTTTGGTACCTCCACAGTCACAACACTAGAAGTGTAAGTCAATGATCCAGAAGTAATGGTCACTTGTCCTGTTACAGTGGTGGAATACGATCCCGTCCACGGCACAGTAGTGGTGGATACACCACTAATAGAACCGAGGTGAGAGATAATTGTGTACAACGAACTGGACTTGTCGGCCGTCACAATCACAACTCCAGAGGTAGTCTGTGTGACTCCATTCGAGAAGGTTGTAGTCCAGCAGCTAGTGTACGTAGTCAACCCACCAATAGATGCGAACTTGTAAGTAGTAGTTGTCAATGAACCGGACATGTCGGTCGTCACAATCACTTTTCCTGAGCTAGTCTGTGTGACACCGTTAGAATAGGTAGTAGTCCAGCAGCTGGTGTATGTGGTCAATCCACCGATGGAGGCGAACTTAGAAGTAGTAGTTGTCAAATAGCCATCTTTATCAGTCATTACAATAACAACCCCAGATTCAGTCTCCGTGGAACCATTGGAGTTAGTGGTAGTCCAGCAGCTGGTGTAAGTAGTTAATCCAGCAATAGAGGCGAAACTAGAAGTGATGGTTGTCAATGAACCGGATTTGTCGGTTGTCACGATGACTATTCCAGAACCAGTCTCCGTTGCACCGTTGAAGTTAGTGGTGGTCCAGGAAGTAGTGTAGGTTGTCAATCCAGCAATAGCGGAGAAACGAGATGTAGTGGTTGTCAACGAACCGAATTTGTCGGTCTTCACAATCACTACTCCAGATTCAGTCTCCGTCACACCGTTAGAGTTAGTGGTAGTCCAGGAAGTACTGTACGTAGTCAATCCAGCAATAGCAGAGAACTTAGAAGTAGTAGTTGTCAACGAACCGGATTTATCGGTTGTAATAATCACTATTCCAGAATCAGTTTCTGTTGCACCGTTAGAATTCGTTGTAGTCCATGACGTGATGTACGTAGTCACTCCACTAACGGTAGTAGAAGGCAACTGAGAAGTAGTAGTTGTCAACGAGCCGGATTTGTCAGTCGTTATAATGACCACTCCAGAATCAGTCCGAGTCACACCATTAGAATTCGTTGTAGTCCATGAGGTTGTGTACGTAGTCAATCCACCAATAGACACAAATCGAGAAGTAGTAGTTGTCAATGAACCGGATTTATCGGTTGTAATAATGACTCTTCCAGAATCAGTTTCTGTTGCACCGTTAGAATTCGTTGTAGTCCATGACGTGATGTACGTAGTCACTCCACTAACGGTAGTAGAAGGCAACTGAGAAGTTGTAGTTGTTAACGAACCGGATTTATCGGTCGTAATAATCACTACTCCAGAGTCTGTTTGAGTGACACCGTTAGAGTTAGTGGTAGTCCAAGAAGTGATGTACGTAGTTAATCCACTAACAGTAGTAGATGGGAACTGAGAAGTAGTCGTTGTTAATGAACCGGATTTATCAGTCGTAATAATCACTACTCCAGAGTCTGTTTGAGTGACACCATTGGAGTTAGTTGTAGTCCACGACGTGATGTACGTAGTCACTCCACTAACAGTAGTAGATGGGAACTGAGAAGTAGTAGTTGTTAACGAACCAGCTTTATCGGTTGTAATAATCACTACTCCAGAGTCAGTTTGAGTGACACCGTTAGAATTCGTTGTAGTCCAAGAAGTGATGTACGTAGTCACTCCACTAACAGTAGTAGATGGGAACTGAGAAGTAGTAGTTGTCAACGAACCGGATTTGTCAGTCGTGATAATCATTACTCCAGAGTCAGTTTCCGTAGCACCATTAGAGTTCGTTGTTGTCCATGACGTGATGTACGTAGTCACTCCACTAACAGTAGTAGATGGGAACTGAGAAGTAGTAGTTGTCAATGAACCGGATTTATCGGTTGTAATAATGACTCTTCCAGAGTCAGTTTGAGTGACACCGTTAGAATTAGTAGTCGTCCACGACGTAGTGTACGTAGTTAATCCACTAACTGTAGTAGATGGGAACTGAGAAGTAGTAGTTGTCAATGAACCGGATTTGTCAGTCGTGATAATCACTACTCCAGAGTCAGTTTCCGTAGCACCATTAGAGTTAGTAATTGTCCACGACGTAGTGTACGTAGTTAATCCACTAACTGTAGTAGATGGGAACTGAGAAGTAGTAGTTGTCAATGAACCAGAATTGTCGGTTGTCACAATCACTACTCCTGAGTCTGTCTCTGATTCACCATTGGAATTAGTAGTAGTCCACGAGGTTGTGTACGTAGTTAATCCACTAACAGTAGTAGATGGGAACTGAGAAGTAGTAGTTGTCAATGAACCAGATTTATCGCTTGTAATAATCACTACTCCAGAGTCAGTTTGAGTGACACCGTTAGAATTCGTTGTAGTCCACGACGTGATGTACGTAGTCACTCCACTAACAGTAGTAGATGGGAACTGAGAAGTAGTAGTTGTTAACGAACCGGATTTATCGGTCGTAATAATCACTACTCCAGAGTCTGTTTGAGTGACACCGTTAGAATTCGTTGTAGTCCACGACGTGATGTACGTAGTCACTCCACTAACAGTAGTAGATGGGAACTGAGAAGTAGTAGTTGTTAACGAACCAGCTTTATCGGTTGTAATAATCACTACTCCAGAGTCAGTTTGAGTGACACCGTTAGAATTCGTTGTAGTCCAAGAAGTGATGTACGTAGTCACTCCACTAACAGTAGTAGATGGGAACTGAGAAGTAGTAGTTGTCAATGAACCAGAATTGTCGGTTGTCACAATCACTACTCCTGAGTCTGTCTCTGATTCACCATTGGAATTAGTAGTAGTCCACGAGGTTGTGTACGTAGTTAATCCACTAACAGTAGTAGATGGGAACTGAGAAGTAGTAGTTGTCAATGAACCAGATTTATCGCTTGTAATAATCACTACTCCAGAGTCAGTTTGAGTGACACCGTTAGAATTCGTTGTAGTCCACGACGTGATGTACGTAGTCACTCCACTAACAGTAGTAGATGGGAACTGAGAAGTAGTAGTTGTTAACGAACCGGATTTATCGGTCGTAATAATCACTACTCCAGAGTCTGTTTGAGTGACACCGTTAGAATTCGTTGTAGTCCACGACGTGATGTACGTAGTCACTCCACTAACAATAGTAGATGGGAACTGAGAAGTAGTAGTTGTTAACGAACCGGATTTATCGGTTGTAATAATGACTCTTCCAGAGTCAGTTTGAGTGACACCGTTAGAATTCGTTGTAGTCCAAGAAGTGATGTACGTAGTCACTCCACTAACAGTAGTAGATGGGAATTGAGAAGTAGTAGTTGTCAACGAACCAGAATTGTCGGTTGTCACAATCACTACTCCTGAGTCTGTCTCTGATTCACCATTGGAATTTGTTGTAGTCCACGAGGATGTGTACGTAGTTAATCCACTAACTGTAGTAGATGGGAATTGAGAAGTAGTAGTTGTCCATGAACCAGATTTGTCGGTTGTAATAATCACTACTCCAGAATCTGTCTCTGTTACACCATTGGAATTTGTTGTAGTCCACGAGGTTGTGTACGTAGTTAATCCACTAATAGATGCAAACTTAGAAGTAGTAGTAGACAATGAACCAGATTTATCAGTTGTCACAATCACAACTCCAGAGTCAGTCTCCGCCGCACCGTTAGAGTTCGTTGTAGTCCATGAAGTTGTGTACGTAGTTAATCCACTGACTGTGGTAGATGGGAACTGAGAAGTAGTAGTGGACAATGAACCGGATTTATCAGTTGTCACAATCACAACTCCAGAGTCAGTCTCCGCCGCACCGTTAGAGTTCGTTGTAGTCCAAGAAGTGATGTACGTAGTCACTCCACTAACAGTAGTAGATGGGAAATGAGAAGTAGTAGTTGTCAATGAACCGGATTTGTCGGTTGTCACAATTACTACTCCAGAATCTGTCTCCGTTGCTCCGTTAGAGTTAGTAGTTGTCCACGACGTAGTGTACGTAGTTAATCCACTAACTGTAGTAGATGGGAATTGAGAAGTAGTAGTTGTCAATGAACCGGATTTGTCGGTTGTCACAATTACTACTCCAGAATCTGTCTCCGTTGCTCCGTTAGAGTTAGTAGTTGTCCACGACGTAGTGTACGTAGTTAATCCACTAACTGTAGTAGATGGGAATTGAGAAGTAGTAGTTGTCAATGAACCGGATTTGTCGGTTGTAATAATCACTACTCCAGAATCTGTCTCTGTTACACCATTGGAATTTGTTGTAGTCCACGAGGTTGTGTACGTAGTTAATCCACTAACTGTAGTAGATGGGAATTGAGAAGTAGTAGTTGTCAATGAACCGGATTTGTCGGTTGTCACAATTACTACTCCAGAATCTGTCTCTGTAGCTCCGTTGGAATTAGTAGTAGTCCACAAGGTTGTGTACGTAGTTAA
>JAJLRN010000023.1:0-188024 GCA_030567015.1 Sungouiella sharkensis | reverse complement strand
TTTTGGGTCCGAATGTGGAGGATGTTGAAAGGGTACAATCAGCCCTTATGAAAGAATTCAAGATGAAAGATCTAGGTACTCCATCAAAATTCTTGGGAATGAATATTAAGATGACGGAGGGGGGGGGGATAACTTTGAGCCTAGAAGATTAAATTGATGAGATGATTGTGGAAAACGGCACAGTTGAGATGAAAGAGGCAAAAACGCCTGCAGTTCAGAAATTGGATATACATCGAAGTGATCCAGAGGATGAGTTATGCGATGAAACGGAATATCGAAGTCTAGTGGGCAAATTTATCTTCGCTGCTAACACTGCAAGACCGGATATTGCCTATGCAACTCTGTATTTATCTATGTTTCTAATTGGTCCCACAGAGAAATATGACTGCAGCAAATAGAGTTTTGCGATATCTCAAGAGAACTAGGAACTTAGGTCTTGCTTACGCAAGATCAGGAAGTGACGTTATTGGATATACGGATGAAGATTTTGCAACCAGTCCAGATAGGAAATCGAGAACTGGCATGTTTTTCAAATATGCAAATTCACAAGTTTCGTGGATATCTAAGATGCAAGCTACAGTTGCAACATCGACAGTAGTTGCTGAGCTATTTGCTTTGTTCGAGGCCGTTCGTGAAGCAGCATGGATTAGAAAGCTATTCGTTGAAATCAAGATTATAGAAGTACTCAAGATTAGAGGGGAACTCAAGATTATGGAGGAACTTGAAACTGAAGAGGAACCAAAGATTAAAGGTAAGAAACCTATTCCTATAAAAATTCTATGTGATAATTTGGGTGCAATTGCAAATGGAACTAATACAGGTTTTCATCAGGGAACTAAGCATATTGATGTTAAGTTCGACCTTATAAATGAAACAATCGCTCAAGGTCAAGCTACCATGGAGTATATTGATACGAAGGATAACATAGCAGATATGTTTACAAAGGCTTTGACTCAAGTTAAGCTTGAGAAGCTTTGTGAGCTCAGTGGCATGAGATCTATCAATGTGGGGAAGTATTGAATCTGATAGTCTGAGAGGTACTGATAAAATGTCGTAGAGACATTTTACCGACCTACAGACAACTTAATGAAACGAAGCCAATATCAAGTGAGCTGGAAGCTTTTGGGGTAACAGGGGCGTTAGTGATAAGTTGGATATCAGGATCATCTGCCTCATGCTGAGTAAATCATCCAACTCTGCATGAGTCTCTTATCTTTGAGGAATCAGGGATGAAACGCCAAGACGGTCGTTCACCCTTGTGGATACGTAAGACCCGGTACATTGAGATCTTATTGATGGAAAGCTATATAAAGATGTAGGTCTGTCCATTAAGTTTAAGAAGACAGAGAGAAAGTGATAGACAAAGATAACTCTGTGTTATCAGATCGGATAAGCCGAGAGCCTCAAGTATATACCTTCAGTATAAACGATGTATCACAATATGAATCTAAACGGCTACTGCTTGAAGTTATCATCAGTAGTGAACGGTAAAATTATACACAATGATTAAATGGCCTGTGTTTGTGGGTAGACTCAACTCTGTTAAAGAATCAGACAAGAATTTGGTAGCCAAATTTTTCTCATCTGCTGCTGAGGTGGGTGCTGGTAGCGTTGGCTACTTTATGAAGTATCTCAAAAGAGTATGGAGTAAACATGACAGTAGGAGTGTGGATGATTCTGGTGACGAATCACCGATGGATGTTGTCAATTACTGAGACTTCCATATTCGTTTAGCCTCCTTCAGTGGTTTCGGCAGTCACATTACGTTTCAATAATTGAGATTTTCATAGTTTGCGTAGAGTAACATATTCAATTGCCTGATTAAAGTTTGAACTAGACCCAGACCAATAAGGTTCTCCTAGGAAATTGAGCAGAGTCCAGTTTCATTCTAGATGACTGTAAGATACATTCAGAATGACGAAACTTTCACTATAATCTAGACTGAGGTTTTCGAAGTTGAAACAATAAAAATGACAAATTGCTTCGTATAATACGTAAACAAGAGTACACATCTCCTCATTGAATCGTCTCGAAATCAATTAGTACGACTAAATATCTTTGCTTGATATTATGATTGACCTGAATTCATCCTTGGGTGATTTACACCTACATCGAAACGATTATTAGTAATTTCAGTAGCACGAACCACCTGACGTGCTACCAAGAGAAGTGACATCTGCTCATTCTGTTTCGGTTTCCTTTGCCTCAGTTTCATCACCAGTTGGGGTTTCCGCAATTGATTCTGTTTTGACTGACGTGGGGATCCTTTCATTGGTAACAAGGAAAGAAGTAATAAAAGCCAATGTTGCCAATCCAATATTCATGTAGTATGTATTGTGAATTCTTACCATTATGCTTCCTCTCAATACTTTTCCGTTGCTTGAGTCATTTGCTGCATGCTTTCACTCGTTTAGAGGATGCTCTTCAAGTTATAGCCTTCGAGCTTTGTAATGGTTGAAGTTGCTTGCTTGGACAAAGTCAGATTAATGTGGTTCAAGAACAAAGCTGTGTACACTGCATCTGCTAAATTACCACCTATTGCACCTCCAATGGCTCGCAATAAACTCAACACTGTGCTATAAATGAGTCCTCCCGTGGATTTCGGTGCCGCCACTTGACACGCAAGAACCAGTGCTCGCATAGACATACCGACCCAAACTCCAATGGGAATTAAGAACCCAATTTCTCACCTCTAGAAGAGCTGGTACCTAATATAGTGAGGAGACCACACCCCAAAATACCGATAGCTGATCATAGAATGCAATATATCTTTATCAACCACATTTTCTTGATTATTATTCTAGTGAAAATCAAAGGAACAACAGAAGCTATGATTTCAGGAAGAAGCTGTACTCCAGACAGCCAGGCATCAGCATTCTGCACCACCTGGATATAAATGGAAACATAAAATATAGTTGAGATAAAAAAGGCAAAAGTGAAGAATGTATTCAAGGAAGCTGATGAAAAAGGAATTGCTTTCACCACATCCCCAGGAATCATGGGATGTTTTGCAAAGCAGAAACTCCAGACGAAAAATGCAGTGGTTATTGATATACCAAGTACAAAAAAAATAATGACTATTGCCGAATTTCACTTGTGATGTCCACTGGCTCTAAAGGCCAGAGCCAAAAGAAACAACGTTAGGCCCAATGCAATCAATATAGTTCAAAAATAATCAATCGTTTTTAACTGCTCTCTCTAATTAAATTTCGTTTTTGGTAGATTGAAAGAAGGGAAAAATACGGAAAATGCTACACCTCCTGCAAAAACAACACCAGCAAGAGCCATTCCTAATGGCTTTTTATCCATTGCGTGCAATTCAGCAATAATTGTGAAGTTAAGTGTTTTAATTCCATCTCCACCCACTCCAGCAAGGACTCTTCCTCCTATAAGAGCATTCATATAGTTTACAAGAGCGCACATTAGTGAGCCAGCTTTAAAAATTATGATGGAAGCAATCATGACATATTCTCTTCCAAAATTTATTGAAAGTCTTCCCAAAAGAGCTCCGAAAATAGAGTTACTGATAAGAAAGCCTGATGTTAACTAACTGACCGTATTTAATCCATTGAACTGATCCCCAACTGTGTGCAAAGTTGTAGCAACAATAGCTTGGTCTAAGGCGAACAAAAGAAAAGTTGATACGTTGATCCAATAGCAAAGTACAAAGTTGCGTCTTTGAAATACATGTCTTCTCTCTTGGTACCATTACCTGCGTCAGCTTCGTAAAACTGTTCTGGAGATTCTTCCAGCTTTTTAGAGTAAGATATCTCCTTTTAGCGGGGGATTCACCTGTTCTGTGTCTTCTTTCTGATCAGCCATGTTCACACAGATAACCTATTCAGGAAGAATTTTGTCACCATTTTATTATCATCAAGGATGGCCGAAGAGGAATATCGTCTTTATTGTCTACGATCATTACTTGCCCAATTACCGAATATCGGAATGTGACACCTAAACAAAGGGGCCTCTATGATTCATTTTCTTGGTATCTGGCATATAGGTACTCCTCATATTGATTCTGAGAGTCTAAGAGGTACTGATGTAAGGGTACATCAGTGCGGCAATGGTAAAATGCCGTAGGGCATTTTATCAGACCTGCAGACAAATGAAATGGAACAAGCCAATTCTACGGCATTTGGAGCCTGTTGGTCTTGTTGGGTTGTAGATGATCATACGACTCTGAAGTGGATCATACCACTCTACAGAAAGCTCGTATGATTGTTGAATCAGGGAAAAACGCCGTGGCAATGTCATACGATACTCTGTTGAGTTAGACTCAGGCCATTGATGATCTCAAGCCATAAAGAATATATAAAGACGTAGGTCTGACCAGAATTGGAGAATGGTCAGAGAGATTTGAAGGTTATTACATACGTATAACAAAGAGACTCAAATATACACCTACCAGAGAAACGACCTATACGGACAGAATGGAATTAACAGCTACTGTATGAACTTACAGTCAGCAGTTGAGGGTAAAATTCAACACCTCAATTCTGTTCTGCAAGGATATGATATATTCATGAAAAACAAGTCCTTGGAATATAGTACAATCAAAAAGGGATTCAATATGATGTGAGAACCATTCCACAAATTCTATCAGCGTGGTTATGCAAAATTGATTGATACAACCATTGTACAGAGCAAGCCCATAGAATATCGTACGATTTAGGAGGAATTGAATATGATGTGAGAGTAATTCCACGAATTCTATCAGCGTGGTTATGCACAATTGATTGATACAACCATTAGAAGCCAGCTTATTCTCAAACTTTTGAAGCACGTGTTTTGCCGGTGTGAATATTTTATATGATCGGATCTGTTATTGGCGATTGTCAACTTTATTGTAAGCCGATGATCGGATTTGTGATCGTCAAATCTATTGAAAGCCCAAGATAGTTTTAATAGGGAATATATAAGGTGTTTAAGTAGGCCTAATTGATATCTCGTAGTAAACAAAAATTATGTCTGAGATTAACAACAGTACTACTAGAATCAGTGATTGAAAAGATAAAGTCACAAGTGATTCAAAAGATAAAGTCACAAGTGATCCAGAAAGTGACAGCTCAAGTTCTGTTGGTTGCCCTGATTTAGTTGAAGTGACAGGAGGTGATACTGCTCTAGCAAGAAAATTAGGTCTAGTTAATGATGCCTTGGAAGAGATAGGACTCACTTGGTATCATTTAAAACTCTTCTGCGTTGCTGGATTTGGATACGTTGTCAATGATCAAATGGTTATAGCTCAGCTGTCTGTTAAAAGTTATGTTGACTCACAATATGGCATTTCCTTTCCTATCGCAACAGAGTCTCATTACGTCGGGCTACTCTTTGGCAGTTTGTTCTGGGGATTTTTTGGTGATGTTATTGGGAGAAAACTCTCCTTCAATATTACCTTATTTTTTACGGCCTTATTTGGCTTCTTTATAGGAAGTGCTGGTTCCTATCCAATGTATTGTATCTTTTTGTTTATCTGTTCATTTTTCTTTGGCGGAAATAGTAGTATTGATTTGACAATATTGATGGAACAGATTCCTACTAAAAGAAGTTGGATATCGGTAGCGTTTTCATTTTGGGGGAGTTTTGGAACGGTAATTGGTTCTTTGATAGTTTGGGGAGTATTTTCCAAATTCTCTTCTTCAGATAAATGGTGGAGGTACAATTGGTACATAAATTCAGGTATGATTATGGTCTTTGCTATAGCCCGTGTGTTTATGTTGAGAACAGAAGAAACACCAAAGTTTCTAGTCTCGAATGGCAGAGATGATCAGGCAATCAAAAATCTTTCAAAGTTGGCTGCAAAATATAACCGACCTTTCTCATTGACTTATGAGCAATTGAAGGACTGTGGTGATTGTAAGAATCCCATTGATATACGTCAAGAGGGTTCTTTCAAGAAAACAGTGAAAACAATGATATCACACGTGAGAATTCTATATTCATCAAAAAAAATGGGTATATCAACTACATTGATCATGATTAGCTGGCTTATTGTTGGAACTTCTTTTACTGTTTTTTTCAACTTCTTGTACATTTACATCTATGCTCATGGAGGCGAAACAGCGACCTCCACTTACTATGTTTACAGGAATATGGTATTGGCATGTATGGCAGGATGTGTCGGTTCATTGGCAGCCGCTTCGATTCAATATATCCCTAAAATAGAGAGAAGAAGTGCTATGTGCTTCTGGTCTCTCGCAGGTATGGCTATTATGTTCGGTTATACAACTGTCAAGACCCAAAATGACGATATTGGGTTCAGTTGCGCCACATACTTCATATATTGTCTTTATTTTTCTATTTTGAACATTTACACTTTGGAGGTGTTTCCAGCTAACTCCAGAACAACTGGTGGTGCACTAGCATTAGTCTGTTGCAGATTGGGAAGTGTTATCTCTCCGCCTATATACTACTTTGGTGAGAAGTCAGGTACCTCGGTTCCTATTTGGGTTTGCGGAGCCTTGTATGGCTGTCTTGGATTCATTGCCCTTCTCTTACCCTTCAATCCTCTTAAGAAGAGGCCGTTATAAGTTTCTAATGTATAACTTCGAAATTATGTGAGTTACTCTGATAGCTGCGAGAAGTGAGTCTCTGACTCGGTATTATGATGAGCATTGCGTTTGGGGTCTTTTAGGATACCGTAGACTATTTAACGTAACTGTATTGGAAATTAAATGGAGATTTGTCTCCATAGTTTCGAATTCTTTCCCTGACGATGAAATCCGAACAAATAGTCGGACCGTTCCAGATATGTTAACCCAAACTGACTTGACTTTACTGTGCTTTTGGATAGAGATGGGATCAAAACATGGGGATTTCAGAATTCGAATCTAATCGCATTTCCAAAATAAGGGATGCTTCTCACTATTTGGAAACCTAATGCATGAGGTGTTGCGAGCAACTTGGGGTCCATCCGCCATGCATGAAGTATTGAATAGGCAGATATTATGGTTACAGGCGATGCACAGGTGCGCACTACCAACTAAGCCACATGCTCTGATTTCCCTGTTGAATATTAAAGCGCACGACATGATTCAAGATTACGCAATAGCTGTTAATTCAATTCATGTCCATATAGATGGATTAGCTTGTAGGTGTATATTTGAATCTATTTGTTATACGTATATATCACTCTTCAAATCTCTCTCTTGCTTTTTCCTGAAAGACTGGACACACATACACCTTTAAATAGTCTTCCATTATTGAGATCAATCAATGATATCTCTGAGAGATTTCCGAAACCCCTCTTCCAAGGAAATTACTTATCCACAATTTTACATGAACAATGAGGTTATTCTGCTGAGTAATTGTCGGGTTTCCTCCAATGAAATGGATACTTCCGTTTCCCCACATCTCGTTCAGTTCCCCACATCATATTCCGATGATACTGGTCATTAATTGCGACAGCTTCTACATAAGAAGTACATCCGTACCTCGCAGACTCTCGAAATTAATATGTAGAATTTTACCGTCCACCTACTGATGATAACTTCATGCAGTAGCCGTTATATTCATATTGTGATACATCGTTTTTTCTGAAGGTATATACTTAAGACTCTCGTCTTATCCGTTCTGATAACACACAGTTATCTTTGTCTTATGATCACTCTCTTTGTCATCTTAAACTTAATGGACAAACCTACGTCTTTATATAGTTTTCCATTAATGAGATCATCAATGAACCGGGTTTTACATACCCACACGTGTAGAGTCATCTCTACCACGTTTCACTCTAATTGAGTAATCAATAGAGTAATCTGAAGAGTCGTATGATCATCGTTGCACTCAACATGCCCCTATTACTTCCAATACCATGTGGTATTAGGTCGTTTCTGTTATGTGTCTGCAGAGCGGTAAAATGTCCACACAACATTTTATCATTCCTGCATTGGTGGACATATACATCAGTACCTCTTAGACTCTCAGATTCAATACAATATTTGAATGCAAACTCAATGGTACATTAGACTTACTAAAATATATAAAATTGTAAAATGTTTTTGGACTCAATAGTTTGAGATCAAATATTATATTCTCAGCATCTAAAGAGTGATGGATTTTATAGTTTTTGAGAGCAAACCCAAATTCGATGGACAGAAAAAAGAGTTGGTTCCCTGCATCGCTTCTCAGTTAAACGTTAACGCTGACCCTGACAGAAAACGCATGAACGCCTAAAAATTCTCGGCAAGACCAAAATCTACCTATAGTAAATAACCCCACCTGCATGCATGCTCTTTTCTGAAATCCATACGATTGTAGTCAGTTCGAACCTAATCATCCGGAGTAAACTGCTGCACGGCTGATGGAACAAACAGTATTTGACTAGTAAGAGTTTCCATGGCGAACTAGACAGCATTATGGAATTAAAGATATATTGATTACAGCTCATAGAATTTAGTGTTTTAATAATCACCGTGAAAACATTAAAAATGTAAACGACTGGCCAACAGGGTGAACAAGAAGAAGAAAGGGATCGAAACTCCCCGCATACACTATGGCAAATCGCAAGCTAAACCTGTTGTAGTGGTCGAATCCAAAAAATTTCTATTAGGATTCTCCGTCTGACAGCAGTTCCAGTGCGAAGTTCACAAACACTGTTCTCTTCGAAAAATTCTCATAGGACTTAGAAGAGAGTCTGATACGTCAAAGTCGAAGCTCTCACGTTTCTCAAAGGAAACGATACCAATGAGAAGATAAAGAAACTTGGTCCTGAAGAGAGTAGGCAAGTTCAGAGAGCCATTGTCAGTGCTTGTTGGTATTGACTATGAATGGTATATTTGATTCGCTTATAGAATGGGGAAATAAATGAATTGATTGGAAAGAAGTAGTGGGAATGGGGAAAACCAGAAGAGGTTGGAGAGAGAAAACAGAAATCGTTAACGCGTACAAGACGATTTTATAATTACACACCTTCAATGAGAGACCCAAAACAAGTTTGCTTCTCAAATCTAATACTTGAGTTCTGAAACGACTGAAACGACTGAAACTGCCGAGGGAATAATCTCCCCTGGCTTTATGCCAAGATTTGACGCGAAGCAAAATTGACTTCCTTTTCAGACTAAAATCACATAACAAGCAGGAAAACAACAAACAAACCGTAAAAATAAGACTACACAATGCATCAAAGCCTTTTCAATTTGGCCAAGAAACGGGAACTGCAAGATTTAACAATCCGCCTCCACTACTTGCCCGGCGTTGAATGTTTACATTTGAAAAATATTACTGTGGAGTTAGTTTCCCGTCCTACATTTCTTAGTTGTTTTATTCGGTTATCAATTGTTTGATGCAAGGACCTCACTATCCAAAGATTCCAACTTTCAATAGTATTCGGATTCGTAACTTGACGCCCTTCGATACTTCACTCAATAACCGGGCAACTTGACCTATACCGCACATAATCCATGTGCAGTTTCGTTTATACTTGAACATTGCCTTCTTCTCCCGAATTCGAAATCATTGACCTATTGGAATAGTCCTGTGTCGGTGGAAATGAGCCTTGGTGCATTGAGTGGAGCCCCCGTGAAGCGCGCACAACCAGGATGTTCCAATGTATTTTTCGTGAGCAAGCCCGTTCGCGACATTTCCACAATTTTTTTCTCTTGTTTTATTCTAGAAACGCAATTTACTACTTGTAAAATCACAATACCGTCCCCTCCTCCTATAATCAGGCCTCATATCCCCCAACCTTTAGTGCTGTCGTCCGAGCCAAGACTATGCGTGCGTATGCAGGGGCAAGTCGCGCTAAAATGGTTGGAGTGCATACATGAGCTCGGATAATCAGACTGCCTGCGAACCATATTGGGCACAGTCGCTCCACTTACAGTCGGACTGTCCCAATAGGTGGACAACGCCAACGCATCAAAAAGGCAACTTGTTAGCGCAGACTACCTCTTGGTTCGCAGTGCAAGATTCGTTGTTTTAGGGTTCAACCAGGTGTTAATTTCCTTGTGAACTATCAGTAATTAGCCCCAGACGGGTTAGTCCCGTGTTCGACAATCAGTTTGTGTTAAGCACAGTGTAAGGCGCTTATGCATGCATCATGCAAGAAGTGGCAGCTGGTTTGTTAGAGACGGCTATATCAGCGCGCTACCGATTAGCAGTGGCCTACTCCAAATCGGGAAGACCATCTCGCAGGGTATGCAGGGTATGCAGCGGAAAATGTTAAAACAGTCTGGCCGCAGAAACCATCGATGAAATGCTACAAATATCCTTTATGCCTGATAAATATTGGGGCTTATTATCACCACAGGCTGATTTCTTGATTTGTTTTTCCTGATTTCAGATTATCTTCGATTATTTTCGATTTCTTTCACCTTTTTCTTTCATTTCACGATCTTGAGTTTCCCAAACCATTGATCTGTCTTCTCCCCATCTTTTATGTCACTTCGTTCGTTTCACTTAATTGACTACTAATACACTCCTTTTTCCGACCCGTTAGTCTCTAGATAAGTCTTCAGTGATTGGAAAAGACGAAAAGAAAGACAGCAATGAAATTTCTATCAGGCGCCACGCTCGTACTGGCGCTTGCCTTAATCGGTTTAACTGCCGCAGAGAAAGATCATACCGTAACAGTCACAAATTACGTGACCCAGCCATGTTTGGCCAATGCAATCAAGTTCTTAGACAACGACAAGAATGCTAAGCTGGGAATCCAAGTGGTAGTGAGGTATAGAGAAGCTGACACTGACTCCACCACTACAAACGCGGTTTCCACCGTGATTGCTCCCACTTTGGCTCCAGAAAAGGGCCACCAAGCTAATGAGAAGACTTCCACCGTGGTAGAGCATACAACTGTGTACTTGACCACCAATGTTGCTTGCACAATTACCAAGACCTTGACGTCCAAAACAACATACACCACCTGTGACCACACGAAGTGCAAGACAGTTGTATACACTGTTCTTCAGCCAACCACATTCGCCACCGAGGTCGAGACTAAGGTCGCTGTCACATCTCTCGCTTCTACCAGTACAGCTTCTACAGCTTCTGCCAAGGCTGAAGATGCAACGCAGCCTGTTTGGACTTCCTGCAAGGTCTGCCAGGTCCTTGACTCGTTCTCTGTGACTAAGATTACCAGTCTCATATACTCAGTTTCAGAGACTCCACAGGTAATTGTCACTTCATCTCTGCCTGATCCAGAGGTCAAGCCAACGAGCCCCAATAATCTTTACACAGAGCTGGCTACGACCGCTGGTTCAAAAATCGCTAGTTCCAGTTCCTGGGACTTGAACAGTGTCTTAGACCTTCAAAGTTACAGCACGAATATTTCCAGCTCGCACACTTCTCCAATTATATCTACTGACTCTTCTTCAGATGCTCAAGCTTCAAAGTCATTGGCTGGATCGCAAATTACTGCTCCAGGATCAAATACCTTAGGACCAGCTGCTGGAACTTCCACTGATGCTGTCACCGCCCCTTCTGTATACGTTCCAGGCTCTAGTGGTTTGTCTTCCAGTGATTTAAGTTCCAGCTTCAACTCAGCTGACACATCCTTGGCTACAACATTGAGCGCAGTGCATTCAACATTCGCCTCGTCCACTTTCTCGCCGGTTTACATTTCTGGATCTACATCAACTTCCTATCCATTTTCCGTTGGCCCTGGAGAGCTGCTTGGGATAATCACCTCTTTTTCTACTTCTTCGTCTCCTATCGAGAGCCAGGTTAGTCTGCTGTTCAGTGGATACCTCGACGTTTCTCCCACTTTTTCGGAAGAGTTCTCGAGTTCGGCTTATCTTTCCTCCAACGCCCTTTCAAGCTTGCTTTCCAGCTCTGCCTCAAGTTTGCTCTCAAGTTATGATTTGAGCCAAATCTCAAACACTCTTAGCGGTGTGTCTACTTTCAGCTCTTCCTCCAGTTCACTTTCCAATTCACTTTCCAGCTCTGTTTCTAGCACAAGCTCCAGTGATATCTCAAGTTCTAGTGAAATCTCAAGTTCTAGTGAAATATCAAGCTACAGCGATATCTCAAGCTCCAGTGATATCTCAAGCTCTAGTGAAATCTCCAGCTCCAGTGAAATCTCAAGCTTTAGTGAAACTTCCAGTGATATCTCAAGCTCCAGCGAAATCTCAAGTTCTAGTGATATCTCAAGTTCTAGTGATATCTCCAGCTCCAGTGAAATCTCCAGCTCAAGTGAAATCTCCAGCTCTAGTGAAATCTCAAGTTCTAGTGAAATATCAAGCTCCAGCGATATCTCAAGTTCTAGTGAAATCTCCAGCTCTAGTGATATCTCCAGTTCTAATGAAATCTCAAGTTCTAGTGATATCTCAAGTTCTAGTGAAATCTCAAGCGATATCTCAAGTTCTAATGTAATTTCCAGCGATATCTCAAGCTCCAGTGAAATCTCCAGTTCTGGTGATATCTCAAGTTCCAGTGAAATCTCCAGCTCTAGTGAAATCTCCAGCTCTAGTGAAATCTCAAGTTCTAGTGAAATATCAAGCTCCAGCGATATCTCAAGTTCTAGTGAAATCTCCAGCTCTAGTGATATCTCCAGTTCTAATGAAATCTCAAGTTCTAGTGATATCTCAAGTTCTAGTGAAATCTCAAGCGATATCTCAAGTTCTAATGTAATTTCCAGCGATATCTCAAGCTCCAGTGAAATCTCCAGTTCTGGTGATATCTCAAGTTCCAGTGATATCTCAAGCTCTAGTGAAATCTCAAGCTCCAGTGAAATCTCCAGCTCCAGTGATATCTCAAGCTCCAGTGAAATCTCCAGTTCTAATGAAATCTCAAGCTCCAGTGATATCTCCAGTTCTAATGAAATCTCAAGCTCCAGTGAAATCTCAAGCTCCAGTGATATCTTAAGCTCTAGTGATATCTCAAGCTCCAGCGATATCTCAAGCTCTAGTGAAATCTCAAGCTCCAGTGAAATCTCAAGCTTTAGTGAAACTTCCAGTGATATCTCAAGCTCCAGCGAAATCTCAAGTTCTAGTGATATCTCAAGTTCTAGTGATATCATAAGTTCCAGTGAAATCTCAAGCTCTAGTGAAATCTCCAGCTCTAGTGATATCTCAAGCTCCAGTGAAATCTCAAGTTCTAGTGATATCACAAGCTCCAGTGATATCTCCAGTTCTAATGAAATCTCAAGCTCCAGTGATATCTCAAGCTCTAGTGAAATCTCAAGCTCCAGTGATATCATAAGTTCTAATGAAATCTCAAGTTCTAGTGATATCTCAAGTTCTAGTGAAATCTCAAGTTCTAGTGATATCATAAGTTCCAGTGATATCTCAAGCTCCAGCGAAATCTCCAGCTCTAGTGATATCTCAAGTTCTAGTGAAATCTCCAGCTCCAGTGAAATCTCAAGCTCGAGTGAAACTTCCAGTGATATCTCAAGCTCCAGCGAAATCTCCAGCTCTAGTGAAATCTCCAGCTCCAGTGAAATCTCCAGCTCTAGTGAAACTTCCAGTGATATCTCAAGCTCCAGCGAAATCTCCAGCTCTAGTGATATCTCCAGCTCTAGTGAAATCTCAAGTTCCAGTGAAATCTCAAGTTCCAGTGATATCTCAAGTTCTAGTGAAATCTCCAGCTCCAGTGAAATCTCCAGCTCCAGTGAAATCTCCAGCTCTAGTGAAATCTCAAGTTCTAGTGAAATATCAAGCTCCAGCGATATCTCAAGTTCTAGTGAAATCTCCAGCTCCAGTGAAATCTCCAGCTCTGGTGAAACTTCCAGTGATATCTCAAGCTCCAGCGAAATCTCCAGCTCTAGTGATATCTCCAGCTCTAGTGATATCTCCAGCTCCAGTGAAATCTCAAGTTCTAGTGAAATCTCCAGCTCCAGTGATATCACAAGCTCTAGTGATATCTCCAGTTCTAATGAAATCTCAAGTTCTAGTGATATCTCAAGTTCTAGTGAAATCTCAAGCTCCAGCGAAATCTCAAGCTCTAGTGAAATCTCCAGCTCTAGTGAAATCTCCAGCTCTAGTGATATCTCCAGCTCTAGTGATATCTCAAGCTCCAGTGAAATCTCAAGTTCTAGTGATATCACAAGCTCCAGTGATATCTCCAGTTCTAATGAAATCTCAAGCTCCAGTGATATCTCAAGCTCTAGTGAAATCTCAAGCTCCAGTGATATCATAAGTTCTAATGAAATCTCAAGCTCCAGTGAAATCTCAAGTTCTAGTGATATCTCAAGTTCTAGTGATATCACAAGCTCTAGTGAAATCTCAAGCTCCAGTGATATCATAAGTTCTAATGAAATCTCAAGCTCTAGTGAAATCTCAAGTTCTAGTGATATCTCAAGTTCTAGTGATATCACAAGCTCTAGTGAAATCTCAAGCTCCAGTGATATCATAAGTTCTAGTGAAATCTCAAGCTCCAGTGAAATCTCAAGTTCTAGTGATATCACAAGCTCTAGTGAAATCTCAAGCTCCAGTGATATCATAAGTTCAAGTGAAATCTCCAGTGATATCTCAAGCTCTGTTACCAGCTTCAGCTCTAGTTCCAGTTCTAGCTCTAGTTCCAGCTCTAGCTCTTCTGTCGCTTCAACCTTGACCTTGATTACTGTCCCATCTTGTAATCTGGTCGCAGACTTGTTCCAGGAGATTTCCACAGAGGATCCCACCAATTACTTCGCTTCCGGTCAATTGCCATTGACCATTCCAGACGGTGTTTCGAATGATATTCCAATCGAGACAAACAAGTTTTACGCCAACTTGATGTTGGGAAGCCAGACTGACATGCTGTGGACTTTCCCCTATGGTTTCTTTTGGGAAAAGCAATACAAGCATGGTTTTGCTGTGCAACACACCGACACAAGTTTGCGCACTTATGGGCCCCTCAACTCCAATGGTGCCGCTTCTTACTACTACAATACTCCTGGTATTTATGAGATTGTTTTTTCTGCAACCGCTATCGACTCCACTTACAATGTCTTGAAGCTCTCTAAAATGAGGGAGATGTCTGCAACCGTCACAATATCCGATGGTCTGAGCGGTAGCAATTACATTGAGATTCCTCTTGTCAAGGGTATGGGCTTTGCTACTGCTAAGTATCATGGAAGCTTAACTGCAAGAATCTCGTCCAAATATGGGATCACCGCCTTTAGCAAAGAATCTTACACCCCTGCAGTTTCTACTTTGAAGAAATACCGTGTGACTTTGGACTCCGGAACTTCTTGGTTATTGTTCGTTACCGTGCCAACTACCAATACCGGATTCGAATTGACTGAAAGCGGTGGTGATATCGTTGGTTCAGGAAACCTGGATGGAATTATCATTCAAGCAGCTGTTGCTCCATCTACCAGTTCCCAGGAGGATACTTACCTCCAAGCAGCTGGGGCTTATGTTACCTCAGCAAAACTATCAGGTTCTCTAGATTGCTCCGCTGTTACCTACAGCTTCGACTACACCACTGAGGGCTCGTCGATTGGTGGATCTTCAATTATCTTTGCTTTACCGCATCACTTGGATTCTTTGGACAGCACTACACAGGCTACTAATACTGGTATTCATTTGGATTCTACCACCAAGGGTCAAATGGTCGGTTTCTTGACTAGCAAATTGTCCTTCGTTGACTCGATCAACACCGAAGTCCAGTACTATCCATGGAGGGAAGACTTCGATACTAAGATCATCTACAAGGAAGATCAGCTTGAACAGATTTACCAAGCGGCTGTGAGCGAGCTTAGCAACGTTGATGTGGCCACCACTATCAAACTGCAGAGCACCATGTACTACATGGGTAAGCTGGTTGACAAGTACGCTTACATCTTGTTGGTGGTCAATGACATCCTTAAAAATGAAGCCTTGGCTCAATCGTTGTTGAGCAGCTTGAAGAGCTTCTTCTCTGAGTTGTCACTGAACGATATTGATTATCCGTTGATGTACGACACCAAGTTTGGAGGTATCACCTCCACTGCTAATAATGGGGGTGATACCTCCCTTGAGTACGGTGCTGGTTATTACAATGACCACCACTTCCAGTACGGTTATCACGTCCATGCTGCTGCTATTGTGGGATATGTCGACAAGAAATACGGTGGAACATGGGCAGAGGATAACAAAGGGTGGGTTAATGCATTGATCAGAGATGTTGCCAACCCTTCACAGAATGACCCATACTTCCCAGTTTCCAGACTGTTTGACTGGTTCCACGGCCACTCATACGCCAAGGGATTGTTTGAGAGCGATGACGGAAAGGATGAGGAGTCTTCCTCTGAGGACTACAACTTCTCATACGGTATGAAATTGTGGGGAAGTGTTATTGGAGATACTGCCATGGAAGCCAGAGGAGACTTGATGTTGAAAATTCAAAGCAGATCCATGAACCTGTATTTCCTTTACTCGGCCTCAAACCTGATCGAGCCAAGCACACTAATTGCCAACAAGGTCTCAGGTATCTACTTCGACAACAAGATTGACTACACCACCTACTTTGGAACCAACAAAGAATACATTCACGGTATCCACATGTTGCCTATTACCCCAGCTTCGTCTTTGATTAGAGGAATCAACTACGTCTCTGAAGAGTGGACTTCAATCCTTCAATCAATTATCGGAAGCGTCAGTTCAGGCTGGACTGGTATTTTGCGCTTGAACCAGGCTCTCACTGATGGTACAAGCTCTTACAACTTTTTCTCCTCCAGCTCGTTTACAAGTACTTACCTCGATGGAGGACAGAGTCTTACGTGGAGTTTGGCGTTCTCTGCTGCCATTTACAACGGCCCAGTAGTTTAATATCAAAGTATGTTTTGAAAAATGATCGAAGATAAACAAATATAGGACTTCCACCATATCACCTCACTCAGCTACTTGGTACATTGTGCTTCATAAACGGCAATTGTTACCTTCATACTCCAATCCCAAGTGGATCATCCACATATTCAAAAGTCCCATCTTTCCGGGAGAATTTAGACTTCTAAAGTTTGGAATTATACCACTCTATACTTTCTCGAAAGATTAGTACTGGAGATGAGGTTGCAACCAGTTGTTAACCTGGTTTCTCTCTTTATCGGAGTAGCTCTATCTTGAAGCATATAATCACACATATAAGTCCACACCATGGGGAATTCTACGGTCCTAGGCAACAAGATTCTCCACACACATGGCTCTAAAGCTGATTTTGAATTGCCATATCTTATCAGTCGGATAGCCGGGTTTAATGAATTCACGTGAAGGAACATAGACTTGTCTACCAGCGATACGAATTGGCGTTCGACTAAATCCCGTCAACTCTGCCTTCAAACACGTTGGCATCGTTAATAAAGTTAATGATATCACCATATAATGAGAGTTGTGAGGCTGAGAAAAGGGCATGGACTTATTGCTAAAGAGCAATAAGCTGCATCAGAGACTAGCCGCAAGCTATTGCGGATGGTCCTTTGCGTACAATTCCAATGTAATCACTGGTTGCTGTGGAGCCAAAGTTGGTATTCCATGTCAAAGTACGTTTTTCAAGCGGGTTTGGAAGGTTCTGGCAACGATTATGGCGCGGATAGCAGCTACAGCAGTTACTGATCTGATGCGAATCTTAGGAAGTGATTGGAAGAAGAGCGGTTGGCCATTTGTGCTATCGCTATCGCTATCGCCCTGATGGGAGTGTTCCACCAGTCATCAACAATCACACAGTAAGCGATTATATTGGAACACGAGTGGCCACATGCGGTGCTCAGCTTGAACCTGCTCAAAACAGCGGTTGGCATAACTAATTAATCACACAATCGGTGGTCCTACTATATTTTACACTAATGATAATGGTAAGCTGATATTGGAATCTTTGCAAACCAATTATTCTGCAACAAATTACGCGAGGCATAAAACAGAAGGCGCCGTGTAATCTTATTTGTGATAAACCATGAAATTTATACCGAGAAAGAGGGCTCCATCACATAAATTATGAGAAAAAAGACAGTGTGATACTTCAGCCTTTATTAAACATCATAAAGCTGGCAATCAGCCAAATTTATCGAAATCTTTGTGAAATTGGACATTAGCTCAACCGACCAGACAGGTAACTTGCTGTATCCCTGTAGCCATTCGCTAAGGCATGTGAATCTACTGGTACCAATGTTGTCGTTGATTGTAGCTCAATTTTTTACGTCTCCACCTTGCTTGTTCTCCAAGGCTACTTAAGCCAATGACAATCATCCTGGAACTCTCAATCCGTCGTTGCTGCGACCATGGTCAGTTTCAGCGAGTGTCAGATATTTTATCTGGATATCTAAAAGATTAGGGGTCACCTCGGAGCCTGGATTCCATCTTGACTTGACGTAGGTCGCACTTATCGTGAGCAATTTGGGCTTACCATTAATTAGATTGGGTCCTTACCAATTGTCATGGACAGAGAGAGGAGAGGGAGGTGTTGGAATTGGCCTAATTAACTTTGGAAATTTGATGATTAACGTATATATGTTGACTTGATTTATAGTGAGTTATCTTGAAGAGTTATTTTAAAGCATGCTCTTCATCAGAAACAATCTCCGTGCCCTTTGGGTTCTTTGAGATTGGCTCGATGCATTAGAAATCAAGAGGCTACTGCATTATGGCAGCGTTGTGGGTTGTGATTAATTGCTTCAGCATATCGTTTAACATCTGCAGAAAAGCATTTAGATAATATACTGGGAATATTGAGAAAGTACACTGCCAAGTGGCATTCTAGAATGTTTGTAAGCTCCAGTCTGTTAATGACACCGCCTGAGTGATCGTGCTGTGTTTTGCTCAATTGCACAATCTGAAGATTTTCAAAGTCAAAGCTGTGGAATGATATTCCAGGGCTGAAAGGCAAACTCTGGCAAGTCAGAAAGGTGTCTACTGTTATTTTATGATGTCTCCAAAATTGCCTATGATTGTCGTAACACTCTATGATGAACTCCAAGCACCGAGAAAACCACACAACTCGCAGACCAATTAAGTGTCGAATAATACAGTCGAAGTCATATTTTTGCCACCTAGAGTCAAGTTTACGGTTTTAAGAAATGAGTACGGTCACATTTGCCGGTTATCCCTATCAATTCTGCATTTATGTTATTTTGGCATTACCCCATATGGACTTATGTCCGAAAGTTGAGTGCGAATACTCTTAGTTACTCCATTGGGGCAAGTCCGAAGATCTTAACCCAAGCAATTGTAACTATTTAAGCCCATCATATTCCAGCACCTTAACTAAATTTCAACCGGAAGCCATATCGAAATCTCATTTGTGATGTCCTACCAACCAATCAAGATTCCTGGCCAATTTGGTTTTGGATCTATGTCTTTAACCTGGACTCCTAAACCAGTGCCCTTCGTGAAAGCATTCGCCACAATCAAACATTGTCTTGATACTTACAACATCAGATCAATCAATGGAGGTGAGTTCTACGGCGCAGATTTCATCAATTTGAAGCTTTTGGGAGCTTTCTGGGAGAAGCACGGTCATGATTACCCAGACTTGATCATCTCCATTAAAGGAGCCATCAATGTCGCAAACCTTGCTCCTGACGGCTCTAAGGAGTCAATTGATAATTCGGTTAGTAATATACTCAAATTCTTTCCTCTGGAAAAGTCCAAAAGACCAAAGCTTATTTTCGAGATAGCTAGAGTGGACCCAAATATCCCATACGAGAAAACGATTGAGTATATTGCTGAACACGTCAAGTCAGGCAAACTTGATGGTGTATCTCTTTCGGAAGTTGGTGCTGGATCGATTTCTAAAGCTGTTGATGTGTTCCCAATCTCTTGCGTGGAAGTTGAGTTTTCACTCATGTGCCAGGATATCTTTGACAACGGAGTATTGGAAGTGCTCTCCGAACATCAAATCCCTATTATTGCATATTCACCATTATGCAGAGGTTACCTTACAGAGTCTACTGCAAATAATCCTGAAGAATTCAACGAGTTGATCAACAGACCAGGTGACATGAGATCACATATAGGCAAGTTTGCGCCTGAGAACTTTCAAAATAATATCAAGGTTGTAAAGAAGTTACAGGATTTTGCTCACAGCAAAAACACAACACTCGAGCTGTTGGCCTTGTCGTGGATAATCGGTATCAGTGAATTGGAAAACTATAATGGGATTAAGAAAGTTTGCAAGATTATCCCAATCCCAAGTGGAAGCACGGTGGAAAAGATTGACAAGAACTTGGGACACATCGTCAAGTTGACTCTGGAAGATTTGAAGGAAATTAAGGAAATCACCGATAAGAATGCTGTGGTGGGCCACAGGTATCACGCAGCTCACACTGATTTTGCCTAGAGCTAAGTCTTTTCAACATTGCTGGATTGACATACTGATGATAGTTTCAATCAACCAATATATCGTTTTTATGAAAATTATATTTGTACCGTCTTGAACTAAATTCTGAAGGTATTAAATGAAATATCGAGCATCGCTTTGTGTACGAGTTTTAATGAATTAAGCCCCGACAAGAATGGACAATCCCCATAAGCGGCATGTAAAAAAGCTCAAATCGAGCATCAAAATCGTTTTGGAGTAGAGATATTGAAGCAAAAGGTAAACATTGGCAGTAGCATCGATTATTTTAACGCAAGGCCCGATCTCAAAAAAGCTCTTGACGAGATGAAAGAAAACTTTGTGCTCCTAGTCAGGATGGATCCGTTGCCAAAAGCTTCCAGAGAAGTATCTTATCAAATAGGAAGTATAAGAATTCCACGTTGCTATAAAATAACTCGTGAACTCTTGAAGGCCGCTTAAGAATTGGTGTTGAAGTCCCATGAGGCATGCTCTGAACTCAGAACATTAATGAAAAAGTGGAACTGGCAAGTTAGTCGGCTATTGGAGGTTTGCTTTGAGTTTTTCATACAATAGAAGACTACCATGATGATGATTTCGAGATTACTTTGCAAGGTATGCAAGCAGAATATCAAACAAAACGGATTCTTTCTTGCATGAACAAAGTTCTACAAACGCATGGAAAGGCATGAAGAGCTGATAGAACATCTCTCTACTTTAAGAAGAAAGATTACGACATCAGAGTCGGAAATCAGCAGCTCTTTGAGTATTGTGCAACATGCCGATCGGTTGTCAGGCTTCTTCACTATGTTTCACCACTTTATTGGTTGCATTATGGTTAGAGAAGGCATTTTATGCAATATTTAAGTCATGTTTGATCCTACGTACCTTTGCTTTAACCATCCTCATTCGAGGATCAAAACGGACTATCAGAGAATTGTCAACGAGTTTAATACCTCTCCCAGTGTAATCGAGCTTCTTCTAAACGCCACGAACCTACTCAAGGAAATCAAGTCATTATGTGCACATTGTGATTTTGGTGAGGAGGTCTTGAATGACGATCACAAACTGTCTTTATTTCGGGTGCAAAAGTGGATCAATACCTACCTTGTAAAGAAGGAAGCTATTTTGGATGAGTTTGTCGCCATGGACTGAGTGCCACGACGAATCAAATGAGATTGAAAATTGAAGTAGTTGATATTACGAGAGTACGAATGGAGCCCAAGCAAGAGCAAAAACAGAAAAAAATGAATGAAGTGAGATTCATACTGTTCCATCATTATGGTGTATCGTTTTCCGTAGTGTGGAGTATGCGCACTGATTTTTTTCCAATTCATCGCAACCTCATCGCAAGAATTACACTTTCAACCATGAGATTCCTAGCCTCAGCAGATGAAACGGGTAACATTAAAGAGATTGTCTGTAAACGTGGAGTAGACACCTCCAAAAAAGACGGGGAAAAGCCCGAATTGGTGCAGAATATCCTTCAGAAGTCTGATCACACCAATGTTAAGAATCGCATTGTGAACATGACAACATATCAGGACAAATGGCTTGTATCCACTCGCTTAGGTGGGTTCATGACCATCTATGATATGTCCAACTCTTCGGAAAACCCAGAGGAAAACTACAATCTTGTTCACAGCTACAAACTCCCGGTTGAGAATGGGGACAAACCCATCGCATTGATTACGTTTGAAGAATCTGACTTTGTCATGGTAGCATTTGAGTCGAGCGTGGTGTTCATAATATACTTCAACGGAGGAAAATTTGACTACAAGCCTCTTTCCATTGGCATTCCCTCAAGGACGGATAATGAAAAGCTCACTCTCAATTCATTCGTGCACAATCCTTACGTCAGAGGTATATTTGCATGTGGTGGTAAAGACAACGACCTACAGGTTATCAAGTTGTTCGACAAGAAGAAAAAGTTCACCAAGAAAGATTTTGAATCACGAGATTCCTGGAATGTCAAAGTTGTGTTCCGTGCCGAGAACGTGGAACCAGACCATCTTGATCTCGAAGTTCCTATCTGGATTTCGGATATCTTATTCTTCAGAGACGCACCTAAGAAGGGTTTCAAATTGGTTACTTCTACAAGATATGGTCATATCCGTAAATATGACACTCTGGAGGACAAGGAACCTATAGAGTCCTACAAGGTAAGCGAGAAGCCGATTATCACTCTTACATTCGCGAATTCGGAGCAAGACGAGATCATCATCTCTGATACCCATACATTCGTCGCACGTCTCTCTTTGACCAAGGTGGATAGTAAAGCTCATAGGATTGTTTCTGCATCTGCTGGAACATTCTTTAAGCCAAGCTTAAAGGTGCTCGGGAAATATTCGGAAGGAGGCAACACAGGTGCAATTCATGGTGTTGATATCGAAGTAACCAAAGGAGTAGTAGCATTTGGTGGTTTAGACAGATATTTACGAGTTTTTAACATCAATACTCGTGCCTTGATCCTGAAAGTTTACTTAGGTACTCAGATTTCATCGCTTAATATCGTTGATGCCTCAGACGGCGATGAAGAGTCTAAGGAAAGAAAAAGGGAATTGCAGGCAGAGGAGGAGGACGAAGAATTTTGGAATGACTTGGACGAGAAGGAGCTGGAAGAGGATGCAGAATCTTGGAATAACTTGGACGGCAAGAGGTTGGAAGCTCCAGCACCCATCATCAAGAAGAGAAAGAGATTATAATGACTTGACCGTTCAACTTTTATTCAGCACCAAATTGCTATCTAATCCTTATATTGCTGTATCATTCACCACACGATGTTCCAGGCGATTGCTACTGTTGATCTCACTCATGCACTGCCACTCATTCAAGTGATTGCACTTCCACAAGCGGACTTTTCCATCATCTCCAGCTGAGCTCAAAATGGTTCCAGTTGCATTCCAAGATACCCTCCACACCTCCTGGCGGTGGTCGTTGAGTTTGGCAACAGTTTCGATGCGAAACTCTCCCAGCTCCGATTCGTAAGCTTTAAATATCCGAATAAATCCATCTTTACATCCTGTGGCAATGAGATGATAGCTTCGACCCATGGATGGAGCCCAGCTTACTGATCGTATAAGACCATTGTGTTCTGGAAGGTTGCATATTTTGACAAACTTTGTGGAATGGCCCAGGTCCTGTCCGCCAACCATTGGTTCTATAGAATCACCGCTTACATGCGACAACTTGGCATCATTGTGGATTTCATTGGGTTCTAATGACAGCGAGCCATCTTTTAGGGGCCCCAGAAGCCCTTCCGGTCCCAGGCTGTCATTGGCAGAAGAACTGTAAATAAAGCCCTGGTCGAGAGCTATCACCACGAACTTTTCAGTCTTGGTAAACTTCGTAGGGCACCATTCAATGCAAAAACTACTTTGGAGACTTTTCGCTGGTAATTGCAGTGTTAATATGGGAATCTCTGCTGTGAGATTCCACACGGAGAGGTCTGAAGGTTCCATTGACTCGTAGGTACGGACAATACCATCCGAACCCACACATGCGAGCTTCAAGCCCAAGTGGGGCGGGGCAAATGCAACATCATATATAGGTCCAAATGATTCCACCGCCAATGTCACTAGTTTAATCCACCGTCTGCCTGAGCCATGTAATTCATCAGGCATTTCCTGCCAGATCTTTACTGTACGATCATACGAGCACAGCGCTAGCATCTTGAAACTAGAAAACTCGGGATGTGCCCATGAAACCTTCACCACCAGAGAGTCATGAGCCTTCCACAGGTCGTTGAGTACCCATGTCGATGTAGGAGTGTCGAGATCAAACACTTTCACATGCTGGTCGGATGAGGCAGTGGCAACCTGGCGCCCATAGAAGTCATACTTAACGTCGTGGATGAGCTCCTCGTGACCAGTCTGGAACGCCCTCATTGGATTTTGCAATGTGGTCAACGTTGAGTAGGTCCTATTGGGACCGTCTCTTAACTATGGGTGCGGCACCAGTATACAGAATGGCCACTGGTTGACAAGACTGACATCTCCCAGATACTAGATGGAAATTTGATTACAATTTATGTACATAGTACTTCCCCTCTTTACAATTACTAGAGCAGATTCGATTTACTGATTTTTTGACGCGTAGGTAGCGTAGCTGAATTCTCCTAGCCCTTGCATGGTTATGCGGGCTTTAATTAATTAGAACGATTCTCCATTTAACGTCAATTTAAAAAGTCAACTACTTCCACGCAGGATGCTAACAACACCACTTGTCAAGACACAATATTCTTCCATGGGTGGAATTGTGCAGATCTCCGCCACTATAGCTGGACTTGCCTTGATCCGCTCCAATAATCCACTTCAAACATCGGCTGCATTTGGTCTTCTTGGATATGCTATCACCACATATCTCATTCCAAGATTGGGTGAAAGCTTCAAGCGTGTTGGTCTTAAAGGGAAAGATCTCTCCAAACCTTCGCCTGTAGAGCCTATTCCAGAATCCATGGGTATAGTTTCTGCTGTCACATACATAATGTTGATAGTTTTGATCATTCCTTTCGTTTTTTTCAAGTATTTAGTGTCATTCCTGTCACTCTCAAATGACGACGATGTGTCCGCCAATTACCGTGACCAGTACCTGTCTGTGGAAAACAATCGGTTATTTCCACATAATAAGTTGGCTGAGTTTCTCAGCGGCTCATTGTGCTTGCTCAGCACCATACTTTTGGGGTTCTTTGATGACTTGTTTGATATCCGTTGGAGGCACAAGTTCTTCTTGCCTGCAGTGGCGTCGTTGCCATTACTTATAGTGTATTACGTGGACTTCAGTGTGACTTCGGTGGTGATTCCGCTGTTCGTTACGAGAAATGTCTACGGCGAGCTCTTCATTGACTACTTTTCCGCCTTTGTCCACAATTTCAATTCTTTAGTCACCTTCATAACCGGCTTGAGATTCAACACATTGGCCAACGATTACAAAATTGAATCGAGCTCACCTCCAAAATTGCTTGACTTAGGCATCTTCTACTACGTCTACATGTCAGCGTTGTCTATTTTTTGTCCCAACTCCATCAATATTCTCGCTGGTGTTAATGGGCTTGAGGTCGGCCAATCTATAGTGCTAGCCCTCATCTTCTTGGTGAACGACTTGTGCTACTTATTCACTCCCTCCGTCTCACAGGCAGCAGTTGATTCGCACATGCTCTCTACCATTTTCATTCTTCCATTCTTGGGTGTTTCATTGGGGTTGTTCCAATTTAACTTTTATCCTGCAAAGGTATTCGTCGGTGACACTTACTGCTACTTCAGTGGTATGGTTTTCGCAATCGTTGGAATTCTAGGTCATTTTTCCAAAACATTGTTGATCTTCTTCCTCCCACAGATCGTCAACTTCGTCTATTCTGTTCCTCAACTTTTCAACATCGTGCCTTGTCCTAGACACAGGTTGCCCAAGTTCAACAACGATGATGGACTTATGTATCCAAGTTTTGGGCAGTTGAAGTCCGGTCACAATTTTGGGTCAAGGCTTGTTTCATTTTTGGCCTTCTTTAGGTTGATCAAAGTGAGAAGAAACGAGAAGAATGAAATTACGGAATTCTCCAACATGACCATCATCAACTTGACTTTGTTGTGGTTTGGGCCCATGAGAGAGGACAAGTTGTGTCTCACCATCTTGGCGATTCAACTTTTTATGGGACTTTTGATGGTAGTTGTGCGTCATACAGTGGGTCCTTGGATGTTCGGGTATGATAACTTGTCGTGGGGTGTAAAATAGATATTTATTTACGTTCAATAGTTACTTTTGTATAAGCAGACATCTCAATCTCTTTTTGATCATCTTTTCAAGCAGTTCTGGGCCCATAATCTTGATTGAATATTGTTGATTCGCTCCAACTCTCTAGTTTTCATGGTCATCAAAAGATCATGATCCTCCAAATTAATGCAGTGTTGTGATTTTTTCTCGTAAACTTCGAATATACAATCAATATCAGAGCCTATAGCGAGCCCAATTTTGTCATTTAGTAGGTTTATTTGCTCCATAAAATTATAATTATCAAACGGGTCAGCGTCTATTCTGAATTGTCTGGACACAGATTTAATAGAGCTACAAAGAGAGGTTCCTCGAGCTTTCCAGACCATGATATACTTCCTATCAATCACTTAAATCGTTGACATTCTTCGCAAGGAACTTTTCAATATTATGCTTGCTGACGGTCAAAATGAACTATGGCATGTGAATGTGTGTAAAGTTTGTGGTATGTGGTTTGTGGGGATTCTCAACAGCGATCGCCAAAATTTTGAAATTGTGTGATTCAGAAATTGATTGTAATTATTCGGAATCAAATGACAAATCCTTAAACCCATCTAAATTCTTGAACAATAAGCTATAGCAAATACAATTCTACCTGCTTCGTATGATATATATAGTGTGGATGACGTACTGGGTAATTTGGACTAAGTCACTTTTGCTCACTCTTGTGTTTAATCTGATGATATGGATCGCCAATGTAATGTCAGCATGTGAAGAGAGAGTCCATACATCTCTTAATCGAAGATATCAGTTTTTCCATGTTAGCTACGCAATTAAATAATACACTGGAGAGCTGGACAAAGGACAATAAGATCAAATCTCGAAGTTTGCCGTCAACTACAGATCCATTTATTCACACAATCAGGAAACAGCGATCATTTTCTGAACAAATATTCGGGACTGGCTCGATCACTAGCCCCAGACATTATCCGTCATTACCACCATCTAGTTCTTATAGATATGGCGAAGAAGTCTCACCCTTTAAATCTCATCAAAATCCTGTGAAATAAAAAAACTCAAAAGCTTGAACCCAATTCATATTTGGACACTAGAAGTTACTGAGGAGATAATAAAGAATCAAATATTACATATTCCCCTTATGATGAAAGCTGGAGAATGCACAATCCTGTAGGCTATGGCCATACAGTTTTAGATCACGTGATGCAGATGAGATTTTTTCTAATGCGCATCTCATCAGCTCGAAAAAAACCTCTCTCAAAAACCATCGGATATTAACTTCTAACAGGCGTGGCCATTCATCAAGAGACACAATGGATATCTCCAAGCCTGTTGGTTCGGAAATCACATCGGTGGATTTTGGAGTTTTGTCCACCGACGAAATTAGAAAATTGTCGGCAAAACAGATCACAAATCCGATTGTTTTTGACAATTTGGGCCATGCCGTTAATAATGGTCTTTACGATTTAGCATTGGGAGCATTCCTCAGAAACTTGTGTACAACTTGTGGATTGGATGAGAAATTTTGTCCTGGTCATCAAGGTCACATCGAGTTGCCTGTACCAGTGTACAATCCACTTTTCTTCAATCAATTGTACATCTTTTTGAGATCATCATGTCTCTATTGCCATCACTTCAAGTTGGGCGAGATGGAGGTCCATAAGTACATTTGCAAGCTTAGATTGGTTCAATACGGTTTGCTCTTGGAATGCCAGGAATTGGAAACATTGTTTGCCAAGGACGGTACTTCTAATGACGATGAGATCGAGGGTGAACACTCGAGCTCAGAAGGCCTCGATGCTTCTGCCAAGAAGTCGATAAAGCAAATGAGAGAGAACTTCGTCGACCTTGCCATCTCAACTGCTTTGAGTGAGGGTAGAACCTCTCATAAGGGTCTTATCACCGAGACTGTGGGCGAGGAGAGAAAGCACATCATTCAAGACTTCTATAAGAGAATTCTTTCCAGACCCAAGTGTAATAATTGTGGTATGTACTCTCCAACTTATAGAAAAGATGGCTACGTCAAGATCTTTGAGAATGCTTTGAGAGAGAAACAAATTTCCAACAATAGAGTGAAAGGTTTGTCTCGTCCTGATGTGCTCAAGAAGGCATCATCTAGCCGGTCTTCCAACCCATCGGAGAACATTCCAAGCATTAAGCTGAAGTCCGGATCAAAGTATGTGTTGTCGACTGAGGTAAGAAACATTTTGAGAAATGTCTTTAGCAACGAACAACAGATCATGCAGAAGCTTTTCCATTCCAGACCCCTCAATACTTCCACTGTAAATGCAGACATGTTTTTCATCCAAGCATTGATAGTTCCTGCTACCAGATTTAGACTTCCTTCTAAGTTGGGAGATGAGATTCACGAAAATGCTCAGAATGAGCTCTTGTCGAATGTCTTGAAAACATCTCTTCTTATCAGGGATTTGAATGACCAGATTTCAGGTATGTTCTCTAAGGACAAAACGGCCAGTGTTGAAGATAGAAAGATTTTGTTCAACAGATTGATGAACGCTTTCGTCACTATCCAAAACGATGTCAATGCATTCATCGATTCCACTAAAAACCAGAATGCTCCGGCAGGAAAAGTGGCCAATCCAGGTATTAAACAGGCTTTGGAGAAGAAGGAAGGTTTGTTCCGTAAACACATGATGGGTAAGAGAGTTAACTACGCCGCTCGTTCGGTCATCTCACCTGATCCAAACTTGGAAACAAATGAAATTGGTGTTCCTCCAGTATTTGCAGTGAAGTTGACATATCCAGAGCCTGTGACTGCTTACAACGTTTCTGAATTAAGACAAGCGGTGATAAATGGCCCAGATAAGTGGCCAGGTGCTATTCAGGTTCAAAATGAGGACGGTTCCATGGTTTCATTGATCGGAATGACTACTGAGCAACGTAAGGCGATCGCCAACCAATTATTGACACCTTCCAATGGTGCTGATGTCGTCAATAAGAAAGTTTACAGACATATAAAGAACAAGGATGTTGTTATCATGAATCGTCAACCAACATTGCATAAGGCCTCTATGATGGGACATAAAGTCAGAGTTTTGCCAGGAGAAAAGACTTTGAGATTGCATTATGCCAACACCGGTGCTTATAATGCTGATTTCGATGGTGATGAGATGAACATGCACTTTCCTCAGAACGAGAATGCTAAAGCTGAAGCCCTCAATTTGGCAAACACCGACTCTCAGTACTTGACTCCAACATCGGGATCGCCCTTAAGAGGTTTGATTCAAGATCATATCAGTGCTGGTGTCTGGTTGACAAGCAAGGACTCATTCTTTACCAGAGAAATATATCAACAATTGATCTATGGATGTATCCGTCCTGAAGATGGCCATACCAACGGTGCAAACAGAATTTTTACAGTTCCACCTGCTATACTCAAGCCACAACCTATGTGGACGGGTAAACAAGTTATTACCACTATTTTGTTGAACATCAAGCCTAGAGATGTTCCAGGAATCAATTTGGTATCGAACAACAAGGTCAAGAATGAATACTGGGGCAAAGGCTCAAATGAAAACGAAGTTTTGTTCAGAAACGGCGAATTTTTATGTGGTATCTTGGACAAGTCTCAATATGGTGCTTCTCAGTATGGTATTGTCCACTCTTTGCATGAGGTCTATGGACCGGATACCGCTAGTAAAGCTTTGTCTGTTTTGGGTAGACTTTTCACTAACTACATCATGATGACAGCTTTCACATGTGGTATGGATGACTTGAGATTGACCGACGAAGGTAACTCGTGGAGAAAGGAAATCTTGAAACAGTCTGTTGACATTGGCAGATCTGCTGCTTGTGAAGTAACCAATTTGGATGCGGACACTGCAAACAATGATAAGGAATTGTTGAGACGTTTGGAAGAAATCTTGAGAGATGACAACAAGCTAGGGATTCTCGATGCTATTACTCAATCTAAGGTGAATGCGATCACTTCACAAGTTGTGGGCAAGTGTGTTCCTGACGGAACAATGAAGAGATTCCCATACAACAGTATGCAAGCTATGGCATTGTCAGGTGCCAAAGGTTCCGGTGTCAATGTCTCCCAAATTATGTGTCTCTTAGGTCAACAAGCATTGGAAGGTAGACGTGTGCCTGTCATGGTTAGTGGTAAGACTTTACCATCTTTTAAGCCTTTTGAAACTGATGCTCGCGCTGGTGGATACATTAAGGGCCGTTTCTACTCTGGTATCAGACCTCAGGAATACTATTTCCATTGTATGGCCGGTAGAGAGGGTTTGATTGACACAGCTGTCAAGACCTCCAGATCTGGATATTTGCAACGTTGTTTGACAAAGCAATTGGAAGGAATTCATGTTTCGTACGACAATTCCGTCAGAGATGGTGACGGATCATTGCTCCAGTTCTTGTATGGTGGAGACGCTATCGACACAACTAAGCAGTCTCATATGAATCAATTCAAATTCTGTCTTGAAAATTATGATGCATTGTTGTCGAAGTACAATCCTGGTGATTTGACTGAGCATTTGGATACCGAATCTGCTTTGTCTTACAGCAAGAAGGTACGTAAGAATTTCAAGAAGCAGAGAGATTTGCCACATTACGACCAAAGCGCTAAATACGATCCGGTTTTGTCGGTTTACAATCCAGCAAAATACTTGGGTTCCGTGTCTGAAAACTTTCAAGACAAGCTTGACGATTTTGTCAAGTCCAATCCCTCATTGTTCACAAAGCACCTGAGCGATGGAATCAGTGAAAAGAAGTTCAGAGCTTTGATGCAATTGAAATACATGAGATCTTTGATTCATCCAGGAGAATCCGTCGGTATCATCGCCGCTCAATCTATTGGTGAGCCATCCACTCAGATGACTTTGAACACATTCCACTTTGCCGGTCACGGTGCAGCCAATGTCACTTTGGGTATTCCAAGAATGAGAGAAATTATCATGACTGCGTCTGCTTCCATTAAGACTCCACAGATGACATTACCAATTTTGGAAGATGTCAGTGATAGTATGGCGGACTCTTTCTGTAAATCGGTTGCCAAGGTGCGCTTGAGTGAGTTCATTGATAAGGTTAGCGTCACAGAAACTACTGGTATTGAAGAAGGTACATCTTCATCGTACAGATCTTACAAGGTCAAGCTTAACTTCTACACCAAGGCCGAGTACGAGGAGGAGTACGACATTTCTATGGATCAGTTGCAGAACGCAGTGTCTACCAAGTTCTTGGCCAAATTAGAAACCGCGATCAATAGAGAGACCAAGAAGCAGACTAGATCAGAGAATTTGCCAACAATTGGTAAGGCACTTCCTAAATCGCAGACTGACAGCGCTTTGGTTGCTAACAGAGACCTTGAGGGCGATGGCTCTGAGGATGGAGATGCTTCTGACGATAAGTTGAAGTCCAACACCAAGCAAGCAGTCTCTTACGATGGGCCAGATGACGAAGAAGTCGAGAGCATGAGAAAAGCTGAGGAGACTTCCGACGAGGAAATGGAAGATTCTGATGCAGAAGAATCGTCCGAGTCAGATTCTGATTCTGAAGATGGCGACAACATGGTCATCGACGAAGCAAAGGAAAGAGCTCCAAAATCATTGAGCAAGTCTGCCAAAGACAGACAAGCTGAGGTTATTTCCTCGCACCATTTCATCAAAAAGTATGATTTTGATGACGACAATGGTCAGTGGTGTGAGTTTGAGATCGAGCTTCTAGGAGACGTGCTAAAGTTATTGATGGTTAACATCATCGAGGACTTGTGTCGTGAAGTTGTGGTTAGAGAAATCAAAAACATCGGTAGATGTCTCCGTCCACAGCCAGATGGTGGCAAAAGAATTTTGACTACTGAGGGTGTCAATTTCAAGGCCATGTGGGAGCAGGACGATTTTATTGACGTCAATGGAATTCGTTCGAATGACATCAGCGCTGTGTTGAGAACTTATGGTGTGGAAGCTGCCAGAAACACAATTGTCAATGAAATCAACAATGTGTTCTCGACATATGCCATTTCTGTTTCTAGTCGTCATTTGGATTTGATCGCGGATATGATGACCAGAGAAGGTAGTTATCTTGCTTTCAACAGACAAGGCATTGACTCCTCCACTTCTGCATTCAAGAAAATGTCTTACGAAACTACTTGCCAGTTCTTAACCAAGGCTGTCTTGGATGGTGACAGAGAAGACTTGGAGTCTCCATCGGCCAGAATTGTTTTGGGTAAGTTGTCTAACGTCGGTACTGGTTCATTTGACGTTATGTCGAAGATGCCAACTATGCCATAGAACCAAAAACTCTTACAAAATTGTTTTTGATTTGCATGTTTCATTTTGTTAATAAGTTGTATATATACGAAGCTTGGGATCTCCAATGTAGTGCTCAGTGCGGAGAAGAGTGTCTCTGCTCACACATTGAAGGCAGCAATCAAAAACGACGACACCAAAGAAATCTTGAAACTTGGCTTGTCAAAGAAAAGTTGCTTCACGTCCCATTGACGATTGCCAATGTTGAGAATGGAAGTCCACGGGATGGTAATCATTCCTTTGTTCTCCAAGAATTGCAACAACAAGTAAGTCGATACTGAAATAAACACGAGCACACTGGACAATTTGCCAACTACAACACCCATGAAAAGCCCAGTCAACGATCCAAGACACAATTCACTGTAGTCAAGCTTGCCACCGAATCTGGATGTCTTAACTTTAGCCTGAATAACCTGAGGCAGGTATTGCTGGTGAGGTTGAGAGATTGCTACGGCATCATTGCGGATAATGGCCTTAGGGCGCAAAAGAGCACTTGCACCGAGTATAATAGGACCAGCAACTTTCAAGGATTGTCTGAACCCAATTGGACGAGCGAAAAGAGAAAACATAATTATTCTTGCTAAGTTGGTGACCTTAGGTTCCAAAGGCCATGGGTGTTTCCGAGCCTTGCACGTGATGCCGGCGACCATGACATGTTACTGTGTTTGCTACACTTTCCATGAACAAAATCTTCAGTAGGGACAATAGCAGATAATCCATTCGCTATATTGAATACTTATAAAAAAAGATGCTAATGGGGCTTGGGCATGTGACCCAAAGCGAGAGTTCCGGAAGATCTAGACGTCGTCTTCGAACTGGTCTCGCCAATGTCTGGTCCAGTGGGTTAAACCATACCACTACCGTTTTCAGTTGAGGTAAGCACGAATTGGAAGCTAATGCAGTACTGTGTATACGCTGAGAAACAAATTGTCAATCACACGACCATTACAATCCGGCATGTAAGGAGAATTCAAAAGGCGGCACTAGGCCAGCCCACTGCATATTGTCTCCAAGCTTCCGGGCAAAGGCATCAAGTCTACCCGCATAGTTTCCTTCACAGAACCCACACTTACATAAGCAGAGGATATATAACCTAGGAAGTCCCACTGTACTCCATCCAGAAGAATTGAAGAGACATTAAGAGGGCTGCATTCGCTATCTACCCCACTCTCTTTTTTATTCATTTTTTTTATTTTTCAATCTTTAGTACGGTGTCATATTTCGGTGCGCGCTCATTTGCACTGATTAGTAACATCATTCCATGTCAAACTTTTTCTAGCAGTTGGCATATTCTATAATAGCAGGTTTTGCACCCGCTAACATCCGTACACCAAACATATCATATTATTCAACATAATGGTAGCTGGTGTGCTTCAACAGGTCCAGCTAGCCCCAAGTGTGTTTCTTGGGTCGTATGGGACGTTGCTCAACCATGATTTCATCGATACCTGGAACGTGAAAGTCATTGTCAATTGTGGCTCCACAGGCCTGTTTCTTCAATTTTTTGATTCGCAACAACCCACATTGTCAAGTGATATAATTGTCTTGAACCTCGACCCGTACACATTAAGCACTGATGCAGCTTTCAAGGAATTCCATGGTCGGTTCAATAGGATACTACAAAATTATTTGGCTTTCTTCTACAGCTACAATGAGGACGTTAAGTATTACATCAACTCGAACTTTGAGGATGCCAAGCTTAGTTTCGATTCCCCAACTATGAATGGTATGCCATTGAAACTGTTATTCAACATAAATCGCTTGTTGAAACTTATCAAAAATGTCAACAATTCAGCAGGCTTTTTGTTCATCTCGGAGAACTTTGGACTTCAGCATCATGCTAACGGTCTATTATTCGCCTTGGCAATTCTGTATTTGATGGACAGTTACAGCTACAATTTAGATTCGAGCTATAAGTATTTGATCTCATTACTCCCTTTTACGAGTTCCGACGCGGGTGATACCATGATCGTCAAAAACACTGCACCACAGGACTTGTTCAACTTCACTCACTACGACGATGTTCTTCTCATTGACAGCTTAAAGAAATTCTACACAGAAAATAGCAAGATCAAACAAAGAGAGCTAGGTGTGATGACAAAGAACCACAAATTGAAAAGATCGCTCGACTCTCTTGACGCTGTTACTCCAAAAGCTCGGAAAAAGATCGCTTGACAGTCCCAACTTTTATCAACTTAATCGGAAAATTATAGGACATAGGACAATATAATACTAAAAATATTATCACTTTTCTCGACTTGGAAAGGCTGTTGTACAAGTTTAGACGAAAAGATAATCACCTAGAAACTCAAATCGATTGCAACAAGCAGGGCAAAATTTATATACAATTATTTCTCCGGTACTGCTAATCCAACCATGTTTGCAGTTTTCCTCACATTGTCTTCTTGAGACATGGTTAAACCTGGGTTATATCTCTCAAGAAGTTCATTGTAAACTCTTTGATTTTTCAAGTAAGTGATAACATTTTGCAAATTGTGAATGTCATTCTCCGAATCCACCAATTTGCGGACTGTACTGGTTTCCAAGGGAGGGTACTCTATCTTTCCCTTCTCAAGAGTTTTAATCTTGGCTTCAACATCCGTTGTAGGTCTTCTTGCCTTGATGAGTTGTAACTTCTCGTAGACCAACCTAGCCTTATTCTTCTCCAAATCTTTCTTCCACCGAGCAGAGTGTGATTTCCTGTGAGCGGCAACGAGCTCCTTCTGAAGTTCCTTATACAATTTTTTGAACATCACTTAGCCTTGTGAAGTACCTATCAAATAGAGCCTTCAGCGAACAGACGCGCATGTGACATAAAATCACGTGAAGAAGATGTTCAACAGCACACTAATTATGAATTTTTACAATTTTATTTGATTCTATTATCGAGAAAAATACATGTGGCTTACCACTGGTGTTCTTATTACATCCATGGCTTGAATCCTCGACTTCATAAACCCATTATTTTCTCGGAGTTGAAGAATCCCCGCTACCATGTACAGGAAATTAGTTCTATGTTCTACACCATTCAAGTTCGTCATACCCCCAAAAACTTGACCTATTCAGGTAATTACCAAATCTGAACAGCCTTCGAACAATTAGGGATTTAGCAAACATCCAGACCTAGAAGAAAACATCAAACTGCTTGTCCGGTTCTGCCGAAATGTATTGGAGTTTTAAGATTGCATATTCGACCAATTAAAAAGGGTTTCGGCTCCGAAAAAAGAAAGTGCGAATTTTTCCAATTAGTGTGCTTCAGGAAAGGAGTCCTACGTAAAAACTATCCATTCTTCTGGACTAAACAACTCTAATTCTTTTCACAATAATTCCATTATGTTGAGACCTGCTTTCAAAAACGTATGTACCCAATTGTGAATGTGTTTTTATCGTACACTTCGTAAGTCAAGCACCGGCTTATCCGTTCGATAATTGTTGTGATCAGTAAGCTGCCAGGACTGAATTGGTATGGGACATCTTGATCTCCCATGGAATATTGCGTCCATTAAAGCACTTACACATGCTAATTATTCCATTACGAAGACGATAATGATTGCAAGCTTGAAAGTTGATTCTTGACATTTTCATGCACGGATGGAGCCATTGAAGATTTAAGAAATTGCAAGCTGAAGCTGATAAGGTTCCAACTGGCATCGGAATAGTCAAATTCAATATGGAACTCTTTCATTGTTCGATATAATTAGCTGTGATTGAAGGACTACTTCCTTTATTTAAACGCTCTTTGCTCCGAACACAACATTTTGTTTTGATGACTTTAGAATCCATACTAATCAAATCAGGCCCGCACACTTGCCACTTTTGCCTCTCCTGAGTCTGTATTGCCAAAGAAGTATGGTGGTGTTTACACTGTCACCTTGATTCCAGGTGACGGTATCGGAAAAGAAATCACCGATTCCGTGCAAACCATCTTCAAGGACCAGCGTGTCCCAATTGAGTGGGAGGTTGTTGATGTTTCTGGTTTAAGCGACGACAGTCAGGGTGTGAGTGAAGCTGTCAACTCTTTGAAAAGAAATAAGGTTGGATTGAAGGGTATCTTGTACACCTCCACTTCCGCCAATGGCAAGTCCTTGAACGTTGCCTTGAGAAAGGAGTTGGACATTTACGCTTCTTTGGTTTTGATCAAGAATATTCCAGGTGTCAAGTCCAGATTGGATGGTATTGACTTTGCTTTGGTCAGAGAGAATACTGAGGGTGAATACTCCGGCTTGGAGCACCAGTCTGTCCCAGGTGTGGTCGAGTCTTTAAAGATCATGACCAGATTTAAGTCTGAGAGAATTGCAAAGTTTGCTTTCGATTTCGCCAAAAAGAACAACAGAAAATTGGTCACAGCCATCCACAAGGCTAACATCATGAAGTTGGGTGACGGTTTGTTTAGACAGACAGTCAAGGATGTCGGCCAGGACTACCCTGGTATCAACGTCAGTGACTTGATCGTTGACAATGCATCTATGCAAGCTGTTGCCAAGCCTGAGCAGTTTGATGTTTTGGTCACTCCAAATTTGTACGGTTCCATTCTTTCCAACATTGGTGCTGCTTTGATCGGTGGTCCAGGTTTGGTTCCAGGTGCTAACTTCGGTAGAGAGTACGCTGTTTTTGAGCCAGGTTGCAGACACGTTGGTTTGGATATCAAGGGCCAGAATACTGCTAACCCTACCGCTATGATCTTGTCTGCTTCTATGATGTTGAGACACTTGGGCTTGAACGAGTACGCTGACAAGATCTCGAATGCTACTTACAATGTCATTTCTGAAGGTAAGGTCAGAACTAAGGACATTGGTGGATCTTCCACTACCACTGAGTTCACTGACGCTATTTTGGCTAAGTTGAACGCTTAAGTAAATTATAGATAGGACATATCATTCTGGAGTATTTTCATTCTACCACAAGTGAAATAAACAATTTATTCATTCAACTCAAGCTTTTTGTGTATCATTATAGCTTCTTATATCAGCCCTTTTCGCATCGTCCACGAATAGAAATACACATGATTAGACTAAGAATCCTTGGTTTGCGCTATGGGACGCATGGAGAACTTCTATTAAGAAAATGAGGTGAAGTGTACTCGAAAAAAATGATTTCGCCCAGGATCGAACTGGGGACGTTCTGCGTGTTAAGCAGATGCCATAACCAACTAGACCACGAAACCTCTCTGTTGTGCATGAAAAGAAATGAGAAAGTCTAACAAAGTAATATAATAAGTAAAAGTGATTGAAGGTCCTTCGGAAGAATCATAAACTTAGAACTCAACCAAATATGTCTGAGGAGATAAGAATGATGAATTATAGTGAATAAAACCATAGAGTGGCATTTTTTGCATAGTTCATTTTTACAGAGACTACGTAACCGGTATGAGAGCGCCGAAGGTCGTGCAAGAAATTCCGTTGTCTAATACGAGTAACTTAGATTTCCCTGAAGCTTATAGATCCTTTATTCTTGTTCAGTGACATTTTTTTGCAGCTACTCAAATTGATCACTTAGAGTTTTAATTTTTACAACAAATCAAGCAACTCTCTATACCTTCTAACGATTTCGGAGGTGTTTCCCAATACTTGAATGATTCTAAGTTGAAAGATCAATGATTTGTAAGCCTTGCTAGTATTTAGCTGTATGGTTTCTGTAAATTCTTCTCGGGCTTAATATGCCTATCTTACGATCAGCTAAAATTTATTGATGATGATCTCTGCATAATAGGTATTCAAAGAATTCCTCTCATCATTTCTACTGTCTTTCACATATGGCCGCTGGAATAGTTATGCGTTTAGATAGTTGAAATATAAATAAAGATTCAGGGGAAAAAAAAAGAAGATAAACAAGCTTAAAAGCATTTTCACCTTGCAATAATTTAACGTGGCCATCAAAGATGACTCTATTCGCTATTCAAAAAACTATCAGGTGTTTCTTGAATTTCCTAACCAATACGACTAGCTGCCGGACAAATCCAAAAGTTCTCGAACGGAGTCAGAAAGTGAACTAAACCGCCTGCTCAACAAGACTCAACATTCCCTCACTGAATATTGGTATAAACACCAACGAGGTAACTTACACAATTCATTTTCTGCGATTGATTTGTAATTTGTCTAAATGAATGGTTCTGACCAAACGAAATCATACAATGAAGTCAGTCAAGTACGAGTCAAGTAATATATTCGGTTTGTTGTATGCATGATGCCTGTGTATCAACGTTTGCCTATAAATTGATTCGGTCGTTGCATCTTTAGTCTCTTTTGGTTTGGTTCTAACGGGATTCGTTCATTCCTTTGCTAGATTCAAAGGTCTTAGATCATATAAATTTTATTACAATGTGCGATGTTGTATTAGGCTCCCAGTGGGGCGACGAAGGCAAAGGAAAGTTAGTCGACATTTTGTGTGATGAAATCGACGTTTGTGCTAGATGTCAAGGTGGTAACAATGCTGGCCACACCATTGTCGTTAATGGCGTTAAATATGACTTTCACATGTTGCCATCTGGATTGGTCAACCCAAAGTGTTTAAACTTACTTGGTTCTGGAGTAGTCGTCCACGTCCCATCTTTCTTTGAAGAATTGGAGAATTTGGAAAAGAAGGGTTTGGAGGGCAGAGATAGATTGTTTGTTTCTTCAAGAGCTCACCTTGTCTTCGATTTTCATCAGAGAACCGATAAGTTGAAAGAAGCTGAGCTTTCGCAAAACAAAAAGTCGATTGGTACCACAGGCAAAGGTATCGGTCCAACTTACTCTACGAAGGCCTCTAGATCTGGTATCAGAGTTCACCACTTAGTCTCCGAGGAGCCAGAGGCTTGGGAAGACTTCAAGCTCAGATATCACAGACTTGTAGAATCCAGATACAAGAGATATGGGGAGTTTGACTACGATGTTGATGCTGAGTTGGCTAGATATGAGAAGTATAGAGAATTACTTCGTCCTTTCGTTGTTGACTCTGTTGCTTTCATGCACAAAGCCATTTCGGAGAACAAAAAGATTTTGGTTGAGGGTGCTAACGCTTTGATGTTGGACTTGGATTTCGGTACTTTTCCATATGTTACTTCGTCATCTACTGGTATTGGTGGTGTTTTGACAGGATTGGGTCTTCCTCCAAGATGTATCAACAATGTTTACGGTGTTGTCAAGGCCTACACGACTAGAGTTGGTGAAGGTCCATTTCCCACCGAACAGTTGAATGCTGACGGTGAAACACTACAGACCGTGGGAGCTGAATTTGGCGTTACTACTGGTAGAAAGAGAAGATGTGGCTGGTTGGATTTGGTTGTTTTGAAGTACTCCAATGCTATCAATGGCTACACTCACCTAAACATCACTAAATTGGATGTTTTGGACTCTTTCAAGGACATTAAGGTTGCTGTGGCTTACCACTACAAGGGTGAAAAGTTGGAATCTTTCCCAGAGGATTTAATCAAGTTGGGAAAGGTTGATGTGGAGTATGTGACTTTGCCCGGTTGGCAACAGGATATTTCCAAGGTAACCGATTACAAGGATTTGCCCGAGAATGCCAAGAAGTATTTGCAGTTCATTGAGGACTTCATTAAAGTTCCGGTGAAATGGGTGGGAGTTGGTCCTGCCCGTGAGTCCATGTTGGTGAAGTCATGATTTATTAGGCAGGCATTAAGCAAGAATTATATCGACAACATGTGCGGGTAGTTTAAATCAAGAGAATATCACTATTTCTTCTAGTTGTAAAGTATTGGTAAATTTGTTTAGCATAATTTATCAGGTTTTGCCAAGAATCAACACGTGTATATAATTTCGCTATTGAAAACCTATAATCTACACCCTAACTTGTATTCGACAATTTGACCTTAAATGACTCCGGTGAAGAAAGAGGTCTCAGTAGAGCCTTCGAGTCCACCAAGTCAGTCAGAAAATGACGATAGTTCTTTGTGGCAATCGCTCTTAGGAGTTGCACTAGTCGCTCTCAATGTTGCAGTCAGGTTGTACTGTGGTCTTTACATGATAATTTCAGACTGTGACGAGACTTACAATTATTGGGAGCCACTCAATTTGATAACCAGAGGTTTTGGAAAGCAGACATGGGAGTATTCTCCTGCCTACGCCATCAGGTCGTATGTCTTTTTGATCCCATACTATGTGATAACGTTCCCCTTGCGTGACTATATTCATATCACAGGTAAGGACATCCCGCCATTTGCATTTTTCTACTATATTAGGGTTGTTGCATTATGTGGATTCACAAGTTACACAGAATATACTCTTTTCAGAAGTGTTCGGCGAAATTTCAGCTCGTACGCTGCTAATTGGTATCTACTTTTCTCAACGGTATCTGCTGGTATGTCTCATGCTGGAGTTGCGTTGCTTCCCTCTTCATTTGCAATGGGCTGGGTTACTTGGGCTACTGCTTCTGCCCTCGATGTTTTGACATTAGAGAATTCTTTTGCTAGTGTGAAGCCAAGTGTAATTGCTATTTCCTGCTTTCTTGTCTCTGGAATATATGGTTGGCCTTTCACTTTGGCATTGGGTGTGCCATTCGGTTTGTTTACCCTCATCACCAGATATCAGACATCTCCGTTGATTCGAATTGTACTTTGTTGTGTAGTGGTGCTTGTTGCATTGGTATCCCTTCTCATCAGCGTGGACTCTTTCATATACGACAGGACTATGCTCTTTGTTCCTTTCAACATTGTTTTATACAACGTTTTTTCCTTGGCTGATGAAGGTCCCGAAATTTTTGGTACTGAGCCATTCTCCTACTATGTGAAAAACCTTTTGTTGAACTTTAATGTCGTTTCCATTCTCGCTTATGTTGGAGCTTTTGCAAATCCTTTGTTCTTTAGGGACAAATTTCGAACTTCTATTGGCATCAGTATGCCATTAGTCTTATGGAGTTTTATTTTTGGTAGGCAAGCACACAAAGAGGAACGATTTCTTTACCCAATTTATCCATTGATTACCTTATCTGGAGCTGTGTTTACCTCCAACTTATTCAACCTGTCAAAAAAGTACATTTCATATAAATGGATGATCAGAGCTGTTTCGGTGTCATTTATGTTGTTGATTGCTTTGGTTTCATTGTTGAGAATGGTCAACTTGGTCGAGAATTATAGTGCTCCTCTCACCACTGCATCCGTATTCAGCCAAATATCCAATGAAACCTCAGACCTCACCATTAAAAATGTGTGCATTGGTCGTGAGTGGTACCATTTCCCAACGTCATTTTTCCTTCCCGACAATTTCAGGTTAAGATTCATTAAGAGCGGTTTTGATGGACTTTTACCTGGAGACTTCCCGGAACAAGTTTCTTTAATGAAAGCTGCTTCAAGCTATCCTAAAGGCATGAACTCTAAAAACATCTTTTCACCTGATAAGATTGTCGATCTTGACACTTGTGACTTTGTGATTGATAGCTCTTCACCTATCAATCATTCTAGTGTGGAGTATCAATTTGTGTCCAACGTAAATGGTAAGTTGGTCACCGAAGAGGGATGGACTCTCATCAGCCACGCAAAGATGATACACCCCGAGGGTGCTCATAAAGGCATTTCGAAATTTGTTTTTGTTCCTAAGTTTCTCAGAGGGTTCATCCCATACGAAGTTGAGTATATGGATTATTGCGTGCTTCAAAAGGATGATTAGAATACCGAAGAAATTTCCTTGTATATTAATTTGGAGTCTAAAGATCGTTCGAGTCTTACACTGAACCTTTTTGAATTTAAATATGCGTTCTTGTGGGCATCGAAAAAGACGAAGCCACATCCAATCAAAACATTGTAAAAATAAGGCGACTGGATGCTCAAGACGCAAGTGAGCATCTACAAGTCGTCATCAAAATACTTGTCTAGAGCCTCCTTGGATTTCAGAAAGCCATCCTTCGCCTTATCCATAGCGTCTTTTATAATGAGAATCCAAAAATCATCAGAGTCCTTCACGACGTCTTTATCACTTACCTCAAAGTCATCAAAGTTATTCTTGTGTCCATAATTCTGTATCCTTTCGCACTGTTCCGAGATAGTAGTTAATCCCAATGCTGCTGCCGAGCCCTTTAAATAATGACCCAAAGAAGACAATTTGTCTAGGTTCTTAGTCTTGACATTTTCATCGATCTCCTTGAAAGTATCTTTAAATTGGTCGACAAATGTCTGAAAGAGACCCTTAGAAAACCCCTCCTCGTCTTCATCCATTGCGACAAGTTCCGAGAAAACTGACCACTCGATCAAACCAGTATCCTGCAACTCCTGTCTTTTGTCTTCGGTCATTTTATCTGATTATATAAAATGGAATTGCTTTGATCTTATAAAGAGGGTTGTAGCCCTTCTTCCAACAATTCAGTTGTGGAACGGTCTAGAATTGCTATAAAGAGTGTATTCAGTGGGACTGGAATAGCACCACAATTATGAGTAAGCCTGAAAATCAGTGTTAGGCTTATTGTCAAACTCAAACTTGAGCCTTCGTGTTTGCAAAGACGTCAGAGATAAAAGAGAACTGCGTTTGGTTGTTTGTCCCCTGATGTTGTCAAATGTTAGTTTCCTGCGTTGGCATTCTAACTGACATCACACATCACGTGAAGCGATTTTGCCATGACATCATGACAATGTATTTCTCAGATCGGGTTAATGGGTGACATGATGCAATGTCAAAAGAATGTATCATACTTGATATGATAGCTATGGATTTACTTGAAGGTCTTACTTATTCTTATGGAAGAACGAGCTGTAATGATGCTACGAAAGGTGAAGGAATGAGACCATGTTACTCGCTGTATTCGCACAACAAATTCCCACATTAATCCTTTGCAAACAGCAGGAACTCGAATCTATTGATTTTGAGGAACATGAGAGATGTGGATGTGCTTATGACCTAGTAGTGCTGTCGGAAATAATTACCAGTATATCATATCAATATGATATCGGGAACTGGAAATTTTTGGGAAAACGGAAGTTGTCATTTATCCGATATAGAAAACCCGATAAGTATCCGCAGGACAACTACGTTTGTTCAAGTAAGATGGGGAATTGTAAATCCGATTTTCGGGTTTGAGGAATCTCAGAGTTATACCATCGATGGATCTCACGAATGAAAAACAAATCAAAGAATTACGTTTACCTATTATTCCAAAAGGTGCTGAGAGAGAAAAAGTTAACCATAGGTTTTAAGATGCGGATAAGCCGATAGTCAAGTATATACCTACAGGATAAACGATTGACAGAAATAAGAATATTAGCAGCTACTGCATGAACTTGAATCATTTAGAGAGCCTCGAAATTGAACAGACGTCTTATGCCCCCGAACTTCCGAACTCACTTTTATAAGGATAACAAACCTTAAAATTTCATCCTCAAGCAATTAATTGTTAGAAAATATCCTGATATGATTTCTCGTTATGAAACATACTAAACAGGAATAACATTAAACTTATAATATGCCGCTGGAACACGAGCGTGACATGGGTGGGATGTTCTGAAGCACTAATCACATTATCGATACTCCATTTAATTTACTTGAAGCTTCGCAAGTTCTAGGATATCAAGTTTGTGTTACAAAAAATGAATTCTTTTCAGATTAAATCTGGCTGTTCTAAGAATTGGCGCAACTGTTGCCAAAACTGCTTTCGAAACTTGAGAATACGCCCAAAATATGAGTGTCATGAGAAGTGTTCAGTCGGAGTCAAACGGAAATTAGTTATCATTCATCGTCGCAACTGAGCTATTGTTTTACCACATTGAGGAAAAAACATAACTACATAAAGCATGCGAACATTTTATTCTGAAGCAAGTTAATCGGACGCTGTCCTAACATTTCTCGTCATTGACGGCTAGTCACCACTCATTCTCTAAACTTTGAGTCCTCTTATTATAAGGTTGCAGTATACAATTGAAGCCATCATAACATTCGCTCAAGCCCTCTGCAAAGATGTGAGACGTTCGAGCTCAGTCGTAATTCTTTGCAAATGAAAAGTCTATTCAATTCAACCTAAATAACAAGCTCATACAAGTCACCAAGCTTATTGGCATAATAGGTAGGTGCAGAAGCGCTGTCTAAAGATTTGACGACTTCCTCTGATTCAATTCCAGTGAGTACTAGTAACGTATCCAAGCCACCATCACGACCAAACTTCATATCCGTATTTAAACGATCACCGATCATTAGACCCTTTGCCGGATTTTCGCCCAAGCCAGGATTGTCAGCTTTGATGGAATTCATCATTGCCTGGTTTGGTTTTCCGCAAATTGCGTCTGGTTGCCTTCCACTTGCATAAGCGACTGTCTCAATGATTGATCCAGCTCCGATGAGAAGCTTGCCTTTTGATGGAAAGGTAGAATCAATGTTTGTTGCAATAAAAGGAATCGATTTGTTATCCTTAAGCAAATATTGCATAGTTATCGAAAGCTTGAGATAGTTTAAATTCATAGTTAATCCGGCCACCACGGTGCCAACTGACTCATCCAATTCATTCAACTGTTTGTGATCTGGATCGAAAGAAACTCCATTTGCAACCAAGTCGGGATCTGCACCACCAATTGTGTTGTACCCCAATTGCTGAAGCTCGGTCTCGATACCCGTTTCTCCCAAAACCCATACTTTCTTGTTTTTAGGTAATTTGAGGATTTTATCGACGTATACAGCAGACGCATAAGAAGATCCAAAAACCTCATCTTTCGTGATCCCATGAATTCCAAGCTTCTCAAACTTGTGAAGGTAGTCATCTCTAGACTTTGTAGAGTTGTTGGTGACAAAAATGACTGTCTTATTTTTGTCTTTCAAGAGCTTTAATGTTTCGACAACAGACGGTAATAAATGGTCCCCAAGCCAGATAACCCCATCACAATCGAACAAGAAATATTCATATTTATCCAACAAGTTCAAAGCCTGTTGTTTACTTGTGATTTTTTCGGACATTGTTGACGATGTTGAATTGACCGTTACTCTAATTATTTTTCTGCATGTAGCTCTGGCAACACCCTAAGTTCGAGAGCCCTCTGAGGTACTGATGTATTAACATTCTGGCGTACTGATTTCGAAGTGCATCACATGATTTAAGTTGTCTAATAGCTTTTAGTTGCTTCCATTCATGGATTCATACATCGTTTTACTTGTAGGCGTATACTCGAGTCTGTGTGCTAGTCGTATGTATCACTATTCATTTATGACTATTTCTCAAATCATGGGCAGACCTGCGTCTTAATATTTCACAGGTGGGATCCATCAATGAACCGAATCTTTCCTTCCCGTAAATGAGACGATATTCCGCTGGCGTTTCAGCCTGATTCACGAATCATAAGAGGTTTCCTGCATTGTGGTATTATCTTCTTTATCTGTATATCTTCTTACACGCTAACAGACCAAATGCTCTTGTGTTGGCTCGTTTTGTTACAGGTGCCTCCAAGCCTGCAAATTCCGCTACGACATTTTATCCCTTTTGCACCGATGTCCACATATGCATCAGTACTACCTCTCACACTCTCAGGATCATTATGTAGCCCAAGCTCACGGCGTATCCACACTGATTTACGTTCAATGAAGCGTACCGAGAATCGGGAATGATCTACTGTATCTTAATTAAAGGCCTAAGTGCCCAAAAATTTTAAACACACTCTTATCCTCTTGGTGATTTAAAAGTCTCAACTGCTTTATCAGCGCCTTCGCAGTTTACCCTAATCGTCGCAACTCTCACGTAGCTCTCCACAGGGATCCTAAAGTTTCATCGATAGACCTCACTGTAATAAAATTATTCAGAGACTTTTCGCATTATTTTGTTTGGTGGCATCAAAGTATTATAAAATGCAGTTTTATCCTTTTTGAATTGCTTTGATTAATCATTTCGTCATTGACGTCCATTTTTTTTAAATTTCTCCAGACGTGAGTCTGCGCATGCTTCTGAGACAGACAAATACATAAAGAAAGTACTCAAAGCCGATTATCATAAATATAGAAATAAGAGGAATAGACTGTCTATTAAAAGCATGAATGGACTTAGCAGATGCTCATAGACTCAAATCATATGGTAAGCCCTCAAAATTCATCATATTATGCGCTGAAGTTCTCAGGTCCGAAAATGGAAGTACGCTCTAAGACCGATCAAGTAACACGAATAGGATTTATTATAAAATGCAATAGTTTATGTACCTTAAAGCTGAGATTAAGGAATGTGGAGAACCAGACCAACCAATCTAGTTTCGGAATCGCATTATGCGTGAACAACATGATGGTAAAGTTTCGCCGGGGAACTTCTCTTTTAATCCCGACATTATTCCTGGACTAGCTGTCTTCAAGATCTATCTACTCAAGACTCGCTACGCCACTACCTTTCGCTAGGATCGACACCAGCAGTATAGCGAGGCAAACGAAGCTTCGACTTGTCATTGTAAATTGGCTCTTCGAACTTCGCTCTAGTTTCTGGAGACATTGACTGAGCGACCAATTCTTGTCTCTTCAACTCGGAAAAGTACCTTCTAGCGAGATGTCTATCCTCTTCAGCTCTCAATAATGGTTCAAGATAGAAGCGAGCCCATTGTTTCTCTCTTGAAAGCTCTCTTTGCTCGTTCACTCCTTGGTAAAACCTATAGAAACCAAAAGCGATGATACCAGAGATACCCCAAAAGTAGATAGAAGGCCTGAAGCCTCTGGATGGAAGGTTTCTTTTCCATTGAACGGGTTCGTACCCTCCAATAGGTGGCAAATCTTGCATCTTTAATTTATCGAAAATGGTTTAGAGATTGGCTATTGAGATTCCTCCATGTTAAATCTTTTCCTTCATTTTCTATTGGCCATTCTTGACTACCATTTCCGGAAGTGCGCGCCTGAAAATGCTTTTTTTATTTGCAATATGAGAGACTCAACTTCTACTTGATGTCGAAGATAGGCTTCAACTTCTTAATTAAAAGCCAGTCATCCCTTGAAACAGTGTCACGGAACGCTGGATCTTTCAAGGTGTCGATGGACTTTCTAGAAATCAAAGAATATAAGATGTCTGACTCATCGACGTGACGACCCCAAACAGGTTGTGCGCTAGACGGATTTTCCAATCTCATAGCGACACCTGCTGCAGTCTGTCCCTTCTTGACAATATCAGAGGCCTTATGATTGACTTCTAATGAAACAACTTTACCCAACACAAGAACATTTGGAGTGTTTGTTGTTGGATCTTTGCGTACAGCACAGATGGGTGTACCAACACGGACAGCACCCTCAATAACATCGACACCTATAATCATAGGGTTACGCTTATTGATGATTTGAATTGTTTTCAAAGCACATGGTAAGACAGCGTACTCCATAAAATCCTTTCTGCGCTGCTCAAGCAACTTGTTCTGATAAGCAGTGAAGGCATCGAACAAGTGATAGATGATGTCTGCGTTGAAGATTTTGACGTTCTGCTCTTCGGCGTATTGTTCAGCTTCCTTGTCTATTTTAACATCGAAACACAACATTACCGCCAACTCAGGCGCCTTTTCTAACATAGTAGTCGCTTTCATAACATCTCTCTTGTAAACAGGACCCAAGCCGATAGACATCACTGGAATCTTCATGTCCTTCAAAAAGTCCAACAAAGCCTCCAATGATCCCAAAGTGGAGGCCTGAACAACAACACCCTTTCCTGATGTATCAACAGAATCTAACAAGCCCGTCAAGTCATCCATTACTTCTTCCATCATTTCATCTTCATCGTCGTCATCGCCTACAACCAATAATCTGGAACCAGCGACAGCTTTCTCCAAATCATTGGCCGCGATTTTGACACCCAATGCAGCTTTCACCTCCTTGTGATGAACGTACTCAGATTTGATTCTCAATTCACGAGATGGTGGTGGTGTGAGAAGGGCTCTGATATTTGTAGCGATCGGTCCGTTCAAACCACAAAGTACAACTCTGTCACCTTCACGCAAAACACCGTTTGACAAAACAACATCAATAGTATACCCAAGACCCTCTACAACCTTAACTTCCAAAATCGTTGCCTCAACCTTCGACAAGTACATCAATTGCTTAGACATTCTCTTTTGTGTCAACTCAAGCAATAACCACAATAAATCTGGAACACCCTCTCCAGTGACTGCGGAGGTTGGAACAATAGAAACATATTTAGACATGTTCTTATTTTCAAAATACAATTCTGAGTTCAAACCTTGCTCGGATAAAGCGAGTTTGATTTGGTCATATCTGCTGTAGAATTCGTTTTGAACCGATTTAGACTGCCTTGAAAAGGAATCACGGAAGGAATTATTTGGAGTCGATTCCCAGTCATACAATCTATCGATCTTGTTTAATGCCACGATGAAGGGTGCCTTTCTGTCTCTCAATAATCTAATAGATTCGAGAGTCTGCTGTTCTAAACCGTGCATGATATCGATAACCAAGATGGCAATGTTACACAAGGACGAACCACGAGATCTCAAATTTGTGAACGATTCGTGTCCTGGGGTGTCGATAATCAAAAGACCAGGAACATCAAAAACCTGCTTCTCATATTTCGCCATAACAGCAGTTTTTTGCTTGATGGCATCAACTGGGAAATAAGTAGCACCAATTTGTTGTGTGATACCACCAGCTTCACCTCCTTGAACATTGGTTTGTCTGATTTTGTCCAACAACTTCGTTTTACCAGTATCGACGTGACCCAAAATACAGCAGATCGGCGAACGCAAGTCTTTTTCGTTCGGTGAGCTAAGTGATTTTTGCGCAAGAGACTTTATGTCTGCGGCCTTGGCCTCATCTTGAGCTCTAGCTTTAGTCTCGACTTCCTTGGGAGTTAATTCAACTGCTACTGCATTAACTTCGGCTGCTGCTTCAGCTGCATCATGTGCGCTATCTGCAGCATGTCCTTCAGCAGAATCTTGATCAACCTCAACATATTCTTCATCTTCAACAACGCTGTATGGTTCAGGGGTGGCATGATCTTCTTCGTCATTAATTCCATTCTCCCAATCTTCTGCCACATCCTCATCGAGCATTTTCTCCCAATCCTCGGCGAGTTCTTCATCCTCTTCGTTGGCTTCCTTAGCCACATCTTTAGTATTCTTTTGGACGAATGTTTTGGGTTTGGTGGACTTTTTCTTGTTGTATACAATTTTTTTAGGTTTGTCCACTGATATACCAGCTTTTTTCTTCTCCAACCCTGCAACTTGAATGTCGCTGGCTTGCAAAAGCAATTCACGACGACGTTCCTGATTACGCTTCTCTTCCCTTTGTTTCTTAGACAAGAGTTTTCCTTCCGCTTTCAATCTTTCTTTCTTCAACTTTTCTTTTTCTCTCTTGGCTTCACGAGCAGCTGCCTCCTTGGCAGCTGCCTCCTCTGCCAGCCTTTCTTCTTCAAGACGGCGCTGTTCCTCCTCTTCGTCAAGGCGACGTTGTTCTTCCTCCATTTGTTTTTTCAATTCCAATTGACGCTTTAAAGCTGTGAGACCACCTGGTGCCTTTTTCCCAACTTTCTTTGCAGGAGCAGTCTTCTTTTCCTCAGGTTCAGGAGTTGGAGTCTCACTTGAAGTGGCCTTCTTTTGGGCATTAGTTGCAGCATTCTGCTTGTTAGCCTCTTTAATCTGCTCTTTTTTAGCAGCTTGATCTGCTTTTTTCTTAGCAGCAGCCTCTTTTTTGGCTTGCTTTTCAGCTTCCTTTTTCAACTTTTCCTTTTCTTTCTTACTCAATAACTTTGGACCATCCTTCTTTTCTTTCTCTTCTTTTTCCTTAGCTTCTTTCTTTTGTTTGGAGCTCCTAATGGAACTTAAGAAGTCATCTGGAGTTGATTCTTCTGGAGCAGCAGGCTCAGCAGATCCTTCTTTCTCTTCAACTCCGAATTCATCGGAAGCGGGCTGCTCGTACATGTCATCATCGTCCCAGATATCTTCACCAGACTTTTGTCCCTTTTTCGATTTTTTCGCCATTGCTTAATGGAATAATATAATCGAGTGTAGGAAACTATTCTCTACCTTGATTTAGCAGCGGGAAGAATTTTTTGTGATTGTGTGCAGCACTACTCCACTCTGAACTTTTGCAAAGGTTAGATATGCATAATTGTTGCCAGTAATTATTCTTCAGTCTCCGCAATAATAATATCATTAATTGATACATAAATGCCTCTATAGTTTCTTTCAATATATATCAAGTGGAGAAGTGGCTTTCCAAAACAAAAGCTACATTCTGTTGGCATCGGCAATGTTTCACACTCATGGTCTTGCGCACCACAACTTCACTCAACTAGAGATCCCGCACAACTTTAGAAGCTCTTTTCAGAAACAGAACAAACCTCACTTTGGAGTCACCAACTTACGTATGATGATTCAACGACTGGAACGAACTAGCAAGAATAATCTTGTCACGTGATACTTCGTGTCAAATCCAATCTTAGGAGCGCGAAACCTACTGAATCGGCTGCACATTATAAAAATTTATTCTTTTCGTTTCAAGCTCTAAGTACTCTCAAGATGACAACAGTGGAAAAGATAAAGGCGATCGAAGATGAGATGGCTAAAACCCAAAAAAACAAGGCAACTTCCTTTCATTTGGGTCAACTCAAAGCCAAGTTGGCCAAGTTGAGAAGAGAGCTTCTAACTGATAGCTCTTCAGGTGGTGGAGGTGGTGGTGCAGGTTTCGATGTTGCTAGAACTGGTGTTGCTACGATTGGGTTTGTAGGCTTCCCATCTGTTGGAAAATCGACTCTTTTATCTAAACTTACAGGAACTCACTCTGAGGCAGCTGCATATGAATTTACAACGTTGACAACTGTGCCAGGTGTGATCAAGTACAAAGGTGCAAAAATTCAAATGTTGGATCTACCTGGTATTATTGAGGGAGCAAAGGATGGTAAGGGTAGAGGTAAGCAAGTGATTGCAGTGGCGAGATCCGTCAACTTGTTGTTTTTGGTTTTGGACGTGAACAAACCTTTGCAGCATAAGCAAATTATCGAGAAAGAATTGGAGGGTGTTGGCATTAGAATCAATAAAGAGCCTCCTAACATTATCATCAACAAGAAGGAAAGAGGAGGTATCAATATCACCACTACCTCTCCTTTGACACATTTAGATAACGATGAAATTCGAGCTGTGATGTCGGAATACAAAATCAACTCTGCAAACATCGCATTCAGATGCGATGCTACCGTGGACGATTTAATTGATGCTATTGAAGCTAAAACAAGAAGATACATCCCCGCTATCTATGTGCTAAACAAGATCGATTCATTCTCAATTCAGGAACTCGATTTGTTGTATAAAATTCCAAACGCTATTCCAATATCATCTGGAAATGGATGGAATCTTGATGATCTTTTGGAAATGATGTGGAGTCGCTTGAAATTGGTGAGGGTGTACACCAAACCCAAAGGAAAAACTCCTGATTTTAGCGAGCCTGTTGTGTTGCGTAGCGACCGTTGTACCGTCGAAGACTTTTGTAATTCTATTCATAAGTCGCTAGTGGAAGATTTCAGGAATGCCGTGGTATTTGGGACTTCTGTTAAACATCAACCACAAATTGTTGGTTTAAGTCATGAATTACAAGATGAGGATGTAATCACTATTCTTAAGAAATAGCATGTTTTTTATGTATACTATAATGTAATATAACTGAAGTGAAGTCGTAGAGTTCCAATTTTCAACCAAACTGAAATGAGATGGCTATGTGCAGGTTTAAACTTTTTTCTCAGTGATTTTGACAGCCATCAACCCTTAACTTTGATTTGTTTTGGCCTCACCTTTTTAACCCTTGAGCAAATACTTGAAGTTTTGAAGGTCGATTGAAGTCGTACTTCAAAACAACAAGAGAAAAAGCCTCACAGATCTTATCGTTTAGAATGTCTGTTACGGCCGACGTCGCATCAGAGTTGAACCAACTACTTCAGGGCCTTCTCTCTACTGACAATGAGATTCGGTCTGCGGCCGAACGGCTAATTGACTCTGATTGGAGAGACGAAAAAAAAGTTGGAGTTTTATTGACTTTTCTTGCGGAAAAGGCTGTGAGTGGAGGTGATGAAACACTTCAACCATTCTCTGCTGTTTTGTTCAGACGTATTGCCATCAGAAGCCCAAAGGAATTCAGCAGCATTTCTGATAGATCAATTGGAGTCTTGGACGAGAGTATAAAACAGCAAATTCGTGCTATCTTGTTGCAGGGATTTGCCTCGAGCCAGTCAAGCCAAGTCAGAAAAAAGCTTGCGGATGCAATCTCTGAAATGGCCAAAGAAGATGCATCTCCAAAGGGCTCATGGCCCGAACTTGTCCCTGCGGTTTTCCAAGCAGCTACAAGCTCTGATGCGAGCTTTAGAGAGTCTGCGTATCGTATTCTTGCAACTTCGCCTGAAATCATTGAGAAAGAGTATGTGAATGAAATGCTTCCAGTTTTTAGTAGTGGATTTGAAGATACCAATGATGAAGTGCGAATTTCCACATGTACAGCCTATGTGTCGTTTTTTAGAGAACTTCCCAAGAGCATTTGGCAATCCTTCACTCCATTGTTGCCAAATTTGTTAAACTCTTTGCCAAGGTTTTTGCAAAGTGGTCAGGACCAGGCCCTTGCAAATGTCTTAGAATCACTTATTGATCTCGTGGAGATTGTGCCTAAAATGTTTAGAGATATGTTTCCAACAATTATCGAGTTTTGTTCTTCCGTTGCTAAAAACTTGGAATTGAGCCTGGAAGCAAGGCTTGCAGCACTTGAACTTTTGACAACTTTTTCGGAAGTATCACCTGCTATGTGTAAACAGACGACTACCTATGCTACGGCTATGGTGTCAGTGAATTTGTCAATGTTGACAGAAGTTAGTCAGGATGACGAGGATGCAGCAGAATGGAACAACGATTCCAATACTGAGGAGGATGATGACGAGCCTGAGTATGATGCGGCTAGACAGTCGTTAGACAGAGTGTCTCTCAAACTAGGTGGACAAGCTCTCGCAGGGCCCTTATTCCAGTATTTACCAAGTATGTGTCAGTCGACCCGGTGGAGAGAATGTTTCGCTGCTTTAATGGCATTATCATCTGCTGCTGAAGGTTGTGTTGATGTTTTGATTACTGAAATTCCTAGGTTGTTAGACATGGTTTTGCCTACCCTTGAACATCCTCATTCTAGGGTGCAATATGCCTGCTGTAACGCGTTGGGTCAAATGTCAACGGACTTCGCTGACGTAATTCAAAGAACGGCGGGAAACAGAATATTGCCAGCTTTAATTTCAAAACTCACCAATAAGTCTGTTCCTCGTGTACAAGCGCATGCAGCAGCAGCATTGGTGAACTTTTCCGAAGCAGCCTCAAAAGATGTGTTGGAGCCTTACTTAGACAGCTTGTTGAATAATCTTTTGGGTTTGTTGCAATCCCCCAAAAGATATGTTCAAGAACAAGTTTTGACGACTATTGCCATAATTGCCGATGCAGCTGAGCAAAAGTTTATCAAATATCACGACACATTGCTTCCAATGTTGATAGGCTTTTTGAAGACTGACATGGGTCCTGAAAACAGAATGTTGACAGGAAAATGTATCGAGTGTGCAACTTTAATAGCCATGGCGGTTGGCAAAGACAATTTCGCCGCACATAGCCAAGAGCTTATTCAAATTCTAGGAAGGATCCAGGAATCCATTGTCGATGTCGATGATCCTGTCAAGCCTTATTTGGAACAAGGATGGGGCAGAATTTGCCGTATTATTGGTAATGATTTTCTACCTTACTTACCTACAGTTTTGCCTCCGTTGCTCTCTGCCGCTAAGGCTGCTCAGGACATTTCCTTGTTAGAAGAAGATGAGGCTGAAGAGTACAACAATAATGATGAATGGGATGTCATCAATTTGAGTGGTAAACTTATTGCTGTACACACAGCTGCTTTAGATGACAAGGTGTCAGCTATGGATTTGTTGAGAGTCTACGCAACTCAATTAAGGGCTCTGTTCTTTCCTTGGGTCAAAGAAATTGCGCAAGATATTGCGATTCCCGCTCTCGACTTCTACTTGCATGACGGTGTGCGTGCTTCCGCTGCATTGACCTTGGCCTCATTGTTAAAGTGTACTATCCACGCAACATCTTCAAATTCTGCAGAAACTTTGCAAATTTGGTCTCAGATTTGTAGCAAACTCGCAGACATCTCCACTAATGAGCCTGTTCCTGAACTTCTTGTCGCATACTATACTTCATTGATTGAATGCATTGGTGCTTTGGGATCTAATCTGATTTCAGTTCATCAGTTGGAAGTTTTGGGTGGAGCAATTAATACAAATCTAAGCGAGGTTTACGGTCGGATCAACCTGAGAGATGATTCCGATGATGAGTACACCGAAGACGTGGATGAAAACGAAGAGGAATATACAGATGAAGAACTTCTTGATGAGATTAACAAAGCAATTAGTGTGCTTTTCAAGGTTGTGAAGACTGATTTCTTGGGTCCATTCCAAACCCACCTCTTACCGCTTGCCCATGCATTCATCTCTGACGAAAATACTAACGTGAAGTTGTGTGGCTTGTGCATGATATGTGATGTGTTTGAGCATTGCGGTTCTGTTTTCACGCAAACGGAATACCTTGAATACATCATATCTGATTGCTTGACTGCTCCTCAGGCAAGTATCCGTCAGGCAGCTGCCTTTGCTGTCGGGATGGCAGCTCAGAATGGAGGTAACGTGTACGCCCAGTTGTGCTTGAACACGTTACCTACGCTTTTTGAAATTGCGACATTTCCAGATGCTAAAGCTGATGAGAATATTACAGCAACTGAGAACTGTGTAGCGTCAATCGCCAAAATATGTCGGGCTTATGGTGCGTCCATTCCAAATTTGGAAGAAGTTCTTCATCAGTGGGTTGGCTTATTGCCTATTGTTCAGGACGCTGATGCTGCATCATCGACTTATGAATTGTTATCGGACTTGATTCAAAGTAACCATTCAGCTGTCATCGACCAAAAACCCAAAGTGGTTGATGCGGTGCTCCAAGCTATTTCCCACAAATCCATCGATGGACAGATTGCTACGAGAGCTGTCAATCTAACTCGTGGCATTTTGTCCACGTTGCCTCAGGAACAGGCTCTTTCAATCTTGCAAGCTTTGGGGGATGATGGCGTTGTGAAGAAGTATTTCACTTAGGTTTTCGCTGACTAGTCAAGTACCTTTATAGGTTGTTACGTCACAATAAAGCTGAACTCTCCTGATCCAATATGTATGATTTTACAACATAGTTTACGATGTTTTTATGTTCATTTCTTGGCTGGTTCGGAGATCAGTTGAATCGAAGATGAAGCGGCAACATATTTGAGAAGTGAACCTCTCTGTCGAGCTCATCAAGGTTTCTTGTGACTCGCTAAGAATACATCAACTCAATCACTGGATTAGTTTTGAGCATGAATGCATGTCTCTGCTATCTGTAGTGCCAGTTTGCTATGGTTTCTCACAGGTGTTCTTGGAAAACCGAGAAGGTGCTGGTTTTGCCTTGCCCCCTGTTGAATGTAAAATTTGATCTGAAGGTCCTTCCGATTTTTGCAGAGACTAATCATTTTGATTGTGGCTTCACTGTAAGTAAGAATTTACACAATTACATTTAACTTAATCCAATAATACCAAAAATAGAAGGGGCTAGATATTTGTTCGCTTCCATAAATAAATTTCAAGGGACGTTTGAGTATAATTCCTGTATTGTGCGCAAACAAAAAGTTGATCATCAATAACGTTACTTCTTACAAACTAAGTTGAACGATGATTGACCAAGTCAGTTCAAGCAGTCGATCATCCAAAGATAATGGCTCAAGGCGTGCTTCCATGAGTACAATTGAGAGCAGTGTCACTCGGTTGCTTGTCTCTACAAAGCATCTCCTCGAGAGCCTCACACAATGGGCACGACAAAGAGCTGACGATAAGTTTGTATCTGATGCTTATGTGAAACTTGGGAATGATTTCAGGGCGGCCACAAGGGCTTTCACAAATGTTGGAGTTGATATTTCGGATTTGGGAGATGTTCCAAAAGCATTGAGAATAGTTCTCGAATCTGCATTGAGTGAAGCTCCCACCCAAGAGAACCTTGACCGATTTCTTCCGAATATTCGAAATATAATCGTCAATTTGCTACTGAACTTGAAAGCCAAGCAGATAAAGGCAAAAGAGATAGCTGATGAGAACCTCAAATTAACAGATGTTGGATCCGCAACATTGAAAGTTTCAGATCATTCTCATACAACTGATAATAAGAGCGATATATCAACATCACTGGTTGGTAGGAAGGGTCAAATACTCTTAGGATATCTGACTAGAACCGCTGACGATTCAGCCACACTCGAGAGGACGAGTTCCAATGCCACTCAATCAAATGCTGGCTCAAGTGAAGCATTGGCCAAGTTACAACAAGGAAATTTTATCCTGAGACGAGCATCGAAGAGGTTTAGCGCATATCAGTTCGCAAAGCTAAGTAATATCAATAATCAGTTAACTCGGATATCTGACGATTCGTCAAAATTAACCAACACAAGTTTTGACGAAAGGTCCATGCCAATGGTCACAAATGATCTTGATTCAAGCAATGGGAATTCTTATAAGGCTGACTATATGAAAATTTTCATGCGGGTTGGCGAACATACTAAGAAGGTTATTGTACTGCTACCGTTGACCTTAGCGTCAATCAGACTTCAGTTTGTCGAAAAGTTTGCCTACTCCCCTGGATCTGCAGCTTTCCCAGACATTTACATTCTAGATCCTCAGTCCAAAATTTGGTTTGAGTTGGAAGATCAATTTATAGAAAGAGATGTCAAGCAGGGTTCGCTTTTATCTTTGAAAGAAGAGGTGAAAGAAGATGCAACTTTGGCCAAATTAGATTCGAGATTGGAGAATTTCGATAAACGTCTTGAGGAATTCGCCTCCAAAATATCAATGGAAATGAAGGACCTTGTGAGCTCGATGAGCACAAACATCTCAATACCTACTGCGGACACAAATAATGATAACAAAGCTCAGCAACTTCAAAATTCGAAATTTTTCAGCGAGATCATGAGCGAAATAAAAGGCATTCAAGCAATTCTGAAATCCAAGAAGAAGTTCGTTGAATCCGCTATGGAGGAATTAACCTCTGTAATAGAAGCCTTGAAGACCGCAGGGTGGCAGGAGGGTGATAACTCATCCAATAGGCATTATATGCAAAATAGTTACGCGAAGCTTTCAGAAGATTCAGACAACTTATTGACCAAGGTTGATGACCTTCAAGATGTCATGGAGGCTCTTCGAAAAGATGTTGCTCAGCGTGGGGTCAGATTAGGTCCTAAGCAGCTCAGGAGCACCCGCAAGGAGATTGAAGATGTGAAGCAACTACTCTCCAATTTGACTTCTTATATTGCAGATGGTAAGTCTACTTGGAAGAAAATTTGGGAAGCAGAATTGGACAAGGTGTGTGAGGAACAGCAATTCTTCAATTTACAAGATGATTTGACCTCAGATCTTGAGGAAGATATCAAAAAGATTCAGGAAACCTTTGATTTGATAGAGAAATGCTCTTTGGAGCAAAGTAAACAAACAATTCTTAAAAAGGCGACATTTCCAGGTGTGATACATTTACAAGAGCCAGGAGAAAGCCTCCACAACTTAAGGGATGCCGTCATGAATCAAGTGTCAGCACTTATTCCGGATCATCAAAGTCGTTTAGAAGCAATCGCGAAAGCCGAAAAATTGAGACAAAAGGAAAGGGAAGTCTTGACTGTTACCCAATTTCAAGAGGAATTAGGGGATTTTGTTGAAGACAATAAGTTTAAAACATCAGGTGGCATTGAAGAGTTAGAACGAAGGCGTCAACAGAAAGATTCGGAGAATCTCAAGCTTTCCTTGGGAATTATTTAGTCATGGAGTATATTATTGGTTAATCGATCAGCGAAGTCCACCCCCGGTAGCTTCAGTTGAATAGTAGCCTTAAACATCATTAAAAAGCAACTGCAAGTAAATTCATCCCCATTAATCTGCGCAATTCTTCTGGATAATTTCGTGACGAGCTCAAGAAAGAAATTCAATGTTTTCCTGAATATTTCCATAGAAATCTTTATTTCTGGGGGTATGTGTTCCTTTAAGCAGTCAATGGTCTGCTCCAACACATCACGAATATTATTCAATACGCCATCATGTGTCGTAATGTTTAAATCTAAAAGGAAATCGCTTAACCGAACTCCACAGTTCCATCGCAAATAGGAAAGAATCAGCTCAAACGAAGTTTGCATCCTCATTGGGACTCTGTAAGGCACTGAAGTAAGTCTTCTAAAACTCAAATCTTTAGTATCTATCTCCAAACCAACGAATTGAATGACATTTTCTTCCAGACTATCAAACCATGAGCACTTCTGACTGTTGATATAGGCACCATAATCAAGTGCTAGTGTTGAAGTTGCAAATTCAAATAATGTCTTGCGATCGTTTTCTGCTGTCGAGAGAAATAAGAAGTCATCTGCCATCCGCACTAGTATCGACTTGTCCGGGTCATTTAGTCGGTTATACATATCATCTGCCAACTGATTGTATACTATATCACAAAAAGTTGCCAGAAGAGGGCTACCCTGAAAAATTCCTCGCTTACGCTTGAAAACTTTGTGATTTTCTGAAGGTAACTCAATTGTTGAGTTCAAGATCTGTTGCTTGACTAAGTCAAGAATTTGTGCCCTACTGAATTTCCAATTCTTGCCTCCCTCGGAGAGAATACTTTTTTGTCCTCTTTTTCCAACTGGGTAGTCAAGTATGTCTAACTCACCAACCCTTGACCGATCCAAAATCAACAGATAATGATTAGCGTGCAATGAGCAATGGTGTTTTCTGGCAGAAATACGGTTGATAAAGTATTCTTCTTGCTCGTCATCTTGAGCAAACAATCCCTCAATAATTTCTATAATTTTCGATTGATTGAGATTATCATAGCAATGCTTCATATCGAATTTCATTCCGTACATTATAGGAATCTCCAGCATTTTTGTCTTTAGGGAATGTTTGAAGTGTGCAAGGTGCTTGCAAACATCTTGAATGGAGTAATTTCTAGGGCATGTGTCTTTTGCGGCCTTTGCTTGCTGCATCCTTAGGATTTCTCGAATTGGCCGTACCACATTCCTATCGTAGTTCTTGTATGCTTCGTAATAGGAAAGGTTTTGCTTTTTGTTGCTGTAGTAATCAGATGGGACGTATAGAGGTCTGAAGTCGTTGTACTTAGGAATAAGTCTTAATTTTCCATGATTAAACATTTCAGCATTCGCATTGAAGTCCAATTCTACATCTTGGAGATAATTACTCTTATACCTGTCAATCCAGATCCCAGTCAAGTCTCTCCAACAACCATGCGGGAAAAACGCAGTTCCGAACTCTGACAGTCCAGATGGGGTGACTTCCGTCACGTACCAAAAATTTCTCACAAGATTATTAATGAAGTCTTCAAAGAGCCACTTCAAGAAGTATCGGAGTATGTTTTGTCGCATCAAGTAATCCTGGGTAGATGTGACAGCTCTTGATTTCCCTATCCATCTGATGGAACGTATGTTTAATTCAGTAATAGCATTCCACACATTGAAACTCTCATTCCTATATGAGCGCAAGTACTTTCTCACACAAGCTACAAGCTTATTCTTATTTTGATGGTCGCCAAACGTCGAATCGGGGAAAAGTTTGCTTAAACAGGTCAATACGAATCGAAACACGTTTTCAAATGACGACGCATTTTCAAAGACGTTTTGAGATGATTTTGAAGGGACTATCTGAAGAAATAATTGATGATATTGTAAGGTAGAATCGATATCTTTAGCGCGTGTTAAAATTTTCAACAAGCCTCTGCTGTTCTTAGGAATACCGAAAGAATTTCCTTTCGAATCTCCTAAAATCTTGGAAACTAGTTGCTTGGGGGATCCTCGTAGCACTGAGAAGAACACATCCCTCGACTTCCAATGATAATACATTCCACTTTTGTTGATAGTGTGTTGTCTTGCTGTATATGCTGTATACTCATGATCAAATATACGAAGTTCTATGCCCAGACGTTTGCAATAACACAGAACAGAGAAAATGAAATTTGCAAATCTCTCTCGGCCCATGAGATTACATAATTTGGCCCAGTCTTCTCCTTTCAAGCGTTGGGCTTGAAACCCAATCTTATTGGTTAAGTCATTCGTGCCAGCTAAATGAGCTTGATTTATCTTTTTTAAACCTTTGGAATATAAAATGCTTAGAATGCTGTCGATGTACTCCGAATAAGACAACGAGTTTAGTTGACCATTGACATTATGAGAATTATGTTGATCAATCACAGGAGACAAGGAATCCACCACGGTGATTGATTCCAAAAACTTTTTGAAGGTATTGCAATGCAGATCAAGTTCATTACTATTCAAATAATTACTCTCATTCAAATCCGGAAACTTCCTTAATAAGTAGTGAAGCAAACTTTCTGGTTTTGTCATTGTAAAATGAAAATCGCGATCTCAACCTTTATCATTGAACCTTAAGGCTCTCCACGTGATTTAAGTTCACGCAGTAGACGCTTATTCCATTCATTTTTCACTTTTTAATCAATCGCATATCCTGTAGGTATACACTTGAGACTATCAGCTATCCGTATTGTAACCCTAACATGATTCGAAGAAGTAGGTCTGCCCATCATTTGGAAAAGGGCAAGAGATGTTTGAAGAGTGATACATCCGTATAACGAGCAGATTCAAATATATACCTACCAGTCTAGCAATCTATAGGGACATGAGTGGAATTAACTGTTACATGATAAATTAGAGATCGTGTGGTGCAGTTCAACAGTCACCAGCATACAGTGTTTTTCATAAAAAATTAGCTAAATTCGCACACTTTCTCTTGTGTGAGCATTTAAAATAGTGAACGTAAGCGAATTTTTATTAAAACACTAGACAACCATCTCACCCGTATGTGGAATCTACAGAAGTGCATAATTCACCACCAGACTTTGTTGCAATGATTTCATCACCATATACAGTAGTAGTTACACCGACATTTAAAGTAGTTGTCCAGGTGGTTGCGTAGGATGTCGATCCAGTAGCTCAACTTCCTGCGTACTCAGGGTAGTGGATGTCAACGAGCCGGCAGGAAGTTCACATGAGATAGTACTATCTCAGTCGCATTCACATAGGTGACGTAAGAAGTTGGATCGTCCACCTCAAAAGTAGCAGCCTTATCTGGCGATGCGATGTGAATCACAGTAGCGAGAACAAATCCACTGCTGTAAGTCACGCCTGTTAGAACTGGAACGACAACAACGATCACAAGAGTATAGTCGGTGGTATAAGACGAAGTTTCGGTGAAAATCTAGTCCATGTGGAGGTGGTGGTAATCGTCGACTTGGGTATCTTCACAATTGTACTTGTGGTGCAGGCCATCGACGCAAGTAACGGTCAAGGACCCCGTCACGTGGTGGTGAAAGATCCGGTCCATGATGTAGTGAGCGTGCCCGTCTACGGAAAGGTGGCATTGAGCGTCGACTTGGGACAATATTTAGATTCACTTCCAGATTCTTGGTATATATTTGTCCTCACGTTCTTGTTGTTCGGATCGAGGGAAACGAATTCAAAGTTGACGCACCTCCCGCATTCCATGCACGGAAAAGCTGAAGCAGGTTGAAAACTCTTCGGTCTCGCTCAAACAGTAATTGAATGCGATTTCATCAACCTACTGAAGTCTTGCAGCTTCATCGGTGTAGGCAACGCCGAAAATGTACTTACCATCTCCTAGTGGTTAGAAATATCCGGTCATGCGCAAACCAGAACTCGCGCTGGCAAATTGATATCCATAGATTTTTTTTGGGAGCAATTACCTCAGAATAGGTGAAATTGTAATTGGTGATACCTGTAACTGTGTATAAAGATGGATGGGTTGAAAGTGTCCATAACGTGGAAAGACGACAATCATATGTAGTATCACACGTAGATGTAATTATATCCAGTAAAAAATCAATAGTATAAGTAAAACCCAATGGGGGAAAGAGCATTCAATTAAGGTGCTATTTCCTGGAGCTTAAGAAATCAAAAAACTTAATAGAACACTGATCATTTGAATCAGTTGCATGCTGACATTATGATACCTTCAATCTTCTTAGATGAGTCAATTGTCAGATACCTTGTGAATATTAAAGGCCTTTCTGGAAAAGGGAGAAGTAGTTAATTGCTCCCATTTGCAAATAGGTCAATACAGAATGATCATCAGAGCATTTCTCAACATACTTCTTTAAAACCATGTACTTATACTATTTGATGTTGGACATAAGGGATCCCATCATTTTGATACCCCCTTCTTCAAGATGCGCAATTTTCAGACTTGCTTGTATGATGAATAATTTTTGTAAAGTTTAAAAAGAAGGTCTACTTGCAGCAAAAACAGGAATTCACACACTCCAATCCTACCAAATGGGAATTCCTGCATTCGAGATAATGCAGTTTTTCGAGCTTATATATGTGCACCAGCTCAAAAACCCACAGCCTCGATGTGCCTATATATTTCCTACTTAGGAAACTCATTTTTCGAGAATTCTGGCGACGGAAATCTAGCGGGTAAGACGCGTCTGGTATCGGATACTTGACAATGCTAATGTTCTTCAATATTACAGATGAATTTATTCCATTTTGAAACAAATGAATCCTGCATTATTTCTAATCACCTATGCCCATATATCAGGACATACAGCAAAGGACATATCTTGACATTAACTGCAAATTTATTTGACTTTCTTTATCTCAGACCAATCATCTGGGAAGATAATATTTGGAAGGAAATAAAATGATTGGAGAGTAGAAATTGTAGGATTCTCAATATGGTTAAATAATAAATTCACAGAGTGCATAATTCACTCTTTCGGAATTATTAACAAATAAGGATGAGATTCTTGTCGACTACAATTCGTAAGATTTAAGGGCTAGCCTTCGACAATGTCTTGAAGGTAAGTATAAATTACTGCAAATATATGCAGGCCGCCAAAGTTGCATAACCTTTGGGATTATCTTAATCCAGAATTCTAGAATTGGGAACGTGCGTAATGTTGGATTACCTATGTCGCGGCCGGGCGCGTACATGGTTTGAATTAAACTTTCGCAATTTTCCAACTTTTATGCTTAATTATGCAGTTTTGTTCTGTCTCAGGGTAAAACATAATATAGACAGGGTTTCGTTCATAAGAAGGCATTCATGCAACCTATCTATTCAAACACTTAGCAACGTAAATCAGAGATGAATTTTGAAGCGCGCGAAATGATTTAAGTTCATGCAGTAGCTGTCAATTCCTTTTATGTCCCTATAGATTGTTTAACTGGTAGGTTTATATTCGAGTTTGTTCGTTATTCTGTATGTATATCTCTTCAAATCCTCCTTGTCCTTCCCAACTGATGGACAAACCTACGTTTTTAAATAGTTTCCTCTGAATGAGATCATCAATGGTCTGGGTCTCACTTATCTACTGAGAGCAATATCCATATCGGGAATTAGCCGTGAGGACACATATCGATTGGGAAACCACATCGGCAAGGCGTTTCACCCCTGAGTTGTTAATGATAAGAGACTTCTTAACGCCCCTATTACTCCTAATGTGATATCAGCCTTGTTCCATATGGTTACCTGCAGGTATGCAAAATACCTATACTGCTTTGATGTACCCTTATACATCAGTACCTCTTCGACTTCCAGAATCAATATAGGATATACGATATAATTAAATAATAAAATATGAATGGAATTAGCAGCTACCGCATGAACTTAAATCACGCGGTGGGGCTCAAAATTCAACAGTACGTCACCGTATGTGAAAGCATATTAATTTTCAAGTGTGCTGAGAGTGTGGTCTTTTTCTCCTTGAGATTGAGGACTTTCTCTTTCTCTTTTGATAGTTCGGATTTAGATGAGTGTGAGATAATTAAAGGATTTGGTTGATGTAAATAATAAGTATATCTCCCTACCTACCGTTCTTAAAACACCTCTATTGCTTCAATATCTATCATTGTCATGAACTGTCTACGAGGAAAAACTCTTAATCTCGCCTTTGACAGCAACAGCTCCTTGCTTTAATTCTCTTCCAGTCAAGTGCAACGTGCCATTCTGTGTGATGTTGATAATAATCTCCAACTTGACATTTGGCTTCAATTCGGTCAACACCAACTTAGCCAACAAATCACCTGCAACATATACAACCTCCTTTTTGATTTCTGGCTCATCATCGGACTCATCCTCTGAATCTTCCTCATCTTCAGATAGTGGTTCAGGATCGATAATGGTCTCCTTGACAGTTCTCTTTCCTTCGTACAACTCAACGACGACTTCTGAGGAATCACCATTCGTTACCTCCAAAGATTTTCTGATTGGATAAGCAGTCTCTTGCACCAAGAGAGAATGGAAGTTTCCCTCGGCATCTTTGATACCAATTGGTGCACACAAATGCTGAGTGTTAAGAACTACTGACTGCAATGACTCGCTGATTTCCTCATCATCAAAACCTTCAACTAAAGCAGCCTGCAAAGCGGCTCCCTTGGTTGACAATTCCTCAGGATTGGTGGCTTTCGTATCCAAAGATGGAGCAACCACAATAGTCGATTCAGGGAAGATAAATTGAATATTAGCAGCCAACTTCACGACATTGGCGCAACCACCAGCTAACAAAACTTCGTCAACATCCAAAGATTCCAATCCAGCTTTTGACAAGACAGACTCCACGAATGCAGTCATGTCACTCAAAGGCTTTCTCGCAGCCAATTCAAATCTTAATCTGTTGATGTTGGAGAGGAAGTCGAATCCTTCAGCAAGCGACTCAATGGAGAAAGAAGAAGATACAACGTTTGACAAGGTTTTTTTGGCAACAATAGATTCGGCTTTCAATTTAGCCAATGCTCTAGCATTCTTTCTTGGGTCCACCTGGAATTTCTTCTCAAATTCCTTTGCAAAGTGTTCTGAGAGGGATGTATCCAAGTCATCACCTCCCAAATTACGAGCATGAGCAGTCGCCAAAATGGTCATAATTCCACCTCTGACGGCAATGACTGCAGCATCCAGTCTAATACCACCGAAGTCAGCCACGACGTAGATCTTGTCGGGCAATAATGCCTCTTGGCCGGAAGCAATTGATGTTGCAGTCAAGTGAGCCAATAATGCAGCTGAAGGCTCATTGATCAACTGAACGACTTTCAAACCGGCTTCAGCAGCCACTCTTGTCAACACCTGCTTCTGGTGTTCGTTGAAGTCTGTGGGTACGGTCAAGACCGCACTTTCAATTTCTTTTCCCAAGTAATCTTCCGCAGCCAGTTTCAACTGCTTAAAATGTCTGGTGCAAGCCTCTTCAACAGTGACGAGCTCCTCCTTGTCTTCTTCTCTGAGGATCTTGTAACCAATTCCTCCGTCGTTAGTCTTGATTGGAGTAGCACCGGCAGAAGACACAGATAAGTCAACTTCATCGTACTTCTTTCCGATGTAATCTCTGAAGTTAATAATAGTGTTCTTAGGATTTCTCACCAACTGTGCTCTAGCTTGTGCTCCATGGTATTCATCAACACCGATGTAAGACAAAGCTGATGGAATGGAACGGTCTCCATCCGGGTTGGCGATGACGTCGACCTTGCCATCCTGAGTTGCAACAGCAATCGAGGAAGATGTGTTACCGAATGCGATACCAATAACACTGGACATTATATATTCTACTTCTTAAAGATTGCAAGAGATCGAAGAGTAGAAAATTTTTGAAGCGAATGTCCTGTGTAGTCTGCTTATGTAATCACTGTCTCGAGATTTCTTATGGTGGTACTCTCCTAAGCTCTATTGAACAATACCTCGGAATGGTTTAAGGAATTACGGTTATAAAAAATCGAAGAAGTATACTGTCTCCCCTGAGGAGCTCAGTGACTTTTTATCTCTTGGCAAAGGAAGCACTGAGTGAGTTATTGACTCTTTTGCAGATAATTCTTACCTAAATCAGATACAGCTGTGATGAGGACAGGTGCTCTTTCTCGTATAGTAAATGAAGTGCTAACTTTGAAACTTTCGTTAGCTCACCTTTGTATAATAAAATTGTCTTGAAATCAAAAAAAAATTGTCTCGATGTGTAAAATTTTATCGTCCACCACAGAAGATATCCTCACAGTAGCCGTTTATAATCATAATCGATCAAAAGTTTTTCCTATAGATATATACTTGATACTATCGGTTTGTCCGTTTAATAAACTGTAGTTATCTTTACCTTTCCCTCTCTGCCCTTTTCAAATAATGGACAGACCTACGTCTTAAATAGTTTACCATTTATGAGGTCATCAATGGACTGAGTCTTACATATCGAAACGTGGAATGCCATCTCTACCACGTTTCACCCTAATGTAATAGAGTGATATGCAGAGTGCTATGATCTCCATCATTGTTCATAGATCATCCTCATGACCAACATAGCCCATAATAGCCCATTAAAGCCCTAATGCTTACTTATGGTATTACGCTTGTTTTATCACGCTGTCTGCAAATCTATAAATGCCTGCATGGCATTCATCATTGCTATTGATTCTGAGAGTCTAAGAGGTACTGATGTAATAATATATCGGTACCGTAACGATAAAATGCCGTGCGGGCGTTTTATCAGACCTGCAGACAAATGAAATGGAATAAGCCAACTCCACGGCATTTGGTCTTGTTGGGTTATAGATGATCATAAGACTATGAAGTATATCATACCACTCTTCACAATTCTCTTATGATTGGTGAATCAGGGAATAACACCTTTGGAATGTCATTTGATGTTCTGGTAAGTTAGACTCAGGCCATTGATAATCTCAAGCCATAAAGAATATATACAGACGTAGGTCTGACCATAATTGGGGAATGGTCAGAGAGAGATTTGTTGAGATATACATACGTATTACGAACTGAATCAAATATATACCTACCATTTAAACAAGGACATGAATAGAATTAATAGTTACTGCAGGAAGTTAAATCGTGTGGTGCAGTTCAAAATTCATCAATTCCGTACTGATGTATACATGTACATCAGTACCTCTTAGACTCTCAGAATCAATACTCTCTTTCCGTGTTTCTCATTTGCAGCCGATAAAATTGTAAAATAGTAGGTGTTACATTTACCAGTAACTTACAGAGTGCTCGTTATTAAATGGCGATGTTAAGTGCGAATGTTTTTAGCCTAGGTGGCGCAATATCTCAACAATACTTCACAATGAAAAGGGGCATTCGTTGGCAAATGTGTAATTTTTCCCCGAAAGATACATGTCGCGTCAAAAAAGCACACAACTCTCGCAAGCCTCTACCACTACATAAAAGTTTTACAATTCTGCGAATGGAATTGATGCCCATGGGGAGATTTCCTAGTAGGAGCAACCAATAAACTATTCTATATCCTGTGATCACGAGAAGTAGAAATAGTATAGCTAATAAATTATTTTATCAGTATATAAATTACCAATTATCTACTGAAGAAATGAAAAAAATATGTTTTTTAGGCAGCAATTTGGCATGTAATTTGGGTTGACTAAACCTGATCTGACTTATACTCTTCAAGGAGGTCTCATTACGCCCGGAAGTTCTGTGACACTACCTCATATTTCTAATAGCCCCTAGATTACTGATTGCTGTCCTTCATATAACTCCGCAACTCTCGATGACGAAATTTGAGTATCATTTCTAGAAAGGCAGAGAGGTACGGATATACGTCTGATCTAGTAAGGCTGTCGGAATTGATAACCAGTATCTCATAGGGATGTGATGTAGGGGAACTGGAAGAGATTTCGGGAAACGCAAGTATCGCGTTCCGCTGGAGAATATCCGACAAGTACTCCGCAGTACAACAATGTCCTTTCAATTGAGTTTGCGGAGAAGGTATTTTTAGATTGAGGCGTTGCGGAATTCTCAGAACTGTAAAATCGATGGATCTCACAAAGTGAAAACAATGTAACGACGTACCTCTGTCCATTATTTCAAGTGGGACAGAGAGAGAGATAAAGATAACTGTAGGATATTATAAAGGACATGCCGATAGTCCCAACTATTTACCTATAGGATAAACGATAGATGAAAATATGAATATTAAGAGCTACTGCATGAACTCAAATCAAGTGTTTAGCCTCAAAATTCATCAATACATCAGTACCTCTCATACTCTCAGTATCAATATTCGAGCAACCGATAAGCTCAGCTTACTACTCTGCTACGACCTGGAATGATCAATAGGCTTCCGGTGGAAATTCAGGTGGCCCTTTTGAAGTTGAGTCCAAGTAGCTCTCTAAAATTGGTGAACTCGCATTTTTACCTATTGTGCAATGACTTGTTTTATGATAAGTTAATCAGGACTTTTGGGGATGAAGTAATCACAGTTTTAGCGAAAGTCTATCCCTGGCTTAGAACTTATATCATGACTTTAGATGCGTTCAGACATACCTCACGCCACATTATTGCTTCTCGCTTAAAACTCATCGATCTATTTGGAACGAAATTGGAAACTGATGCCACTCAAATAGTTCATGCAATGTTTATTGGAGATTCTTGGAAGTATATTTATTCATTATTCAAAAACAAAAGATTATTTGCCGAATACTCAGACTATACTATTGATGAGCCTAACAACTACATTTTCGATCATTATGTGGAAATAAATCGATCGTACCTTCTATCATACTCCAAGACAATATGGTTGGTTCCAGGTAGCTATAACTTGAACATAGGGTTGGTAATCAAGCACGGCACGGGCCTTGGGACCACAAAATTTGAAGTCAAATATTCAACCAGTGAGGAGGCTACTTCAATTCAGACTTTTTATCCTCCCTCTAACATCAATGAGATCTTACCGAAAAAACAATTCTGTTTCTTGAAGGTGGGTGAGTTTCAGATTCCTACCACACTTCAGAATCTTGGATCGAATGTCACATCATTTGATAAGCAGAAGTTGTGTAAGGTGCAATTAACGATGGAGGAAATCGGTCTCTTCCTAAAATCGGGATTCAGGATTTTCTTCATTGATATCTCTCAGCCTTCAATCCTTTTCAATGACTATGATCTTCTTTTTTATTCTTGTCAAGAAACTGATTACAGATACTTTATCAACCTTCCGTTGAAAAATTTTTACAAGGCATTGAATTTTGTTCAGAATGGAGGTGTTGATGATTTTCTGAGGAATGTAACGTATGGGAGCGGCAATCCTCGAGATATAGAGTCGCAATTTGACTATAACTACCAGATCCCAGAAAATACTACAACGAACCAGCAATCGAAGCAAATCATGAGATATGCCGCTTTTTATTTCCAAAATTCTTTTCGCAGGCATTTTAGATTCAATACCATTTATCAAAAAAGACAATTTGTTAATCGATTCGGCAATTACGAAAATAATGAACTTAAAGGAGGTGATGATTGTGTGTATGACCCAGATGGATTAAAATGGAAGATACCAATAGTTGGTGAACTTTAAGGTCCGCGTCTCGACGCGCACATTACAATTCACCATTTGACAGCAGTAAATAATCGGAATGTAAGTGAACAACGCATGGAGATACGAGCATGATATTGCCTCAACTAATTGAGAAAAGGCCATAACGGAAATTTATCATGGCTCTAGATATTTAAAGTCCACAGCTAGTATCTTGAGAAACTTTTTCACTTCCTAGACAACTTCCTGCTCATTTATGGGACATTGTGATCACCAAATGATGATCGTGTTATAATAAGCCCCAGATAACACACACACACATAGTCCCTCTCGCTTTGCAAAAATTCAAAAATATCGAACCTTGATAAATATATTCAAAAAACGTAAACCCCCCTCTTCCTTTAACACGACTGTTGAAAACATGGAATAGCTTTAATTTGAAAAGTTGCCCTAAAGTTATAAGAAGATATTAGGTCAGAGGGGGGGAAGGGGTCCACCTTTAATAAAAATTCAATCGCTATCTATTCTGTGTCTTCAATTCAATTAATTATAAGTTTCTTCGTCCTCTTTTCCTTAAATTTAAATACGTGTTGGTTGTTAACAACAACTGTGAACAATTTTTATGCGTCACAACAATATGGAGGCGAATGCCAATTATTATTATCTTATATTTCCTAATTTACTGACTTCAAAATACACTACAATGAACATCAAGCGGTTATGTTGTGGAGAAGAACACAGTGATTAAAAAGAATTAATTGAATACTAAAAATTATCATTACAAATCTTCAAATTTAACAAGAAACCACAAAATACTTAGAAAGTGAGGCATGATAGAAGAGTTTTCAAATTTTCTGAAATAGGAATATACATCGTGTTGACTGCAGAAAAATTTAAAATCTCAGTTATGTCATTCATGAATTGCACCGACGATATTTTTTATATCTGGCAAAAATCATGAATAATATTATAGGACACATTATATATATGGATTCTACACTTGTAAAAAAGCATCACCAGTAGTTATCTCCTAGGTAGGGGTTGCATTTCTATTATTTACAACATACACCATACTCCTCTCCTTCTAGCTCTCCTAATGTGAACTCGGAAGCAGAAAATATGAATTGCATGAAAATATAAACGTGAAGAAAAGGACACTTGTAATCGCCCTCTCAAAGCGTTCTCATTTCAGGTGCGGTGGGTATGATCATCAGAATTTTCCTAGAACAAAGAGAGAGGGTTATTGTCTTATTTAGAAAGTAGAGGAATGGATAGCCCCCCTCCCTTGTTCTCTCAAAGTTCACCTCCGGAATTATGAATTTCTCTTTGATTCTTTCGCAGAATGACCACTCTCTTCGTTTTCAAATACTTATTCATTTTGTTTATCTTTACTGCGAGTTTGCGTGCAATGAATGCACATACATATATAAAGGTATTGAGATAAGCTGACCATCGATAATCCTTTTCCAAGTCTTAATTTTGGTTTAAAAGTGTGGGATTCACGATCAGCGAAGCTGCTTTGTTTTTATTTCTTCATTTATTAAGAGCTATAATAATAATTGATTGTATTAGTGTGTAGAGTATTAGTTTGCGTAATGTGAGGATTTACTGAGAACACCTGTTGTGTCGGTTAGAGGAAAATGGGGTTCAGAAAATATGAGTGCTTCCGGTCGCGGGCTTCAAATTATGTGGAAGAAAGTCTCTTTTGAATGCGAAGTCTAAGACTATAATAATTGTACCAATAGAAATCATGGGGCTGGGTTTTTCTGAATTGATATATAAGCGAGGATCAATGCATTAAGTTATTTGTACTTAAAAATTTGTCTCAGGTAGAAGATGATAATTGCTTATAATTATTGTTATGTCTATTATACATATATATGAATTATGTATGGTATAACAGTTGAAAAGATGTTGGTTTTACCACAGGGTTAAATCTATGGGGGGAGGAGAATGGGATGATTATTTAAGAAGGGTTTAAGTTAATATTGATTAAGTAGAATTAGTGTTATTAGTAGTTGGTGTCCGCTATATGTTTACTCTCGAATTGTATAATTTTGTGGCTCACGGTGCTTTTTTATTCCTCTTTCAATTTGTTAATATTATTTAATGCAATTATTTTCAACCTGTTTTATGGCGTTCGGAAGTTGAGTATATATATATATATATGAGGTTGTTGAAAAGAGCATATTTAATGATATTCTGTCCTGATCTAAGTGAAACAAGAGTCAAATGGGGTTTCCATTGTAGTAGGGTATGGTTTGGAATAAATTTATTTATTATGCTTTTGGAGAATGGAACCAAATGTGTTAATTGATCATTAATCTCTAGATACTGATCAATTAGCAGGTAAAATTTCAATGGGATTTTTTTGTTCGTGATGATTTGTTTGTTTTATCTCGTCGTATGATTGATCTGTGAATTTTATTGTTTTGCTTCATGTTGATCTTGGAGAAGTAATTAGTGAAACTCACGATATTACGCTCGAATGCCACTGTTAAATTTATTATATGAAGTGGGGGTATATACCATACGTATCTATGACTGGAGAAACTTTTACTGTGTTTTATATAGATTCATAATCGGCGAATCTACATAGCAGACAAGCAAAGGTGGAGCCAAGGAACTTAAGTTTTGTTATAGTCATTTTACAAAGTTAACAAGAAACTTTGCATTTATTGCTGCCACAATCTGTTTCTATTTATGTTTTTGTATTAGTAAAAGTAATTATCTTGTGTTTCCAAACCGTTGCTTGTTAAGTCATCCAAATACTGCCAATACAATAGAATATCTGCGGGATGGATGCTTGGTGGAACGCTGGTCTTTCCTCGCTCATGTGGTATTCTTGTTATTGTTTTTGAATAAGTTTTGTAATCATCGTCACTTAAACCATTAAAGAACTTGTTGTCAATGTATGAGTAGTTTAGATTGGGCATCAGAGGAAGAGTAAATTGTGCCTCATAAATCTCTAGATCTTCTTGAATAATTTCAATCTCAAAATCCACGCTTCCCTCACCAAATGGTGAAGATATAGACGAAATTTCGTTCTTGTCCAAAGTGCTATCGACATAATTACGGCGCATACTGTGAATTCTGTATTCGAGAAAATTTCTCAATTTTCCTGGGCTAGTTGGCTCCATGGGATTCTCTCGATACGGGCCTTCTTCATCACTTGAACCATATTTTTTTCCGATTGCTTTCGACGAGCCATCAGTATTGTTCCGTATAGCAGGTCCGATGGGTTTTGAGTGGAGGTTCACAACATTATCATAAATCTCTGACCCCCGACTTTTGAAGTATGGCTTTCTGGACTCGAATGGACTGTAATCAAAATTCTTGGGAGTTGTATTTGAATTTGAAGGGAAATATCTCACATTGGAGTTCATGTTAAATTGAAAAAGTTCTGAGAATGACTGGTACTTTCTGGGTACGTAACACTCGTTGAACCAATTATCACCAAATTCAGGAAACGCTTCAAGTTTACAAAACTTCCTGGAGTAAAAGAAATTGTGCTGGCCTTGCTCTGTTGTCTGACTATTCTCAAGAAGATAACTGTGATTATACCATTTTTGATAACTTATTTTGGTTCGATAGTCCAGAACTAAGTTATTATTGTGCAAATAATAGTCGTTCTGTAACTCCCAAAGTTTTGGTTTGTTGGGATCGTAGATATAGTTACCTAAAAATAGATTGATTGCTTCCTGGCGAATCAGATCCATAAAAGAATTAGAATAAATCCTCTTGATACTGTTTAATATATCACGCGTATGGGATGACCATTGATTTATTCTTCTGTAAGAATCCATAGTATTCACCAAATTCGAACCTCCATATTGTACCGCAATGGTGTCCCCGTGATCGTGAAAAATCTCAGTCAATATGTTTATAAGATCGGATTCGTAGTCTAGATCAGTTGAATGTGTGATAAATCCAAGGCTCTGAAGCTGGTGTGAAAGAGCCTCTTTGCAAATAATGAACTGGGCGGCATTAGTCCTATCGAGGCAGTCAATACAATTAGTTCTGACCACACCCCGTTGGAGTCTTGTTGAAGACATTGTAACACCGTTATGGAAAAATCCAGTCTTTTCAATAGAGGACTTTGCTATATCTTGTAGTGGGCCTATCACATCTGAATTTTTCTTCGAATGTTTTGACATGTCGAAGGAATAGTATTCCAATTTTTTGTCAACGGGTAAAAACTGGTTCAAATACTTGATGCAACTTTCAAAGTGGAGATTGAGTTTCAGTTCCCGCGGTTGTTTCTCTTTAGTTTTGATCAAGTTTAGAATGATAATGGGTTGCCCGTATCTTCTGAATAGATCGTTGAAGTGTATGGCTGAACTTTGATAGAACGGATCAGACAAATTTATCTCGATTGGTGGTTTTGGTAGCCTGTTCAAATCTTGTGTCCAATACAACGGAATAGAGCCTCGATGTTGAACAAAGCTCGTAAAACGAGGATTAGAATAAAATCCATGCTTGGGGTCATGGAACGATGTAGTTAGCATGTCAGAAACAATCTGCTCAGTTTCGACCTCATTTGCAACATTCCCTCTATCGTTAACGCCTCTTTTCAAGAATCTTGCTCCAGCAAAATGGTGAGACCTTCTCGCGATTATGGTTATGTAAATTTTGCGCCCGTAGATAGAAATGTTTGCTTGATCGATGAAACCATGAATTATCGGTTGGAACCATTCATACGTCGCTATATCCGACTGCTTTAGGATCGGTTCAAGAAGTAGGTTATTCCAAACAAACCTTTCATTGTGATCAAACAATGTGTCCATCTCATGTAACCTGGAATTATCACGAGCTGCACTTTTATAGTTTAAGAAATTAGTTTGCAATGAGTTTGTGAGGTCGTAAGTGTAGCTGAAATAGAATGTCTTTCCAAGATCAAGATACTTGAAGATTGATAGGAGTTTTTCTTCATCGCTGTACTTATCTGGCCTTCTATAATAGAATTCTAGCGGTATAAGCTTCGTTTCATCAATATGGTATATAAAGTGGCCACCGATTATGGCTACTTGGCTGCATCTAGTAATTACTGAAAGATAGTAGCCTTTGGTGAATTTAATTAAGCCCACTAGACCAGCAGCTTGTGCAATTTTATGTATTCCCCCTTCGATTGACTCGTTGAGGCCGTGAATTAGTTCAACCATATCTTTCCTGGTGTAAAAGTAGCTGGTATCTTCAATAATAGTCAACGCTTCTTCTGACCTGCCACCACTGGCGATCTCAATGATCCTGAAAAGACTTTCTTTGGCATTGCTTCCAACAATGTACATTGTAGTTGCTGAATTGTAAATGGTGAACTTTTGAAGTTTAATTCGCCTGTTATTCATTTCCGGACCTGAGATTTCATTCTCATCAGACGAGTTGCCAAGTTCCTCTCCACTTGATATAGACAGCGCTTCTAGATTTTTCACATTTTCTGAGGATGCATCTTCTCCATGGAATTGCTGATTATCCATTTCTGTAATTAGATTTGATTGCAACGACAGGGAGAATTCATGATGCAACTGCTTATCTACTCATTATAAGAGGCACGAGAGGTACGGATGCACTTTTGATGTAGTAAAGCTGCCGGAATACATCATATGAATCTAATATGGGAGACGGAACTTGTCATTTATCCGATGGAGAACAACTTAAATACCCGACAAAGCAACTATGTTTGTTCAAGAAAGATGGGAAAGCTGTGAATCCGGTGTGCGGATTTATATGAATCTCAAGATTGTACCATCAGCGAATTTCAGTCGTGGAAAACTTTTAAAAGACGTTGGTGTGCCCTTAATTCCAAAGGGGGCAAAAGAGAGAAAGAGATAACTTTGCGTGATAATACTGGATAGATAATAAGTCTCGAGCATTTCCTACAGTATATACGATATACTAATATATTAAAAAGGCAACAAAATTTGCAGCCACAGGATGAACTTAAATAATGTGGTGAGCCTCAAAATCTTCAAAAGGTCCAGACGAATTTTTAAAGCGCACGACGTGATTTGAGATCGTTCAGTAGCTGTTATATCATTCATATTTAGATAGATCGTTACTCTGGTAGGTATATATTTGAGTCTGGTAGTTTTACGGATGTAACACTCGTCAAATCTTACTTTCTCTCTGCCCCTCTTCCCATCTGATGGGCAGACCTACCTCCTTAAATAGTTTTGCCTCGGTGAGATCATCAATGGACCTGAATTTACGTACTCTCACATGAAACGACCTTCTTGGCGTTTCACACTTGATTCGTCAAAGATGAGAAACTGCAGAGGAGGATGACCTGCCTCATGCTGAGTAGATTATCTTGACGTCCACTTTACTAATAACGCCCCTGTTACCCCTAAAGCTCCCAGCTCATGTGATATTGGCTTCGTTTGATTAAGTTGTCTGCAGGTCTCTAATATGCCTGCACGCACTTTACCTGTACTGCACTGATGTATCCCTATACATCAGTACCTCTTAGACTCTCAGAATCAATAGGTACGCCCTCTCAGCATACAGTACACGGAATCACAAGGTCTTTTATAATATAGCGCTAACAACTTCAATTCGAAAAACTCCATACTAAAGCCATAGATTTCTATCAAATAATCGTACCGCAGGGTTTTCTACAAAATCACTTGATCTTCATTCGACACGAAACAGAATAATAAGTAATGCAGAAAAAGAAACAAGAAATGTCTCAAGTGTACAACCAGTCAAATAACGAATTCATTTTTGGCGACAAAGGCGGCCGAGGCAAGCATCTACTGTCATTCTTAAAGAATCTAGCCCTTACTGGATCTTCTCTGCAGCTGTCTAAGAATTCGACCGACAATATTCGAGAGATCAACAGCAACATATACGGAAATCTCTCTTACGGGTATAACTCACCAGATACGGGTGGCTCTACCATTCCCGTTGCACAAGGTAATTCCGTGCCTTTGACAGTACAAAAACCTAGATTTCAGGGATCGCTGTCACAAAGAACTGTTTCTGCTAGTGGTTCCATGGGTCGAGTGTCCACATCTCCAGAAAAGTCTCTGTCCCAATCGACCAGCAGGCTGTCTTCTCCATTTCACAAGAAAGCACCACGAACAGTAAGTTCTTCAGGTGATATTGGCAAGAGTTCCTTTCGCAGGCCGGCTTATACAGATCTTGACGACGATTGGGATGCAGAAATTGACAAAGCCGAAGAGCATCGCAATACCGTGCCGGGAAAGATGTCTAAATTTGTCGGTATTGGCGGTGGAACTCTCAAACAATCCGTGACTGATATGGTGGACTCATTACATCCGGACTTAACAATCTCAGGTATCACCAGACCTTCAGGAGAGCTGAGGGATAAAGAACTGATGGACTCCCAAGATTTACAGACCAAAATGGAAGTTCAAAAGTTGAACCAACTACATACAAGACTCTTAAAATTTCGAAGAGTGATAACGGAGGATGGCAATTCGGTGAACATCGCAGATTTGCGCAAGCTATCTTGGAATGGAATACCTCAAGAACTTAGAGCAATGACTTGGCAGTTGCTTCTTGGTTATTTGCCAACCAACAGGTCGAGGCAAGCATCAACACTCAAGAGAAAACGACAGGAGTACGTGGATGGGCTAAGCAATGTAAGTTCTCAAATTCTGTTCGAAGAAAATGGATTAAGTGATAACTCCTCTGGGCAGCAAGTGGATTCCAGCAATAGAGACAACTCTCTTAACAAGGAAAAGCAATTGTACCATCAAATCAATATTGATGTGAAAAGAACAAATCCTTCTCTCAAGCTTTACTCTTATCCCGATACCCAAAAATCATTAAGAAAAATTCTCTACTTGTGGGCTGTTAGGCACCCTGCAAGCGGGTACGTTCAAGGAATCAACGACTTGTGTACACCTTTGTACCAAATTTTTTTGAACAATTACCTATGGCAGTTAAAACGAAAAATGGCTTATGAGATGGACTCGACCGAAGATGATTCCTTACTCTTTATACCAGGTCTTATTGATGAAACAGGGACCGATGTGTTGGAAAATCAACTATGCAAAGATGAAAAACTAATGAGTTACTCCTGGGAAAACATTGATACAAGTCTTATTTCGCCCCGTGTTGCCGCTATCATCGAGGCCGACACGTACTGGTGCCTCTCTCGCATTCTTGATAACATCACAGACAATTACATTCACGAACAGCCGGGAATTATCAAACAAGTCAACGACTTGCGGAATTTAATATCGAAAATTGATCTACAACTACTTGAACATTTAGAGGCCGAAGGTGTTGAGTTCATTCAGTTCTCTTTTAGGTGGATGAACTGTTTGCTTATGCGCGAACTTTCAATTGGTCTTATCATCAGAATGTGGGATACTTATCTCAGTGAAATACCTCTAGGATTCAATAATTTTCACGTGTATGTCTGCGCTGCATTTCTTATCAAGTTTACCGTTGAACTTAAGCAAATGGATTTCCAGGAAATTTTGCTTTTTCTTCAAAATCCGCCAACTGCAACTTGGAAAGAAAAGGACATCGAGCTTATGCTAAGCGAAGCATTTATATGGCAGAGTCTTTACAAAAATGCATCGGCACACCTTCGATGAATTAGTATGTGAATATTATTATATATATTGCATGCTCACACCTTCACAATGTAACAAATTTGACTCGCAACTTTGACTGCGAAGCGCTTATATACAAACCAGACTCAGAAGCCAATATAGATAAATTAAAGAAAAATTATTCTCTAGCAGTGTTCCGATCCCCATATTTGTTGGTTGCTTCTTCCTGAGAGATTCCACATTCAATAAATTCAATTTGCCCCTGTTTTTAAGAAATATCTAACTTAATCTCACCATGTCCAAACCAGCAGGGAGAACAATTTTGGCATCAACAATTGCTAAACAGTACATTGATGAGATTACTTCTCTGGTCAATTCTTTGGACTTCAAGCCCAAATTAGTTGGGTTTTTGGCCAATGAGGACCCAGCTGCACAGATGTATGCAAGCTGGACAGGGAAAACCTGTGAATCCTTAGGATTCACATATGATTTGGTCCAGGTAGATAAGAACGATTTAGAAAGTGCATTAATTGGTGCCAACAGTAACAAAGATGTGCATGGAATCATGGTATACTTTCCTGTTTTTGGGGACAATCAAGATCAGTATATTCAACAGCTCATTTCTCCAGAAAAAGACGTGGAAGGCTTGAATTTTTTATACTACCACAATTTGTATCACAACGTCCGTTTCTTGGACCCTCCTACGAACGAACAAAAGTCAATTTTACCATGTACTCCATTGGCAATGGTAAAGATTTTGGAGTATTTGGGTGTTTATAATAAGCATTTGCATTACGGAAACCGATTATATGGAAAGAAGGTGTTGGTAGTTAATAGGTCCGAGATTGTGGGAAGACCTCTTGCTGCCTTACTTGCAAACGATGGAGCCACCGTTTACTCGGTAGACTTAAACAACATTCAACAGTTCACAAGAGGTGATGACTTGCTGATGCAGAGACACAAAGTTGTTGACCTAGATGCTAGTGAATATTCGCTCGAGAAGGTCACGCCACAATGCGATGTCATTATTACTGGAGTACCATCAGAATTCTACAAATTCCCTACTGAATTGGTGTCAAATGGTGCGGTTGTGATTAATTTTTCCAGCGCCAAGAACTTCAACGAGGATATCAAGCAGAAGGCTGGATTGTATGTGCCATCCATTGGGAAAGTAACTATCTCTATGTTGTTGAGGAATTTGCTTCGGTTAATTGATAACGAAAAGATCAGACTGCAAAAAATTCGTCATGTCTAATTTAACAATGCAATATGGAAATCGTCACACAACTGACTGGTAGACTCCTTGCGTGCATATCTGAACCCAGCCAGAACTACAATTTTTCACTCAGTAAGTTCCTAAATTATTAATGGCCGAGTTCTCAAGTGCAAGTGAGACGTTGAGATGGTTCGAATAAAATCACGCAGCCAAGAGTGATCGAAGATGGCCACTCATGCGCTCAAATGCAATGTATTTATTAACATCTTGCAATGAGAAGTTTTCAAGAATAAGTGGGATCCTTGAGTGTTTAAGACTCCTTCCGCGTTTCAAAGGAAGCCATCAACTATATTGTTGTGCTAGCTTGAACGGATATGATCCTTGAATAGAACAGTGTTGTATATATCACGTGATCATATACTCACTGCTTGTTTGCGACTTGACAATTTTACATCCGTACACCATGCCAGTACACCCTATGACTCCCGATGTGACTCTCTCGCAGGAGTCAGATTTTTACACTTTACCACAGTTTCAGCTTCACCTAACTTACTCAAACGCACTTCAACAAACCCGTGCCGCATATTTTGTACATTATTTTGCAGCCATGAATGAATCTAAGAAGGGGGCAAGTCCTATAGATACATTGGCATTTACAGAGTCGTTGGGACTACAGACATTCAGGCGAAATGCCAGAAACGCCTGGTCCAAGGAGGAGGACGCTCTCTTGCTTCAACGCATGGAGCAAATGTATCCCGAAGAGTACTCCCAAAAGACTATCATTTCACAGGATGTTGATTGGGACACGATTGCGGACGTATTTGATGAGACGAGAAGAGGTAAAGATTGCAGAAAGCGGTGGACAAGTTCGCTCGACCCTTCACTAAGAAGAGGCAAATGGTCCGAAGAAGAGGACAAGAAGCTAATGGAGCTGTACAAGCGACATGGAGCTCTGTGGCAGCAAGTTGCACTGGAAATTAAAGGACGTACGGAACATCAATGCCTGAAGCGGTTTTTGGAAGTTTTGGATCCAGCTCAGCGCAACAGACTTGCTCCATGGTCTGAGTCTGAGGATTTGACTTTAGTTCGTGCGGTGAAAGAACATGGAACCAAATGGAAAACTGTTGCGGGCCGGTTCGTAGGAAGGCCCCCACTTACATGTAGAAACCGCTGGCGGAATCTCGTTAACCTGGTTGCGAAGGGGCGAGCTTCTAATAATGTCCTCAAGGAAATGGCCCAGGTGGTGGACGGTGATCTCAAGGATAAGATCAATCAGTTGAGTATTAAACGTGCAGATGACGATGGCAGGCAGGCGAAGAAGCGGAAGCGAAATGCAAGAGAACTAGGACTTGAAATGTCATACAGGATCCAGAGCAATCTTGAAATGGTACCAGACACCAAATATCTTTCTTCTGATGTAAATGGCGAGGAAGCGTCTGGGGCATCTCAAAAGGTTCAAAGCTCATCTCGCTCACACTTCCCGCTGCACGAGTCTGATATTGTGACTGGAACGAGAGATGGCATCGAGTGGAAGTATGACGTTGCTCCCAACGAAAAAGGTGATACGCTTAACAATTTGGAACCACTTAAAAGATTGTTGAAGAACGGGGGAGCCATACAATCTCAGGAGCTTGCCCAATATCTCATCGAGTATGCTGCTCGCTTCAATTTAGAAATCACAGTTCATCAGCATATTCATCACCACTACACTCCTCCCTCTGATACTATGTCTCTTGCTAATCAGAAATCACATTTAGCCGATGAAATGGGATCGAGACAACAAAGTTCGTCTCTTAAATTTGATAAGAGGGCAGGGAGTCCGCCACGATTTTACAACGTGGAGCCTGAAACTCAAATAAACAGGTATCAGCATTTCAACTATTTGCCGCCATTAACGGAGACACCGAAGCTCAATTCTTCGGCGTCATCTCCCGCAAACAGTTCCAAAGGAAGTACACACCACCATCACTACCATCATCATCACCATCATCACCACGATCAAAATCGGGCTAAGAAACTTTCCTTAGAAGATGAAGCTGCCAACAAAGAGTCTGATTTGCTCAAATTACTCAACGAAGCTGATGGTAGAAACCATAATCATGAAAACAATAAGAGATCGGACGATGATAACAATAAATCCAATTCGATGACTCCTTTGACTCAAGCAGTACAAATGGTTGCCGCTGCGGAAGCATCAGGACCATTTCCGGAAAATGGTGGGGAGGTTTATGATGACAAGAAGATGAACTCAGACCATCCTGATGAAGACGTGGAGGAAGGCCTTGACTTTTTTGAGTCAATGCGCACTTTGAATGGAGTGACAAGAGATGACAAGTCGATCTCTCAGACCATTCAACCCAAGCGAGAGTATAACATTCAACATGATCGCAGCCGCATGAGTGCTCAACCAGTCTCGCAACACCATCCGCTTCACTATTTCACCAGCAGTGTGACTCCACAGCCTGAGAAAGTTCTTGACGAGGAAGAAGAGGATATCATTAACTCGTATGGATTGTTTTACAATGCATACCAGCGAGACACGCCAATGGAACAAGCGACGGCGCTCGATGTTTCTGCACCGTACGGAGCAATTCCATTCAATCCATCGTAACCATAGCACCGGTCAAAGTGGCCTTGCATATCTTGGATCGTCGCGAGCTTTCATGAAATTCAAGTAGTTTACCTTGATATGACAACATATTGATTTCTGGAGCTTAGATTGAATCAATTAATTAGCTTTATTCTTATAATAAAGCTTATTTAATTTTCATATTGGACCATTTGTAGAAGATCTGCTCTTTTATTTTCATTCGTCGATTGTTACGTTATTAAAAATAGCGTGCTCTGAGGTCAGGTCATTGTTACATACTCTTGAAAGTCATAACTCCACATGTTTAAAAGTGCAATTACCATGTGAAAATTCTAAAACTAATTTATATTCATTCATTTCTTTGTCGAGTGTCATGAACTAAGGCCTGGAGGTCTCACACGAGCTATCGTCTTGACGCAATGTTTAGCGAATTGAAATTAAAGATTTTCATTATCGTAAACTAGTTCGTAACTCTTAACTTGATTGGGCATAATTGGCGAAAATATCTTCATGCCAAGTGCTAGTAAGGTGCCCTACTTCTTAATTGACTTTCTAGATGCTTTATCTCGAAGTATCTTTGCTATTTTGGTCCTAATTAAAGATAAGAGAAATGATGTCTCTTAGGAGACTTCCTCTTGGGAATAATTTCCTGTATGTCCTCATGGTTTTATAGCCATGGTGATAAATAAGACATAGAGAAAATTATGTTTATTAACCGAACTAGATGATTGTGAGGTAAGTTGGGTCAAATCTCAGTTGGATAGAGTGACCAATGAATGCTTTATGATCCCAGAGTATCGCCTCATAAAAGATGATTAAATGGTAGATCTTAATTTGCCTGCTTGAGGCAGGTAATTTGTCGAATTTTAAGGCACAAAAAATGGTTCAAGTTCATGCAGCAGCTTTTCATCTTCCTATTGCAATCAACCGTTTATCCTGTATGTATACACTAGAGACTATCATCTATCCGAATCATAAACTTTAGCTACCTATGTATTTCTCTGCACCTCTTGAAAAAATAAGCAGCCCAATGTCTTTATATAGTTTCCATTAGTGAGATCCCTTGATGGTACTATTCTAAGTTAATCGTAAATTCGAAACCTTACTTACAGTTTCTCCATCTTTATTTACCAATGATATGAGCTTGCTTTGTAATTGCGAGGTGGAGCATGTTACAATGGGCATAACAACTTCCAGTTGCCCTTACCATTCTTATATGCACTGGCTTCTTAGTTCCGATCGTACTCTATCATTAGTAAATCAGTACCTCTCGTGCTCTCAAAATCAATACGTGCACAACACCAATATCCACTCGCCGCGCTTTCATTATTTTTTGTCTTTCATAAGAGTATCCAAAACAGCTTCCATTCTATGTTGTCATATAATACTCAGTCATTTCTCCCTCAGGCGCTCAGCACGGGAATAACTTCAAGAATAAACAAGGATCCTGACAGCGCAATTATCGTGAACAACGTTCCGCAAGAAAGATCAGCTAAGCGCAACGCTCAGCAAATTAATTATGCAGAGTTTGATAATGTAAATGAAGAATTTGATTATGAGGAAGACAGGTCCAGCGTTCCAATAACGTTTCCGAACGCTAGTACGCATAACAATCCACATGTTCAGAAGCATCTTTTAAAGCCGGCCAGATTAGCAAGGTCGAATGAAATTTTCGAGGAAGACATCATTGCTGACCACCCTGGAAGATCAGGCGATACTTTGGTCCCTGTGAAGTTGAACTTAGAGTACAATGCTGGTGCTTCCAAATTGGTAGATTTCTTCATGTGGAATGTTGATGAAACACTTGTTACACCAGACCAATTTGCTTCTTTGCTTTGTCTTGAGTTGGAATTGCCCACACTGCTTCATCAGGAGATTGTCGAATCAATTAACAAGCAAGTTGAAGACTATCACTTTGTTATTAATGCACAGCTACCCCAGGGTGCTGAGTATCATGTCATCATTGACTTGTCAGTGAATTTGAACAAAAAGCTATACGAAGACAAATTTGAGTGGGACCTCAATCAGAGCGAAGTTACTCCAGATAATTTTGCAGAAATCGTTGTGGCTGATTTAGGCTTATCACTTGAATTTAAGCCTGCAATTTCCCATAGTTTACATGAGATGATACTTAGGTTGAAGCGAGAGCTTATTGACGGATCATACAATCATGAACTTCACAAGTATCAGCAATTAGCTGGTCTTATATTTGAGAGAAATATCAGGATTCGTACTGATAGCAGCATTCATAACGGCAATGCCGTATGGGAGCCGTCCATCCAGACTTTAAGTCCATGGGAGATCGAAAAACGAGAAATTGAAAGAGAAAGAAATACAAGACGGTTGAAGCGAGAGAACATGCGAAGGGAAGTTGATGATTTCGGTGCCGTAAAAAGACGAGCTACAACTAGAAGAAGAGTGGATGAACTCGAATGGAGAATGTAACATCATCTGAATTCTGTTCGGTTGTATATGAACTTTCGAACTTTCTAACAATAAGTGACTGAAAAATGATATGCATGTTTAATTGTATAATTTAGAAAAATAACAATATTCAGGTACACCAGTCATTCCAGAACATAGATAAGTCTTGTCGAATGTTGGATTGACATACAAAGGACTGAACTCTTTTCGCGATATGATAATATTGATTTTAAGAGTCTGAGAGGTACTGATGTATATGTTATATCGGTTCGGTAAGGATAAAGCGTCGTAGGGGCATTGCACTCAATTGCAGGCACCCGTAACAAAACAAGCCAATACAATAGCATTTGTCCTATTGAGCTTCAGGATGATCTACGGATAATGCATTAGGTCTACTGATTCTGAGAGTCTAAGAGGTAATGATGTAAGAGTAAATCAGTTCGTTAATGATCAAATGCCGTGCGAGCATTTTTTAGTCCTGCAGACAAATGAGATGGAACAAGCCGACTCCACGGCATTTGGGCCTGTTGGTCTTGTTGGGTTATAGATGATCATACCACTCTGCAGAATGCTCTTATGATTGGTGAATCAGGGAATAACACCTTTGGAATGTCATTTGATGTTCTGATAAGTAAAACTCAGGCCATTGAGATCTCAAGCCATAAAGAATATATAAAGACGTAGGTCTGATCATAATTGGGGAATGGTCAGAGAGAGGTTTGGAAAGATATACACACGTATTACAAGGTGAATCAAATATATACCTACCATTTAAACAAGGACATGAATAGAATTAATAGTTACTGCATCAAGTTAAATCGTGTGGTGCAGTTCAAAATTCATCAAGATCATACCAAATATGCAAGAATACTCTCACAATTGATGAATCAAGGTGAAATGGCATCCCAATGGCGTTTTACAAGCGGGGGTGTTTAAGATTCGGTCTGTTGATGGATCTCACCCATGGAGTAATTACCAAAGAGGGAGGCATGCCCATGGGGTGATAATTGGTCAGAGTTGAAAGAAGAGTGATAGCGATCCATATGAATACAAGTTAAATGATCTATGAGAACTTTATTTGAGTTCACGCTATTGAATTTGAGAGTCCACGAGGTACTGATGTATATGTCTATCGGTGCGGAATGACAAAATGCAGTACATGCATTTAGATTTGCAGAATACCGAAATGAAACGAAGCCTATACCACACTACAGAATTTTGGACGTAGGGGTGAACTACGACTAATTAAGTAAATCAAACCACTATGCATAAATCTCTTATCTGGTGAAACTGAGGTGAAACTCAGTTTGGATGTAATTCCACCTGATGATACATAAGACCTGGTACATTGATACTCTCACTTAGTGCGAAATATCTAAAGACATTAGTGTGTCCATTTAGTTTGAGAGGACAGAGAGAGTGGTAGTAAGACAAAGATAGCTGTGGGTTATCAGATTGAATAAGCCAATAGTCTAAAGTATATACCTTCAGTATAGACGATCGATCAAAACATGAATATAAACGGCTACTGCACGATGTTATTTTCAGTAGTGGCCGGTAAATTTCTACATTTGCAATATCTGCTTATATTCATATTGCAGACAATATTTTATCATGTTGGTATATACTTGAGATTAATGTGCTATCCGTATTATAACCTACGTTTATCTTTATCTCTCTCTACTCTTTGTGAAATAATGAAGATACTCACGTCTTTCAATATTTTTATTGAGATCCATGTTTTGTATTTTGAGAATCTTGCAAAGTCTCAAACCGAGTTTACATTTTTTCCATCTTACTCGAACCATCATAGTTTTGCGATTTTCTCAAACAAATAACAAAACTTTCGTTTTCTCACTCGTCCGGCTCCCCGTTATAATTATTTATATGATATACTGTTTAATGATTCCGACAGCCTTATTACATCAGAAGTACACCCGTACCTCTCATGTTTTTCGGAATCAATAAATACTTATACACAAGAGCAAATTTGCAACTCAGAGATGCCTAATGAAACTATTGAAGAAGAATGTAAATGTGGACTTAAAAACGTCTACCATAGGGGGACTATTGAAACAAATACGAAAATCAAATTTCACAAAACTTGCCGAAGACTCTCCGGACCTAATAGAAGTTTGGGTATGTTCCATCGGTCCGAAATTCACCAAGTCAATAATAAAATTTGTGGAGAGTCACATTGATCCATTAGAACAAGAGAGACTCCACCATTTGAAGCGATTTCAAAAAAGAGGAGAGGGAATCAATTTAATTATCGATGCCATTTTGTGTACGACAAGCTATATTGAATTTGACGATCTCCTAACCTCCTTGGAAGTTCACTTCGGCACAGCCATCGAGATGAATAGTGTTCATGTGAGGGAAGTGCCCAGTGAACTTCCATTAATGAGAGAGATAGCTCAGAAGTGGAGTTCTCAAATTTGGCCCATGGCTTGGAAGGGTAATCCCAATCATCAGGCTCTCCTAACTGCAGATTTCGACCTCTTGCAAGAGCAATTTGTGATTGAAAAACTATGCGAGACCATGCAAAACAATCCCAGCATTCCATTCGTGACATTAATAGCGGAGAAGCAGCCATTCACAGGCAAGATTAATATTCTACACATCGTTGTTGACAACAGAGATGAAACCCCCTTAGGTCACAGTATTATGAATGCAATCGCCACTGTTGCACGCGAAGAGAAGCTACAGAGAAGTTTACATCCAAACCAAGAAACTGGATATTTATGTCACAATTTACTATTTTACACGTCCTATGAACCTTGTGCAATGTGCTCAATGGCATTAGTCCACTCGAGGATAGGGCGACTCATATACTTGTTCGAGCATAATCGCGGAGCCTTGGAGAGTTCATATTTTATAGGAGACAGGAGAGACCTCAACTGGACATTCGATATTTGGAAATGGGTTGGATCAATAGGTGACCACCCTAAAACTGCTCTTTTGGACCATTTGGATCCCTAAATCGTTCTTCCAATAAGTTGATTAGCGCTGAAAAGAACTCAATTTGCAAACCGTCCATTGATGTTTTGGTGGTCTCAAATTTGATGCTGTTAACTTTTCTTCGAAACATCTTGATCTGACTAACAATGTTCCTGTCGAGGCCACTCTGCTGACAAATAGTTTCGCCCTTTAGGATTTGAAGATAACTCAAGAATTGAAATAGACTCCTTGGATACAGGTTGAGATTTTGGATATTTTGACTTAATTCTTGACAGTTGAGGGGACTCACGGGCTTGAATTGATGTTCCGTGTTCTTAATCACTTCGCGTATGTGTTTCGTAAACTGTTCTGACAAAACATTGTGAACTTCATCACTTACTTCTTGTGTAAATTGGGACTCCTTTGAAAGAATTTCAGCTGAATAAGCAGTCTCTAAACCCTGGACTTTCAAGAAATCCTCGATTATTAGTCGACTATCCATGCTTGAAAGTGTATCAAAATGTTTTGGATTCAGATTGTAGTGCTGGTGAATTTTGAGGCTCACCGTATTGATTATGTGAGGAGCAGAGGTACGGGTTTACTTCTCATCTAGAATTTTACCATCCACTACTGATGATAACTTCATGCAGTAGCCGTTTATATTCATGTTTTGATCGATCGTCTATACTGAAGGTATATACTTTAGACTATTGGCTTATTCAATCTGATAACCCACAGCTATCTTTGTCTTACTACCACTCTCTCTGTCCTCTCAAACTAAATGGACACACTAATGTCTTTAGATATTTCGCACTAAGTGAGAGTATCAATGTACCAGGTCTTATGTATCATCAGGTGGAATTACATCCAAACTGAGTTTCGCCCAATTAATTAATTAATAGAGCGAACAGCCGAGTCGTATGATATCCTTCATTATTTTGTAGATTATCCTCATACTCAACATGCCCCTAATACTTCCAATACCATGTGGTATTAGGTGATTTTATTTCATTGTCTGCAGGTCGGTAAAATGTCTGGACGACATTTTATCACTACTTCACTGATGGACATGTACATCAGTACCTCTTAGCCTCTCAGAGTCAATAGATAACAACAGGAATATTTGCAGCTACTGCATGAACTCAAACCATGTGGTGAGCCTTAAAATTTAACAAAGACCATGATTGAAAAAGCAATTGCTTCCATGATTTCATTTTCTCAGCTACTAAACTTCCATATTGGGCTCAAATTGTCTTTATCTTATTTAAAGGACAATTAAAATCGCTTGAATTCTTATAAATATATTGTATCACTTCAGCTCAGGTTTGTTCCACTCCATAGCAAAACTAGACCAAACTAAAACCCAACTCTATAGCAATTGTGGCTCGTGGTCACAAGATGACTTAGAGAGTGATTCTAAGTGAAAAGAAATTGTTTCTTTTAGGATTCATCTATTTATTAATTGGTAACGACTTAACTGGCGAATTTTTTTTACCTACTCCTAGGAAAGCAATCGCCTTCAACAAGTAATAATAAATAAAGAAATTCACTTTAAGTTAACCAAAAGCTATGAGGAATAGAATCCGAATTGGGTACTAGAAAACTGTACACACGGGCTTAACTACGATTGTGAGGGCTATTAGTGGGCGGACAGTTCTCGGCAATCTTAGGTTTAGTAAGTTTATTTTACAGCTTCTCTAACGAGTTCAAATTAATGTAAAATATATCATCATTTCAGCCAGTTCAGCTTGTCAAAATTCATTTGCATAGACAAGTTGCTTGCAAAAGCACCAGAGCATCGTCGGCATATCACAAGTCCAACCTACGCGAGCCTTCTGTCCGTAAGCCTATTAGCAATTTGAGTTTTTCTTGGTACCAAAAGCGAGGTTGACTGTGCCAGAGCTGATATCAAACCTACCATGTGTATCAAAATGGTAGTATTGTGACCAAGCGGACCCGTGCACTTCCTTGTGACCACATTTTATGATGTTCCTATCTCATAGCATTACCACATAATGATTGCGTTGGATACCAAAGCAGACCGCTGTCACTTGCAGGTATAATGCATATCCAAGACCCACATTTCTAACCGATTTCTGCTATTGCGCTCAAATAAACGCCAGAATTGAAACCCATTCTTTTGGTCCAGCTTGAACCGACCACGTATATGTGTACAACCAATGAATTCCTATCACATCGTCATTAGCGCTGTTGCTTTTATAACCGCAGGGCTAATTTGATACCAGAGTGAGCACCAAATGCCACTCTGCGTAAACTGCATTTCTCTGTATGTGAAGTAGTCGCTTGCTGCTCTCTTCGATATTCGGCTCGAAGCTTGGTTGAGCAACTTATACGTTGAATTTGGTAAAGAGTTTACAATATCACCCCTTCCGATCATTGAAACCATGACCTACTTCTGCCAAGGTGAACACGGAATGTGTCTAATTGATGGATCAATGACCTCTAATGTGAAGCACATAACCACTTTGACGAGCGTTGTCTACTCCCCACCTTCAATTATGGCACTTTTGTTATTTACTGCGAAGTAAAAAGCGCATCAACAAGCATCAAGAGTACTAAATGAACCATCACCTGAGATACTGTCCTGTTGCCACACATGATTGTTCAGGCCTTGAAAGTTTGAAATGAGCCTGGGGCTTCAATTAATTTTCCCGTATTCTTTTGCTCTCCGGCATTTTTTTATTTGAGAGTAAAATAAAGCCCCACTTTATCTTATCTAAAGATACCTCATCAGTTTATTTCTTCGCATCAGACCTACTGCGGACTTTATCTTCTTTGTTTAAGGACAACCATCCAGAAGCGGAAGTTGAACGTTGAAGAAAATCGAAAATTTCAACTTTCCAGCAGCGTCTTGATCTAATTTTTACATCTTCTTCATGTAGAGTCAGCGTCACACTGAGTGAGATGAGGCATTCGTGCTCATCCTTACTCCTTACTCTTGAAACTTCCTGTGGTTCAAAGTTATCTTCGTTTTTGCAAGAAGAAAAAACTTATTTTACTACTTTTATGAAAAAGCAATTGTTTCCTGATGTTTTCTCATCCAAATGGATTAGAACAACTGTAAAATTACTGTGATTGAGACTGATAGTTACATATAAAATTAATGAAGTCATATTCACACAGCACAAAACACTCCCTGTTCAGACAATAAGGTTGTAGAACTATAGGATTCTTTGCTATGGAATCTTGTACAAAGAATGAATTGTGATACAGGTACTGAGTTGTACTCAATCTTGAAGAATCCACTCCATAGACCTATGAATTTGCCTTCCATGGTAAACCCATGATAGTTTATCTCAAACGTCTCTATACTCCGTATTCTAAAATATTAAGCAGACTTCACTCAGCGACGACTGCCCACATTTGAAGTCCAAAATTTTAGTATAAGAATTATGCAATTAGCGATCTGAAAGACTAGCGGTTGTTTCCTCGCGGCCATCCATTGTACTCCCCAAATGCTCATGTGTAAAAATGAGCCCGCATCCATGGTATTTACCCTAACACCATTCAGAAAATTTTATATTCCGTTATCCACATTCATTTCATCTCAATTACGATTGGGGTTGGTGATTTTCGTTTTTCAATGAGAGTCGAGCAACATTTGCCATTAGATCAAAGATGTATGGCCCATCCAGGATACACAGAGAGCATTGATTTGAACCAAAATTTTCCTTTATGTCGCTACGGAAAAGTCATCTTTTGATGTCGAGAGCATATTCGATTGACCCGAAAAGAATGCTCTATATGGTGCTGCCTGATAGTTTACCGGTAAATCTAGCACTTTCAATATAATTTGACAACAATATTCCACTAAACTGGCACTTTTCAATCTCAGCAATTCTTATAGGTATTCGATTTCCTTTAAGATAAGGTTGATAACGAAGGGTTTATTGTTGTCCTATTTTAGTGTGTACAATTCGCAAACCAGTCATTGAAATCGATGAACTTGAGTGACAGTTTCTCCATGGTTTTCAAAATGATGGTCCCAGTCCATTGAGAAGCGAACTGGTACTCCGAATTCAACAAAGACCACCACAAGCCAAAAGTTTTTCAGTTCCGTCGCACTATTGAATGTGGCTTCTTAATCGATGTATCACAATCTCCACTATATGCGAATAGTATTTAAGATATTGCCAATTTTTGAATCCTCTAAGTAAAGACATTGATCTCATGCAACAAGGGTCTTTGTATGATCCATAACATTCAAGAATTCGATTGCACATACATTCGATCAGTATTAGCACTGCCTTCTTAAGCCGATGACAGATTAAGCAGCTCCGCAACAAGCACGCACATCATTGAGCTGGGAGAATGTATTGATTTCGGGCTGTAATCACTACATGCATTACCACACAGCTATTCTACTCCTCATTATACTGGACTTACGCCGTGTCTGCAGTACATCTTTCCCGATTACTAGTTACAAATCAGGTTTACTTCTTTTGCTTTAAACTTTCTGTCTTGTCGACAGCAACTCGATGCACCATTCATCGTAACAGTTACAGTCATCCTTAACTAATTGATTTTTAAGTATAACAAGAAAATTGCTCCTCATATAAGAATTGCGTCCTGCGCTTTCTCGCCTCCACGTCTTGTCCAGATCATGACTATGCTTCAGAGTGTTCAAGTCGGTGATACGACAAGGGAACAGACTTCTCAATATGATACAACTGGAGGCTTAAGAAGACAGCTTCAGAAAGCTCCGGCTTCTTCAGATGAACCCAACACAAGTGGCAAGGATCAGTGTCTTCGGATCATAAACCACGAATTCCGGGCTCTCCAGCTAGATACCTCGCTTATGAAGATGTCAGTTTTTGACCTCATAGACCACTGTGCGGTGCTTTTCGAAGAGCTGACCCATCATCTTCATACAGAGCGAGGGTTTTGCAGTTACGTGAGGTCATTCTTAATCTTCAACTACTTTGTGAACACATTCATAATGGTCCACTTTAACGGGTTCGCCAAGTTCATGGAAAGCTCACATCAGGATTTCATAATCTATCTAAACTTGTACAACTTCTTCAGGCTGGACGATATCTTGGGGCCAAATGCTTTCGATGTTGAGCTTTCAGACTTGAGAAAATGGGTGATCCAGTATTTAACCTCCAAGGACTTACTTACATTTGACGTGGAGTTACTCTACAGCTGGCTCAACGAGTATATTGATTACTTAAAGCATAAGGATGATGTACTGGCCGATAATGATTCTGCAAGCGAGCAAGATGCCCGAGCAGCTGGGTATTACAAGACCGATGGGTCCAAACAGTACAACTTATCGCTGTATCTAAACACAGAAGCTGATTACGCTGGAAGCATATATGGAAATGACAAGGCTGACGATGATATTTTCGACTTTAACGCCAGGTTTCCTGAGGTTTCAGTTGCCAATGCCGATGCTATTGGTAACAGTAGCAATGCCTCTGCTCCATATCCGATTGATGGAATTTGCTCTCCAAATAAAGAGAAACCTCCGTATCCAGTGAACCATGGCGCACCAGATGTATCAAAACGCCCGCCAGCTCCTATTCCACCAGCCGGAGTTCCATCAGTGCCTCATGTCACTGCAATCACAACTTCAGGGACAAACAACGGTAACCGTACAAGATTGGTGCAACCAAGCTTCACTCAATTGCTGCTAAATCCCCCCCAAAAACTTTTGCAGGGATGTATTAATCCAGTACGTTCCTCGAGCCTGTTGTCAAACGTATCGCGTCACCTCGCTCAAAATCCTCGCCTGCAAACGCTTCCTCAATCTGGACAGAATGTATCCTATAACACTTCTATTATAAGCGGACATGGAAATGGACACGTAAAGGGTAACTTTGGATCATATGAGCAAGGTTTCACCGGATTTCAAGGTGTAAATCTGTATTATCAACCGCCTATTATGATGGCTCCTAGAGTTACCAACCCACCTGTAATATCTAACTGGAAATCGCCTACATACGAGGGTCAAATTGCAACAAAGGGTTTAGCACACTCTCAACATGGCGGTCAAAACCTGAAACTCAAGTGGATGAGAAGTCATGCAGTGTTCGGGTTGAAAAACATGGGCTCTTCTTGCTACATCAATCTGACAGTGCAAGTATTGTTTGGGCTTGAACGTTTCAATCAACTTTTCTTGCAACAAAGCTCAACCCTTGGTCGCATCTTCCAAAATCTTCATAAACAGCCAAAACTTGCTGAGTCGGTTGCAAATCTTCTCTCCACTTTCAATGCTAATGGCGGAGCTAACATTGCTCCAACAAAATTCTTGCGGGTTTTGTCGTCCCTAAAGCCAGATTTCAATATACCCTTCGAGCAGCAAGATGCGCAAGAGTTTTTACTTTTTGTTATTGACAAGTTACACGAGGAGCTAGCTATGCAACCGATGTCAGATTCTGTGGACTATCTATCCAAGTGGAATATCATTGTCAATTCTAATGAGAAAGATGAATATATCAAGTGGTACCGGGAACTTGTTAGGCATGAAGGTGAGTCTCCAATCAATGACATGTTTCAGGGACACGTTCAGAGCAAATTAATCTGCAATAGATGTGGTTATAAGTCTATTAGCTACAGCCCTTTCTCAATTTTGTCTCTACCTATTCCCAATGCAAATGCTAGCGGAGTAGACCTCACTGATTGCTTGCGTTACTATACTCAAGACGAAGTGCTTAGTGGAGAAAATGCGTGGAACTGTCCAAAGTGCAACAAAACAGAAAATAAAGAGAAAGATAGGGAGAACCCAATGGACGTCGTGTTTCAACCTAAGAGGGGAATGTTTAAGTTCTCCAAAAGAAGTAAATCACCGGCTAAAAAGCAGCTTGGCTCCATCACATCATTACCAGCGCCAACAGCTATCTCAATTAAACAGCTCAGTTTCATTAAGTTGCCGCCAGTGCTATTTATTCATTTGGCGAGGTTTTCCATGTACAATCTCACGGACAAGCTTAACACAGATATCATCTACCCATTGAGACTCAAGTTCAATTACCACACTCATGACATATATTACAGCCTTACAGGTATCATTAACCACTACGGTAACCTTAAAAGCGGTCACTACACATCGCTTGTCAACAAGGCACTTATCGATGGCAAGGGAGCCAAAGATAACTTACAGGTACCCGCCTGGTGCTATTTCGATGATGATCGTATCCGGATCAACGTGGTTCATGGAGATGTCAACTCAAATGACTCCAATAAATTGCGGTCGAGGGATGTCTACGTCCTTTGCTACGAACGTATTTAGAAATCATGCATATCAATTTTCGTCGCTGTCTTCTGTAAATGCCGACAGAAGCTTCTTTCTTCTAGAGGTAAGACCTTTCAAGACGACCAGCACCTTTGTTGTAGATAAAGACTCTTCTCCTTGTCTCCCACCTTCAACCGCTTTCCCATTATCCAGCTCATTTCTGTTGGCCATCAATTCTTGCCCTTTCACAACCTGGCTTTGGATGAATTTGAGCGCTCTCTCTTCGTCTGTCTGTCGTATCTTTTCTTTTTGCTTTGCCTGGAGCTCATTTGATGCATCGACCAACCTTATGATCAAATTAAACTCATCTTCAGCGTCCTCTGGCACCTCCACCCGTAATTTTCCTAGACGGCCCAAATACTTGATGAATGATGTAAGTGTTGGCCATTTCGTAGCATTCATATGAATGTGATTTCTATCATTTAAGATATATTCTTGATAGAACTTGTTCGCATTGATCTTTTTAGATCCGTGATTCACCTTCAACAAGTGCATGAAGTCTTTCTCAAATCGAGCAGAGTATCCTTCCACCACAGATGCACCTTTGCCTTCGGCACTCAAGTTGGCTATCAGACCAGTGTGAGATGGCGACTGAAGGTGATTCTTAAACCCATTCGCATCTCGGCATTGTTTTTGGCAAAGTTGACAGTAGTATTTGAGTTTCTGTAGACCAGAAGCCTTAATCCGCTTCGCCTGATACTTAGCAGTGCCAAAATCTGCCTTTCCCATGCTTAATGTAGTGTGACTGACTGTGACAACAAGTCTAGTTTAAAGGCGATGATCTTCTTGTGCAGCATCACTGCATATGGAGGCAACAGTTATACATTTGAGTATCAATTATCCGAATCACAGCCTTTAGCTACCTCTGTATTTCTCTGCACCTCTTGAAATAATTAGCAGCCCAATGTCTTTATATAATTTCCATTAGTGAGATCATTGATGGTACTGTTCTGAGTTAATCGTAGATTCGAAATCTTACTTACGGTTTCTCCATCTCTATTTACTAATGATAGGAGCTTGCTTTGTAATTTCGTGGTGGGTCTTACTATAATGGGCATCACAACTTTTAGTTGTCCTTACCATTCTCATATACACTGGCTTCTTAGTTTCGACTATCGAACGGAGCCATCAATACATCCGTACCTCTCGTACTTTATCAAGTACTTCTTGTTGTCTAAGAATCAACATATTTGTTTCACTTTGGCCGCCAGTGATTTTGTGCGAACAAAGGGGACATTAGGTAGTTTAGTTATTAATGCTTCGACGCCTGGGATTGCAACAGGTTGCCTTTTTCAGACACTATTCCGGGCCTCCTCTCAAAAGGTATAACGGTTTCACCAATGGTCCATCACTTATTTGGAACACTCTAATCCCGGCCCCAGCTAAGTTGTTCGGCGGAATTTTAACTGGAGCCATTACCTTGACTCATGTTCACCCTAATGTGGTAGTGACATTGGGGCCTCCAATCGTTCTTGGTGCTTATTTCATCATGCGGAGACTCAATCACCATATGTTTCTCAGGCTGCTTTCCACCGTGAAGCCTTCAAAAGCATCAAAGTGGGATGATGACGCCATTAAAGTTAGAGTTTGGAAGTATGATGAAGAAGATGCTCAAAATGTGCTACGTGGAATTGATAATCAGTTTCAGCATTTTGAAGCCCAGGTACTTCTACTTGTGGAGAAGCTAATAGTCGATCATGTGATTGAACAGGAGAGTCTGCAGCAAGTCACGGCCCTTGTATCGCTGCTTTTAGATGAGAATAAGCAGGTCGTGGTGCATTTGGGGGAACTGCCTGAAACTTTTGTCACGACCAAGGCCGAAGTTGTAGCTCCTGATGGCTCCGAACAGTTTGTAGAATATGTGAGGTTCTCTGTGCCAATATACTCTTCAAAAAACGTCCATAAACGTTTAAGGTTGGGTGTTGCTGATGTGAGCATGCTTGCAATGCCCGAATATGGTTTGGACCAGGAACTACCCTATCAGGACTATCGACTAGCTATTGAACTTACACCATATAAGATCATGGCCAAGACAGAAATGGTCTCAGTTAGAGAAGATACAGGAATAATTTCTATAGATAGCTTTAAAAGCAAGGTAAAATAGTCAAAAGAGGAATAGAGAATCAGTAAAAGTATCTACTTATGAATAATGGAAAACCCTTTTGAGTCGATATCTGCAAACCAGGAGACAGGGTGAAGATTTAGAACATATAAAAGATTGGTAGTGGCAACAATGGTCGGAAAGAAAATGATCAAGTATCAATGTCCCTTTTTACCAAAAAAGTTGCGGTTAAATCCTTGAAAACGGTCCCACAGATTGCAATTGGAGTTCTGTTTTATCTGTTCCAACTCGGGTATCCACAGCCTGATGTCAGCAATACGCTTGGATGTGTTGGGATGTGTGGAAAGAAATTGACCAAGAATTGTGTCGTTGAGACTCAAACTCTTCTGCTTCATTTCCTTTTCCCAGTTTTCCATACGAGCCCAAAACTTCTCCGCATCTGCCACATTAAAACACAGTCTGGCCATTAATTCGCAACCGATTCTATCTGCCTCAGACTCCATTTCTCTCGAAGAGGGCATCTGAAACAAACCAGCCACTAATAAGTCGGTAAACCATGAAATTCCCGTGGCCGCATACATGATTGTTGAGAGCATGATATATATTGGCTGTTTGCTCAACTGCTCCAGCGAGTGGTGGGCCAACTGATGCGATAGTTCATGAGAAAGTACGGTAGCGAGACCGTCCTCATCTTTACAGATGGGAAAAATCGACGAAAATATGAAAATCTTACCATTGGGCAAAATGAAAGCATTGGGAGGTTCTCGAAGCGGATCCTTAACTTTAATTATGTGAATAGTCCAGTCGAGGGACTTCAAATGAGCCGCTTGCTTTGGATCAGTACAGCCATCAATAGCTGTAGTCAACAACTTGTTCATGACTTTGGTGGTAAGCAAGTAGTGTGGGTCCATTGGAGATGCCAATTGGTTCTGGTATTGGTACAATATCTGGCGGTACGAATAGTCACCAATCTTCTTCTCCATCCAGTAGGGAATCCAAAGAAATCGGCGACGATGGGTGTAAGGCGCCTCGTCCATGTTGTAAAGGTAAACCAAGATACATCCTCCGACAAATGTAATCACTAACCGATTCATAGAAAGTCGGGAAAGGGACACGCCAGGTCCAGCTGTTTGAAATTTCTTGTAAGATGAATAAGAACGAACACCAGAGTAAGGACGAATATCATGCCGGGAAATTCCTTTAGTTACCAATATGGGAGGATCGTGCAACAGCCCTGCGCTTGGTCTCGAAGCTGGCCCTATGAAAACAGAATAGTTTTTAGTTGCTAACCTGCCAGTGATACCAAAAGTGGGAAGGCCTTTACTGGCAGCATTGATGACCACAGACTTGCAATTGCCCTTCAAACCAACCAGGAAGCGAGAATACATATCTGATGGGAATAAAAAGCTTTTGACCTTCACGGAGAAGATTCGTAGCGGGTGACTTAGATTTGCACGAATAAAGCACCTGTATGCTTATGAAATAAGATACCTGTATGAATAAGCAAGTGTGTAACAACGAGGTGGTGTTTATCCTATCAATGTCATAACTTTCAATTTATGCTGAGCATAATATAGTAGATCTTTAAGATAATTTGTCCTTTCTCATATTAGGCAATTTGGCCTGTTGATGTGCCAATACTCAAGTGAGATCAATCAATAACTCGACTTCTGGGACAAAATGATTCGGTTACGTCAGAGCTCAGGTTGCCGAAAGGCCTCTAATGATTATGCATAGTGGGTTGGGAGAACTACGCCAATGATACTACAAGTCCTAAATTTGAATTTTTGAATGACACTTTCAAAGCGCTCCTGCTATTGATACCAATGTCATCATAATTAACAACAAAATGTAGTCGACAAGGGAGTGTTCATTCCAGTTTTGGCTCAGTCAAACTTGACAAAGACCGGTAATCGGACACCAATTACTAATTACCGATTAATCTCAAAGCCAATTGCAGTCATCACTTTTTTCGGCATGTCTAGTTCTACAACTATTAATGTAGATTTTTTTGAGTGATCTGAGAGACAGATAATAAACTGACGTGATCAGATGCACTAGTGCAAGCTGAAACATAAATCTTTGCGACATTACTTGAAAATCTCTTATGGCGTCTCCTTATGGAAGTCTGCTCCACTAGCGATTTCATTATTGAAAATGTTTTCGATTTTGGTGGTATTCACCGTGGTTTCGGCTGCATTTTCTTCCATACTGTCTCTTTGAACCACTCGCAGGTGATATGGATGTTTCTGCCTTGGAGACCCTGCTTCATATACATAATCGTCGTTGATACCCTGTCTGTCAAATAAAGTATTGTGGATGATATCTGAACTCAGATTATGGGCAAGAACATGGGATCCCGGACGCTGCTTCATATGCATTGTTGCTGCTCTCAGCGGGAGTTTTTCGAAGAACTGTGGGCTGTGGAGTTGTTTGGCCAAGTTGTCAAGCGATCGGCTCAGCGTGTCACGGTTATTGGCGTTTAGACTTGCATTGTTGCTGCTGTGGACGCTGTTCTTGTCGCCGTTGATGGCTGGAGGCTGTGCCAAGTCAGGTGAGTTGTAGTTTCCGTTCTGGTTGTTACTATTTGCGTCTGGTAGAATTGGTATAAATGTATCATAGAAATCATACGACAGCGGGGTCTTGTGGTGCTGATTCAACACTGATGGTGCCGGCGTAACCAACTGTGTTTTGTGTCTGTCTGAAACTGTCTGGGACAGAGACAGTTCCCGTGACAGCGATGCAATCTCTGGGGAAGACGTTTGCTTCTCGCTGTTGAATATTCTCTCTTTGTAGTAGGTCCTCTCCGGCAGACTCACATTGCCATACGGCCTGTGAAGGGCCTCTTGAAACTCTTTGAACGAATGATTATCTCGCAATTCAACATCGATGTCGTTTTCTTGCATTTCCTCCCTCTTGTTACGCTTTCTGCTTTTCATCCATAGAGCATATCCTCCAACGAGAACAATAAAGCACGGGATACCGATGGCCAAACCAACGGCTAAGGCCTCATTATACCCCATGATGTGTAAATTGAAAGTTTTGGCAGGTTGGAGATACTATGACAGCAAGAAGTTCTGTGGTCGAGTTTATCCCGAGTTGATTGCGGCAACGAAGTGTGAGCTCGTCGATTGTTATAAGCGAACGTGGTGATAAATTTAGGGAGATTATTGACAGGTACGAAGAGCGGTATAGTTATCTTGGGGTAAGCCGCTGGCTGGAGAACTGCTTTTTTTTTTATCAACAAAATTTATCAAGAAACGATTCTGAAATCGGGGTCGGATCTTTTCGAAGAAGATTGGAGGGATTGAGAAAAAGCCTGACAATTTCCGAGGGTGACTTCGAAATGCAGAATTTGGCACATACACATTGAGAGGCCTAGCCTTAGTCGGGAACTTCCGAGGGGTTAAAGAAAGCTTTCTCGCCCGGCTAGAGTGGGCGTTTACGATCCGAGGGCTGTGTTTTCTAGCTGGCAGGTTTTCGAAATTCGAGGCCATCTCATTTTGGGTTTCCGTTCACTCTTTTAAGGTCTTTCCATGTAGTGCATCTACAATGTGAAATTCCCCCTTTAATACAGTTGCTATAAAAAACTACCTTCTTCATTTAAGCATCAAGCCTGAAGCTGGTCGGGTAAGCTTCACATGGAAACGCCATTTTGGAGGAAATGATTTGTTATTAGTTCGCTTGGGCAAGCTAACCATGCCCGGTTCTCGAAGTGGAAACCAAGCCTGTCTTTCAATGCACTTCCAGGAATTAGCCATCAAGAGACTACAGTGACAGGGGCCACTACATGCAGGCACAAAATATTCTGGTGGTTTCATTTCTATGTACAAAGCAGTCTTATTAAGATTATAACTCGAAGTCCACAGCCGGATCCTTCATCAAGTCCACCTTGGTGTGGTTCTCGTCGTTCACTTCAAGGATAAAATGCTTGATATCAAAAGGAACGAATTTTTTCGTTCTGGAAGCCTTCAATTTCAATTTGCCGGACTTTTCGTCTCCAGAAACGTCAAATTCAATATCGATATCACCTTTGACCGTATTAAGTGTGCCCCAGATCCATGGCCATGAAGACTTGAAGCCAATATTGGGCCCCAACTGTGCCTTGGCATCCTCAGATCTTCTCAAACAGTAGAGCACAGAGTTAACAATAGGAGATCTTGTCTTCTCGTAGTTGAAAATCAAGGCACACAGCACAGTCACACCCACAGCATATACCCAAAAGTATCTTCTGTTCTGCTTGTTTGCGGCGAAGGGATCGGGTAATTCTCGGTCTACATTGACTGGCCGTTTTTTATTCAATTCTTCAATACTGATGGTAGGAGTGGAATAGGCTCTGCAAGCCGGGAAAAGGCGACATGTGGACTTTCTGAAGAGACTTGAGCCTTTAGCAACTGTTCTGAGTCCTATGGAATTCATAAGGCTAAAATGACCAGGGACAGCTAAAGTAGATGGACACTACAGTCAAAACTAAAAACCGTAGTAGTGAGATGTACGGGTGTGAGAAATGTCCTGGAGGCCACCATTTGTGATGAAGTTTCAGTCATATCAGAATTATCTTCAAAAAATAAGCAATATCTAATGATAGTCTCTTACTTGGTCAAATTCTACACTAGTCTTTCCCATTTTTAATATGTCTTTTCAATGTTTTGAACTCACTTGTCCTTCCGAACTAAATCTGGTGAAATTGAAGATAGTAGTCCTCGATCTCATCAAGTGATACGTTTATGATATAGTAGCTGATGGTTGTATCTTACGTCTCACACCGACACACCATCCAATCGTAGTTGTCAAATCTACTGGTCTTGACCAAGACTCCTCCAGCACATACGTGAAGAAAACTTACCAACGGCATGTATCCCGACGAGCGTTTGGGAAATACAAAGTTGCACGATGATACCGCGTAGTGGTCACAGCATATGTCCATTAAGTCCACACAAAGTCTGGCGCTGTGATCTTCTTTGAGCAACTTGTCCAAGCCATCAGTTTCAAATAGAAGCCATATGTGGTTTTCGGATTCATAGGGCTCCACTGATCCATGGACTAGGTCTGAGCCTTGGAACTTGATTTTGACTTCGTCGTTAGACAAGTAAATTGCGAAGTCAAAGATACCACTTGATTACCGGAGCTAGCTGGGTACTGAGAACCTGAGCAACTGGCTTGATAACCCGATTTGTTTGACCGACAGAATTAGCAGCGGAAATATTCATATTAATTTTAAAGTTTGTTGAGAACTGGAAATAGCTAGAGATGTGTTAGAGATAAATCGGACGTAAGAAGTCATAGTCCTGACGGCTAGACAGGATCTCCCCAATACGGCAAGTGAATGCGTGAATCAATTTGCCTGTGTTCGGGATTCGTCACCTGACTGGTCATGTGCGCATTTGACAGTCGTTCTAAAGGCTTTCCACGTGATGGCCATCTCACAAAAATCAAAGTCATCCCAACAAAACGGCTTCTTTACTTGATAGGATTATGGCCAAAAAGGGTATGTGCGAATGAAGTCATCACTTAATGATCCAGCTTACTAATTTCAGTTTCCAAGCACAGTAGAGCGGCCAGAAGAGGCGAGATAGATGCAGATGGAGAAGCCAAACTGTTGGAACGTATCGCCAAGTCTGATAACAATGACGTCAAGAAGTCTATTATTCGTACCACTATAAAAAATGAGAACCTATTAGCCAGAAAGATGGAAATGGAGAAAGTGAAAAAGAAAGGCCACAAAAAGAAGAACAACGCAATCAAGCACAAGACTGACAGGGGAACGAAAGTGGAGGGAATTTTGGCCACTAAAATTCTGCAGAGTATTGAAAGAGCCAAATTTGTGCAAAATGCTAGAAAGGCTGGTTGGGATCAAATCAACAAATCTATCAATATTAAGAGCACTCACAACGATAAGGAGGATGCGGTTAAGACACAGGCACAAATCGAGCAGGAAGAGGAAGACGAGTATGTGAAGCAATTTTACACCACAGTCAATGATTCTGAGTCTGCTAGAAAACCAAAAGATTCAGTCAAGCCTTCCAATAACAATGTGTTTGCACTTTTGAATGAGGCAGAAGCTTGAAACAGCTCAAGACCTTGCATATGTACTTTAGTCCTTGTAAAATAGACTTTTTGATTCTTTTTGAGAATATTCTAAATTGAAAAAAATCCTATTAAACACCTGCATCACAGACGAAATTTATTTTGAGGGCAGGTCTGAAACTTGGTAGTGATGGATTTTGAAGCGCACCTGTTGATTCTGAAAAGCATGAGGGGTACGTATCTACTTCTGATAATAGTAATAATATCGGGAACTGGAAGTCTCGTCATCCGAGGGAGATAATCCCACAATTACATCAAATGACTATGATCGTTCAATTGAGATGGAAAACTCAAATCCGGTTTTCGGGTTCACAGGAATCTGAGAATGGTACGATGTGTGGATCTCATTAATGGAAAACTATTCGAAAACATTGATCTGCTCATTCACAAGGGGTAGAGAGATGAAGATAAATCTAGCTTATAATACGGATAGCTAAGAAGTCTCAAGTATATACCTACAGGATAAAATATTGATCACAATACGAATTTTAGCAGCTACTGCATCAACTTAAATCATGTCGTGAGTCTAAAATTCAACTGCACCCCATGATTTAAGTTCATGCAATAGCCGCTAATTCCAATCTTGCCCTTATAGACTTTTATTTTGTGACTATAGACTTGAGTCTATCTGCTGCTCGCATGATCACGATCACTCTACCCAAACCATGCGCAGACGGTCTTTAAATATTATTCCACGAGAGATCCATCAATGGACCGGGTCTTACTTCCCCGCAAGTGAAAAGACATATCAATGGAGTTTCACTGTTATGATCTACTGCATTATCCGTAGATTGTTCTTGAGCCCAACTGGCCAAGTGCATTGTGTTGGTTCGTCTCGTTTCAAGTGTCTGCAAGTCTGCACAATGGCGCCCCCACGACCTTTTATCATTACCTAACCAATGTACTCATATACATCAGTACCTCTCAAACTCTCAGAATCAATAGGTGAAGAGTAACTAAGCATATTGAAACGCCAACTTCTATCTCGGATCATGAAACTTTCCAGCCTTATTGCTATTTGGGCAAGTCTCCGGGTGGTTGTTTCCCAAAAATTTTCACCCATTGATGTATCTAATTTATCGACATCCCACTTCTTTGATCAGTTCGACTACAACTCTTTGGAAGAATCAAAATGGATCCCTTCTAAGGCCGCCAAGAGCGATGGAGCTCCATACTCAGGAATCTGGAGTATAGAAGAGGCTACGAATTACCCAGGTTTCGAAGGTGACAAAGGTTTGACTATGAAAACCGAGGCAGCGTTTTATGCAATTTCAAAGAAATTGCCTTTGGTGTTCGACAACAAAAATAAGGATATAGTTTTACAGTTTGAAGTCAAATTTCAGGAGTTTATTACGTGTGGTGGTGCTTATTTAAAACTTTTAACTGGGGGCGTGGATCCTGACAATTTCAACGACGAAACCCCATTCGAGATTATGTTTGGACCAGATATTTGTGGGAGCGAAAACAAAGTCTCCTTCATCATTAAAAAGCAGGTGGGCAATGAAATCATAGAGAGTAAGCTAAGAACTCCCCCTATGGCAAGAAACAATGAGTTGACTAACATGTACACTTTGATAATTCGCAAAAATCTTGATGCGGAGATCCGAATCAATGGTCAGGTGGCTAAAGCCGGGAACATTCTCAATACCGCAAATTTTATGGTGCCTCCGTTGAGCGTTCCTGAATTTATTCCTGACACCAGTGTGGTCCAGCCTGAAGATTGGGACGACAGAAAATACATTTTTGACACAGATGCAGTTAAGCCGGTCGACTGGGATGAGAAGTACGGTGTCCAGTGGATCCCTAATCCTGACGTTCCAAAGCCACCAAGGTGGAATGATGATGAGAATGAAACTGAGTATATCCGCGATCCAAATGCTAAAAAGCCAGCTGAATGGAACGTCGAAGAAGATGGAGAGTGGAAAGCTCCCATGATACGCAACCCAAGGTGTCTCTACGGCTGTGGAAAGTGGGAGGCTCCTAAAATTGTGAATTCTAACTACAAGGGAGAATGGACTCCTCCAGCTATCGAGAATCCCAACTATCAAGGCAAGTGGAAACCTCCAATGATTAAGAATCCTAACTTTGATACCCATCACCTAAAGCACATAAAACCTATTGATGCCATAGGGATTGAGGTTTGGAGCATGCATTCTGGAGTAATGTTCAACAACGTGTACTTGGGTAACTCCATAGAAGAGGCTGAGTTTTTAGGAAACTCAACGTACATTCCAAAGCTGAAACTTGAATATGCTAACTATGAGGTTAACAAGCCTAAGCCAAAACACCAGCCAAAACAACCTCCACGTACTTTCGAGGATATGCTTGATGATGACAATAGTTCCCAATTCCAGCAATTTGTGGAATTCGTCAGGGTTATCTTCTGGACCAGATTTTTTGCTATCACAGATTTGTGGCACGAATTTGAGCGTGACCCCATTCCATTCATCAGCAACCACCCAATCAAGTTTGTTTTCTCGTGCTTTTTGTTCCTTTTCACTTTCACCATTATATTTGGTTTGATTAACGTTTTGTTTTTCTTGTTCATCAGCAATCCTCAAGAAGTAAAAGAAGAAGAGCCTGCTCAGGAGAGGCCAAAAATCGAAGAGCTCACAGAAGAAGAAATGATTGCCCAGATCACGAGTCAATCTACCGGAGCCAAAGCTGGAATTACACGTCCAAAAAGACGAGGTTGAGAAAGGCCTGGAATTGGTTATTCCGTGTTATAAGGAATCTGCAAATGAAATCTACCATTTTATGTGGAATGGAATTATTGCGGAAAAAACGAGGTCAGAAGTATTTAATCGTAAAGGTGTGTAAATGCAGTTTAAAGGTAACATTAGTCAACCTTCGGTAAGTTATGTACATCTACACGAAGTCACGAGTGAGGTATCACGAGCACCCTAGCTGTACCCCACGTTTACGTATCACAATTGTCAATAGAACATTTTAGTTCCAATGGCAATGACATTAGAAAAAAGGGAGGATAAAAATAAGAGACACATCAATAAGGTTATATTTGTGTTGCTATTAATTTTCCTGTCGCTTTATATTCTTCACAAGCAATGGAGCAAGCCTCACCGCACTATGAAGATTAGATTGTACACCAATAATATTCGCTACGATAACAGGAATGTTGAATTGGGAGAACGTTTATGGGAAGAGAGACACCCTCTTGTATCCGAAAGTATTCGTTTCCATACCCAGGCGGGACTCTCTGTTGTATGCTTGCAGGAAGTTCTTTACAATCAATTGAAGGATATTTTGGATGACTTGAACAGTAATCAAAATTCAAAACTGTGGGATTATTATGGAGTAGGAAGAGCGGATGGTAATACTTTGGGAGAGTTTTCGCCTATCTTCTTCAAAACTTCCGATTGGGAATTGATCAGTAGCCAGACATGGTGGTTGAGTGAAACCCCCAACAGACCAAGCAGAGGTTGGGATGCTGTATTAGAGAGAATTGTCACGGTGGTGGTCTTAAAGTCTAAAGAGACGGGCAAAAAAGTCAAGGTCTTGAACACCCATTTTGATCATATTGGGGTCACTGCGAGAAGAGAACTGGCCAAATTGATCATAAGCAAGATGGAACAAGGACCAGAACCATCATTTTTGTGCGGAGATTTCAATACAGAGCCAAATGAAGAGCCCTACAAACTTTTGCTGTCGAGCGGGTTCAAGGATAGCAGAATTCAAGGCAAAGGATACGGATTCAATACCACTTTTACTGGGTTTGATCACAACAACGAAGCCAACACTATCATCGACTACATCTGGGCCGGCAACGGTACTGAGTGGCAGACTTACGGAGTTGTCCCCAACTACTTTGAGTTCTACATAAGCGATCATAGACCAGTGGTGACTGACTACTTGATTTAAGCTTTCATCTACGGAACAGTTTCTCCACTATGGAAGAGACCGGATGACCCCGTAAGATGTGGGGAATTTTCAAAACAGATTTACTGAGTTTGGTTGAGCTTTTCTCGTAAAGAGGAGGCATGAGGAATAACTCCGATTGTTTTAAGTGACTTTGTCCGATTAAGATTGCGGGTATCCAATATCTGACTTTGGGAACTCTGCGTGTGAAGGTACCTTCCGGTATTATCGATGGTTTTCAAACTTTAGATACACTTGTTTTTTGCAGAGAGCTCCGTATGCAGATATGGCATAGTTGTTACTAACTAGGATATGATGCACAGACCTCATTGGGTTTTTGGATGGTTGTCCCAACACAAAATTGCTGCATTCTCTACTAAAGCAACATTAAAAACTTTCTATTACTAAACCATTTAAACCATTGTAAGCGATATTCCCACACGAGGCACCAACATACTCTATGGAAATATCCCTACTGAGCTCCCAAGCCATGAATGGTGGTTGCAGCAATAGCAATGTAGTGAATGATTAAGTGTATGCGGTTGCGACAAATATCTTTGCAATTGGAATAATAGCAGAAATGACTTATGACCATACACTTGAAAAATTGTTCATACACAGGTTGAATCCGCTTGCTATTCTACGACAGGTGCTAAGATCGATATGATGAAATTACGGAGGCCATTTTTCTTGACCATTTACGACGGTTAGGTGCCAGCAAAAGTAATTACAGGAGTGTTTAAAATAATTTTGTCTCCACTTTTATATCCACTCTATACACTCGAACTAACACCCCGGACTTCTTTGAAGGACTTCCGGGACTCTCACTCGTTCCCCGAGAAGCGTACCATCCTTGGTTTTATGGCCAAGGCTCGCAATCGATAGAATAATGGATATTGCCAGCGCAATGTTCAAAATTATGAAATATGATCGAAGCTTGTGTTAAGTTGAGAATTACACGGGATTTTTTTTTTGCCTCGGATTAGTGGAATCTAAAGAAGCAAAATGCCTGCAACGCTTCAAAAAATATCGTAGCGGGATGGCCATGTACTGCATGGTGGTTAGCTGAGTTTGGGGGATCGGCAAGTTTTGGCGCTTCCGATAGGTGGGGTGTGGGGCTGCAGGAGGGCAAATGGCAGCAGATAAAATAATCAGGACAGGAGTGGACACCGGCTGTGACAAAGCCCTTTGGATTTGTAAAAACTCAATACATGGCTTACAAAAGAAAACCTTTTAATCAAGGTTAAGTTGGAGAATTTTTGAGATACTCACGTCGACATCCTAATAAGCCTTGACAGGTGTCAAAGCTGTCACTAGGCCTCGTACGTGACGGTTTTGGCGAACGCCTGAAAGTAGTCGCTCAATTGGTGCGGCGTATACGCGAGGCGCCTATCTGGGATAAATAAAGTGCAGTACTTGCTTATTTTGGCAGTCCTCGACTGCACCCCACGCCTGAGCATGGTGGGGTACATGAGACTGGCTCCGGAATGCGCACCTGAGAAGTTCCGGTTCACCTTGATTTTGTGTCCTTTTTTTTTAGCGTTCTCTAGTTTGCCAGATAAATAGCGTTGGTTCGTCGCCACTCGCAACTAGATCTATTTAATTGTCTCTATCATGTCTCGGTCGCTTACCTCGTCAGTGCATTCTGATTACATCAAGGAGCACAATCAACATGTCATTCAACCTCCAAAGTTCACCTCTCGCGCTATCAAGAAGTACTTCCTGACCAGAATCTCGAGTCTTTTCGTTACTAGGGAAGAGTTGAGTCGTTATACGAAGACCGAAATTTTTAATCCTTTCGCTGAGCTCCACCAAATGACTTTGAGTAACTGGAACTACTTCTTCATGGGTTTCTGGGGCTGGACTTGGGATGCCTTTGACTTTTTTGCCGTTTCCTTGAATACTCACAGTATGGCTGAGAGTTTCGGCGTTACAGTCAAGGACATCACCTGGGGTATCACCTTAGTGCTCATGTTGCGTTCTGTTGGTGCTATCATTTTTGGTTATTGGGGTGACCGTTTCGGAAGAAAGTGGCCTTACATCATTAACTTGTCTCTCTTGATTGTTTTGCAAATTGGTACCGGTTTTGTCAACACTTACAAACAATTTTTGGGTGTCCGTGCCCTCTTCGGTATTGCCATGGGCGGTGTCTACGGGTTTTCGTTGGCAACGTCTATGGATGATGCTCCTGCTCCTTGCAGAGGTATCTTGTCTGGTATTTTTCAGGAAGGCTATGCATTTGGTTATCTTTTGGCTGTCATTTTTAACAGAGCCATTGTTACAAATTCTCCTCACGGCTGGAGAGGTATTTTCTGGTTTGCAGCCGGTCCACCAGTGATCTTCGTACTTTGGAGATGGTACTTGCCAGAGACCCAAGCATTCCAACGCCAAAAAGAAAAACAGGATGCTGAGAGAGAAGACCAAAAAAACAAAGTCTTTGCTTTCTCTTCCAGTGCAAAGGCCGCAATCAAGAGATACTGGCTTATTATGATTTACTGTGTGCTTATGATGGCTGGTTTCAACTTTATGTCTCATGGTTCCCAAGACTTGTATCCTACTCTATTGACTGTGCAGCTTGAATACTCCGCTGATCGTTCAACTGTCACTAACTCTGTCGCTAACTTGGGTGCCATCTTTGGTGGTATAGTTTGTGGTCACTTTTCTACCTTTATCGGAAGAAGACTCACAATAATCTTGGCCTGTATTCTCGGAGGTGCTATGATTTACCCATGGGCATTCTCTAGAGGGACTGGTATCAACGCGGGTGCATTCTTCTTGCAAGCAGGTGTCCAGGGTGCTTGGGGTGTTGTTCCAATTCATTTGTCTGAGTTATCTCCTCCGGCATACAGATCTTTGGTTGTTGGTCTTGCCTACCAATTGGGTAATTTAGCCTCTTCTGCTTCTTCTACTATTGAGAGTACTATTGGTGAGAGATTTCCAATTGTCCTTCCAAATGGAAAGGCAGCGTATGACTATGCCAAAGTAATGAGCATCTTCATTGGTGCTGTGTTTGCCTACATGATTTTCATAATACTTTTGGGTCCAGAAAACAGAGGTGCAGACTTCAACATGGACAGAGACATTCCTCTTGAGGATGAAGAAGCGGACAAGAAAGACGACGACAGCCTTTTGAAAGCCAAAGCTGAAGTAATTCATGTCGAGGGTGAATCTGACGAGCAATTGCAGCATTGATCCTGATATCTGATGTTTAGATTATTTAATTTTTTTCACGCCTACGCAATTTAAACAATGTTTATGACCTCACACTAGCTGTAGACACGTAGCACATGCACTGGCCACTGCCTATAATGTCAGACACATAGTGGTAAGTACTTTGCTTGCAGTTTACATGCCTAGAAGATTTACAAATCTTTGGGTCGATCTAATGTTGCTAAATTTCAAGCGTCAAGATCAATAGTTAAACCGTATTTATTACCACCAAAAACTTGAAAGGTATCCACGGATAACTTTACTGTCATTTTATTGGTCAGAAGCTACTTCTACATAGACACATCCTACTTTCGAGTTGTGGCTCATTGAATACTGAACCTCTATGTTAAAAATTTTTGAAGTGATCAAGTGGCTGAGACTTAATATTTTGAATTCTGATACTATATTTAGTTTGTTCTCTTCCCCACTACAAATTGAAAAAGCAGTTTGTATGAGAGGCAATCTTACTTTGACGAAGTATGATCTCCAGTTATTTTGTATTCTCATATCTAGAGTTTGAGTACTTATATTTTATCACTGTTATAACATTCACCAGGATTTCCCTTCAATAAAATCCGTGATAGTTTAGTGGCTAGAATTACCGCTTGTCGCGTGGTAGACCGGGGTTCAATTCCCCGTCGCGGAGACTTATTAATTGCGCAAGTGGTTTAGTGGTAAAATCCAACGTTGCCATCGTTGGGCCCCCGGTTCGATTCCGGGCTTGCGCATTCATTTTTTTCATGACTATATATACATGTTCTGGGTAAAGAGAGGAATATTCGTTCTGTATGTAGTGTAATGTTCACGTGACTTCAAACTAAGGTACATTCTAACAACGTTAAGAACATTTTGGCAAGTATTCGAGCACCATGCGTTTGGAGGATATCAATCTCCGAAATCCTATCACTATAGCATACTATGATCCTTTCTCGGTATATCCTGAGGTTCAAGACGAATTTTTGTCAAAGTTTCCCTTATCAAATTTGCATTGGAAGTATAATCAACTAAAACCAGGGAAGTCCATTCCGCTTCTTCCAGTCAGACTCAAGGAAGAGGTTCCTCCTCTGCAGCATAAACGGAATTATCAGCCCACCAACTTAGTCGACAATGTATATCTTCGCCTAATGTTCATCAAGGCAGATAACATCGACATGTATCGATCACAAGTTCGACCACTAATAAATGCATGGTTAGGATCTTTAGTCAAAGGAACTGACGTAACTTGGGCGATTATTTTGGTTGTTCGTGGTACCAAAAAGGACAAACCATCTACATTGATTAAGACGTCTTTGTTTGACAAGTTAAGGATGGATTTTGGCAAATCTGGAAAGCAGTTAGCTGCTTTGAACATGTTTACCAGCGATCTGGAAAGCTCAAGAGACGATTACAATGAGGAAGATACTAACCATATATTCAAGATCAAAGACTCTTACGCCGATGACCTAATGAAACTACAAGCTTACAATGAAATCATCACCCAATTTAAGATTTTGATTTTGCAGACATTTGATTCACGCTACACTACATACAATAACCAGATTGACATTCTTCTGAAGCAATCACATTCTGACTCTGAGGCTCACGTGTCTGAGTATTTCTTCAAATTGAAGTTGGTGTATTTGATGTGCGAAATGAGGTTCATGACTGAATCGCTCGAACTTTTCGACAATCTCTACGAAGACCTCAAAATTTTAGTGTCGAGTTCCGAACATGTGTTTGACAAAAAGATCTTACAGCTTCCAGCAGATTTAAATCTTAACAATTTTTCTCCCGAAACAAGTTTCAATCAAAGCGAGCTTTTGTTTCAATTTTCGAATTACACCCGAGAAAATATCCCTGTCAACTTATTTGCTGCCAAGTTGGGGCTCTTTTTAAGTGCTTCACTATTATTGCAGTCTCTAGCCAATTTTGCAACGTCAATTTCGGTATCTTCCATTTACATCCTGACTTTACTTCAAAAGCTAAATCTATTCATCAACGATATATCCAGGAACTATCCTAGCTCATTATTTTTGAATGAATGGTTTTGTGCTATGATTGATTTCTATTTGAAATTGCCTTTAACTGTTAAATTGACTGAGCTTAATGAGCAAAACCTAAAAAATGGAGGATGTAATCAAATCGCTACAATCCTGGAATGTATGGCTGAGCTAAGGCTTCTCCGAAGAACAATAACTGGTAAGCTTGCCAAAAAAAAAGGTTTAGAACTACCTCATATTGGGTTCATATTTGAGGATGTTTCTCTTGATAATGTGAAGCACGAGAACGAAGATGTCGTGCTATCTTATGCTCCACTTATTGAAGAGCTAAACGACCAGGAATCTTACGAGAAGTATTTTGAAACCTCGACTATAGCGGCAATTGAAGAATTAGTAAATTCATACAGAAACAAGACTATTGATCTTCTCAGTGTGGATTTAGCGATATTACACTATAAGAGAAAACAATATGGAGAAGCTCTCAATATTTTGCTGACCTCACATGATTACTTTATTCAAAACGGATGGAATTTTATGGGTGGTGCACTTTTAGAGATTTATCTTGAATGCGTTCTGAGGCTGGAAACATTTGCACACGAAGATATTTTGAAAACCTGCTTGAAGTTATTCGCTACACTTAAAGAGAATGCTAATACCAGAAGCGGAATAAACAACTACAATCTTATCAAAAGCAGACAACAACATCATGCACTTTTTGAACGAATTTGTGAGGAATCTTCGCATCTCAGAGATGTTTTGGAGTATCCTTTAATTGATTTTTTTACAGCCACTTTGGAACCTTTTATAGATTCGAGTGAGCACCTGAGTGACAGATACGCTATCGCATTGAAGTTGAGCAACCCCTTTGCAGTTGAAATTCAATGTCAGGAGGTAAGAGTGACGCTAGAAATGATAGAACAAAATGAGCAGGTTTTAATTTTCTCTTCATCGTCTGTTGTGGTTTTAGCAAGTCAAGACCATGAACTAACTTTGCACTCCAGAGTTTTCCGCCGAGGAACATTTCGAGTGAAGATGATCGAAGTTCAGGTCACCGATAAACTTTTGTTGATTCAAGGGGAAGAAAACTCTTCAGATATCGTTGCTGATAATACTGTCCTCCACCGAGAAATCAACCAAACTGAAGCTGGACTTGAAGGGGAACTCGCAGATAACAGAAATCCAATTTTTACGGCTACAACTGTGATGTATCCAGTTCCAGGAAAATTCAGAGCTGAAACGGTTTCTCCACAGAAGATTGAATTGGGCGTTGCAAAGTTTGACTTGGTCATTCATAATGGTCACCAAGAGGCCACAAATATTAATGTGTCTCTTGCTAGTCCGACTTCAGGAGTCAAATTCGACAACGACGATCCGAATTTTGATATTCAACATATTAGCGCAAAGGGATCTCTCCGAAGAGGTGTCACGTTCAGTTATTTTGGTGACGCGAAGATTCTCGATTTACAGATTGATATTGTGTATGAAGTCGATGGGGAAATCTACGAATACCACACCAATGAAGCCTATGACATGAGCTTGACAATTTCTATTTCTGTTCAAGACATTTTTCGCACGGATGCTATCTATTCTAGGTTTCAAATTGGAAGCGCTTCTGCAAATGTCCCGGTGAGGGTGCTTGATTGCAAATTCGAGAGTTCGGATGACAAGTATGATATTTTGAGTCTGTCTTTGATGGTCAACGAATCTGACCCCTTAATTATCATGGGAGAACAGCCTGCTTATATTTTCTACAAAGTGCAGCCAAAAGAGGGTGGTGTTTCTTCTACAGACATATTGGATCTTACGATCACGTACTCCAATTTGCAAAGTGAGTGTTTGAAAGTGTCCAAAAAGCTTCTTTTTGAGAAGCTTTGCCTAATGAATCTCTCCAAGTACTACTACATTATTGTCTCTTCCCTCTCAACTCTCGCCTTCAACTTAAACCATTACGCGGTTCACCAAGAGATCGAAGTCCTTAATGTTGATGAGTGTTCGCTTGCAATGAATCATGTCATCAGTAAGTATGTTCCGGAAGCTAATGCTTTACAGTTGACAGATATTGTGATGGAAATTTTCTTTGAGAGGAAATTGACAATCGAAGATGCTGATACTTATTTCGAGCATCAAACTTTGTATATCCCTGTGGCTGTACCATTCCTTGGCATATTTCATCAAGTGGAATTTGTGTTTGATAGAAAGCAGCGTTATCTTGTTGGAGAGCCGATTAAAGCAACTCTTGAAATTAAGTCTACGTCGAAATGGTCGAGCGGCGAATCGCGAGATATTCTAGCATCTTCTTCTCCAGCTCGAGAAAGTCGTAGTTTGCCCGCTAGAGATCCAAGCGAATTTCAGTTTACAATGCTTAATGAAGAACAATGGCTCATTACGGGTTTCAAGAAACATCAGTTCAGTATCGATGAAAATAGTGCGTTCTCGAGATTTAAGGTATGTCTCGTTCCACTAAATGTGGGAGAATTGCAATTACCCAAGTTGAGCATCAAGCCAATTGGCCTCAAGGAGCAAAACATGGAAATTGTGCATGAAAATGCCCTAGAAACAATTCTTGTTGTGCCAGAATTGGATAGCATGACGTTTTCCTTTTAAATAGATTATGGTCTGTATTGAATTTGAGAGTCTGAGAGGTACTGATGTATATGTCCTTCTGTTGAATTTTACCCTCAACTACTGACTGTAAGTTCATGCAGTAGCTGTTAATTCCATTCTGTCCGTATAGGTCGTTTCTCTGGTAGGTGTATATTTGAGTCTGTTTGTTATACGTATGTAATAACCTTCAAATCTCTCTGACCATTCTCCAATTCTGGTCAGACCTACATCTTTATATATTCTTTATGGCTTGAGATCATCAATGGCCTGAGTCTTACTCGACAGAGTATCGTATGATATTGCCACGGCATTTTTCCCTGATTCAACAATCATACGAGCTTTCTGCAGAGTGGTATGATCCACTTTAGAGTCGTATGATCATCTACAACCCAACAAGACCAACTGGCTCAAAATGCCGTAGAATTGGCTTGCTCCATTTCATTTGTCTGCAGGTCTGATAAAATGCCCGTACGGCATTTTATCATTGCCGCACTGATGTACTCTTACATCAGTACCTCTTAGACTCTCAGAATCAATACCTTCAGTGCGGAATGACAAAATGCAGTACAGGTTTACAGATTTGCAAATTACCGAAGTGAAACTAAGTCTAGACCATATTTGAGAATGTTGACGTAGGGGTGAGCTACGAATGATGTAAATAGGTAAGTTCACTCTGCATAAATATCTTATCGAGTGAAACTGAGGTGAAACTCACTTAAAATGTGATTCCACGTGAGGATACGAAAGATCCAGACTTTGATGAACTCACTTAGTGAGAACTACTTCAAGACATTAGTCTGTGCATTAAGTTTAAAGAGACAAAGATAACTGTCTGTTATCAAAACAGATAAGCTGATTATCTTAAGTGTATACCCGCAGTATCAACGATTGATCAAAAGCATGAATAACGCTACTGCATGAAGTTATCTTCAGTAGTGGACGGTAAAATTCTTAACTCTGAGAATTTATGGACAGGGCACATATGTGCAGCCATCGCGACTCATTTTCTTCTAATATTTTTTCTTTCGAACTTTTTTCTTTTTTTTTCTTAAATGAAAATAAGTTTACACAGAATCACAGTTTGATTCCAACAAAAATAGCATGATGTGAAAGGATCAAAAACCATAGGTTTCGAAAAAAGAAAGGCTCTGCGCAAACCAGGAATCGAACCAGGGACTCAACAGTGGGAACGTTGGATTTTACCACTAAACTATTTGCGCTCTCAGACTAAATTGGCCGAAAAATAAGGTACTGTAAACACTTAGTAGATTTAAAAAAATACTTTTAGACCTTTAAGAGCTCCTGAAACTTTTTCTAGCCCACTATTTATCTTTTAGTTGTCAAATGATCAAAAGTTATAAATACCATGAATGTAATTGGCCGCATAGTTTTTATCCTATTTATGAGGACACGTGATGACATGCTTATTGATTTACTTCACATTGTCTACTTGCTGTCGTGGGAGTTTATTTTCGAAAAATAGTTTCGATTCTCTGAACGTGAATGCCGATGGGCATTATAGTGAAAGCGTTTTATTGAGGTTTAGAATCGTGAAGGTTAATTCTGTTAAGTCAAAGGCCCAAGTATCACGTTTCCGAAATTCGATGAGGGTCTTGTTGTATATACATGGGAGACACCCGTTACTTGATCACATAATATGTATCTCTTTCAAAGTTTAAAACTTGGTTCCACTTATTCCACTTGGAGAAAGGAAAAGAAGGCATTAATTGGGTAATGGATTTTGCGCTTCATTACCTGGGCACGCTCGTTTAGTGTGACTGTTCGTTGAAATTTTTTAATCGACTTCAATTGAAAACGTATTTATGTCACTGGAAATTCCATGACATAATTTGTTGTCAATTTAAAGTTCATAATATATGACCAAGGAATATTATCAGGAGAGTGGTATAATGCAGTGACGCATCCTTTCTTATTGGTGATAAACCAATTGGCTATTCGCAGAATTGCATGCAGCCAGAATCGCAAGTCAATGCTACATCACTGATGTGGAATTCTTCTCTGGTATTGTAAACTTGACATTATTGCAATTCACTATTATGTCAACAATAAGTATGAATAGTCACAATTATTGATCATCTATCTATTTGGATGTCGTTGTGTGATCTCCCTTGGTGCCATCTCGAACCGACTGCCATTCAGATTCTGAAAAGAATTGGTGAGTGAATTAGCTATTTATGACAGTATATATGATTAAAATATTAGGTACAAATGATAGACAAACTCTGAACCAAAGAATTCTCTAGAATACTTCGATGTCCAGCGGGTGTGTGGTAACCCTGCTGTCACTGCGCGCACGTGAGGTATCGGTCACGTGATGAGAGATTGTCTTGCTTCGGCACTTAGTCGTACTTATACATCGAAGAAATTATCGGGAGTCGATGTAATAGATTATTGGGTATAAAAATTTTGATACTATTACTCTTTACTTTTCCTGGCATAACTGGTTTTTCGAATTCGCCTTTTTTTGATCGTCCACATTATTAGGTCGAAGAATGAGTACCTGCATGCAACAGGAAAAAATCTCGATGGCTCGGCCTTTTAAAGCAAGTCCTTCGATAATTCTTACCCTCTACAACCAAAATGTCTATTTCATCTTCTAAGGCTAAAAGAGAACAGAAGCGTGCTGAAAGAGAGGCTGCTAAAGCCGCTACTGGTAAGGCTCCTAAAAAAACCAAGAAACAGGCTGCTAAGGACGCAGAGGAGAAAGAAGAAGAAGATGCCAGTACCCAGATTGCAAAATTGAAGTTGCAGACTGACGAACACGGATTGTCGGACAGAGTCACCACTGGTGTTTTGGACTCCTTGGAGACCTCTAGGGATCTTAAGATTTCGAGTTTGTCCTTGTTGTTCCACGGAAAAGTATTGATCCAGGACTCGACTTTGGAATTGAACTTTGGTAGAAGATACGGTTTGTTGGGTGAGAACGGATGTGGTAAGTCCACATTTTTGAAGTCCTTGGCTGCTAGAGAATACCCTGTGCCAGAGCAAATTGATATTTACTTGTTGAACGAGCCAGCTGAGCCATCTGAGTTCTCCGCCTTGGAGTATGTCGTCAGAGAAGCAGAGGCCGCATTGAAGAAATTGGAGGACCAGGTCGAGGATATCATCGTCAAGGATGGCCCAGAAAACCTCGCTTTGGAAGGTTTGTACGAAAGAATCGATAGTATGGATCCATCCACCTTCGAGTCTAGAGCAGCTATCATCTTAACCGGTTTGGGTTTCAATTCTGTCACTATCAACAAGAAGACCAAGGACATGTCCGGAGGATGGAAGATGCGTGTTGCCTTGGCCAAGGCCTTGTTTGTTAAGCCAACTTTGTTGCTTTTGGATGACCCTACTGCCCACTTGGATTTGGCTGCCTGTGTGTGGTTGGAAGAGTACTTGAAGAGATGGGATAGAACCTTGGTTTTAGTCTCCCACTCTCAAGATTTCTTGAACGGTGTTTGTACTAATATGATTGACATGAGACAGAAGTTGCTTCTCCAATACGGTGGTAACTACGATTCTTACCTCAAGACCAGACAGGAACAGGAGACTAACCAAATGAAGCAGTACCACAAGCAGCAAGAAGAAATTGCTCACATAAAGAAGTTTATTGCTTCCGCTGGTACTTATGCCAACTTGGTTAAGCAGGCCAAGTCCAGACAAAAGATTTTAGACAAGATGGAGGCCGATGGATTGATTCAGCCAGTTGCTCATGAAAAGGTATTCTCCTTTAGATTCCCAGAGGTGGAGAAGTTGCCACCACCAGTGTTGGCTTTTGATGACATGAGTTTCTCTTACTCTGGTAAGGAGGAGGACAACTTGTACGAGCACTTGGACATTGGTATCGATATGGACTCGCGTGTCGCGTTGGTTGGACCTAACGGTGTGGGTAAGTCCACATTGTTGAACTTGTTCCAGGGTAAGTTGACCCCACAAAAGGGTAGAGTAATCCAGCACACTCACATCAAGTTGGGAGTCTACTCGCAGCACTCCGCTGATCAGTTGGACTTGACCAAGACTCCATTGGAGTTTGTCAGAGACAAATTCCCAGAGATCTCCCAGGACTTCCAGTACTGGAGACAGCAATTGGGTCGTTTTGGTTTGACTGGTGAAGGTCAAACTTCGCAGATGGCTACTTTGTCCGAAGGTCAAAGATCTAGAGTTGTGTTCGCTTTGTTGGCAATTGAGGCACCAAACTTGATTTTGATGGATGAACCTACTAACGGTTTAGATTTGGCCTCCATTGACTCTCTTGCCGAAGCTATCAACGCTTTCAACGGTGGTGTCGTAGTCGTGTCGCACGATTTCAGATTGTTGGACAAGATTGCCAAGGACATTTTTGTCATTGAGAACAAGACAGCCACTAGATGGAATGGATCCATTTTGGATTACAAGAAGAAGTTGGCTGCGGAAGTTGTGCTCTAATTTATTTGGCTTCGCATGTATTCCGCCGTCTCTTTACTTTTCGTCTTTGTATTTTAGGTATGCGGGTCTTAATAAACAGATACATTAATCAGTTGTAGTAGCAATCATTTAATGAGAGCTCACATCTGTTGAAGTTCATGTGATATATATACCCAAAGAAGTCAAAAAAAGTTTCTTAAAGATTTGGACGAGTCCGGAGTCGAACCGGAGACCTTTCGCATGCTAAGCGAACGCGCTACCAACTACGCCACACGCCCTTCTGAAGACTGGTCCCTAGCAGGATCGAACTGCTGATCTTGGCGTTATTAGCACCACGCCTTAACCAACTGGGCCAAGGGACCTGTTTCGTGTAATATTTGCCATGCCTACTTTTTTATATAGTATATTATTCATATTCTTTATTGTTTCGGTTTGAGATTAGATTAAGCTGATTTTATGGGCAGCAAATTTGCTTTTTCATAATATGAATATTGCTGAATTTCAGGTTTAATAAGAATAGTGGAAGTTGTGCATGTGTTAACATTGCAGAATGCTCCAGTGGAAAGTGAGGATTAGTTATTTATGTGAAAGGTGTACGTTTGAGAGAACGTCTGTGAATTATCAAAGGTGAAGAAGTTAAACCGGAGGCAGGGATTCTCTGATGATTGTGTTGCACTTTTCGAAGATATATTAATTGTCGACCTGGAAGTACAAGGTGAAAATGCAACTTACCAGCGTAATTGCCTATTCACAGCAAATTAACAAAAGGGATAAAAGACAAAAAAAAATACTTAATGGTAAATGATAGTCCAGAAAATTAGACATGATATTTTTTAAGACTGTTAAAATTGTTGAACCCAAATGTTACCTCCCAAAGGGTGATTCGAGTGAATGGCAGCAGTGGATACTTAAATGGCACAAGAACACTCATATTGGCGAATCCTTAAAGTTCGCACAGTACATATTAGGTATTACATACTCTTGAGAAGCAAAAACCAGTACAAATGAAGCAGATCTTCTCAGGAAGGAAATTATATGGAATATGAGTTTTTCAATTCCTACTGAAAAGTGTTTTGGCTTAATATTGCACTCATGCTTAGGCTCCTTTAGAATATTAAGAACAGAGTTCTTTGACCTTATTAATTGAAATCGAAAAGATTCGAGCACTGAACTTAAAATGTCTTATTTTGGCATTTAGAGAGCGTCGGTCGGCTTTCTTAATTTTGATTCAATGTTGATATCAATATAAAATGCATATGATACAGCCCTACTCATATATGTTAGGTCAACACAGACACTTGTTCCAATCTTTAAAATCTATCAGTTTTACGATTTATTGATGGAACAAATCCCAGCATACTTCTTAAGTGGACACCCATCAGCCTTACTGGCCCAATTGAGAATACTCGCTAATTGAGTCCATGAGTGATTTCTCAATATTATTCCGGTCGATATCGGCATAGTAGGGGAATATAAGTGGCAAGTTATCTGATGTAAGCTCTGGGTATGCGGCACCTATCGTTTCCAACAACTCTTCATACAAGAGCTGATATGCCTTTGGAGTGAAGTGAATTCCGTCAATTAAAAGCTCGCTCAAGTCAAGGCTACCGTCAATACATTCTTCAGTGCTCCAACCTCCGTATCTTTGGAAGACCGTCCAAAGATCGATGAAGGGAACATTATTCTGCTGTGCAACTTCGGCTGCGACATCCGCATACTTTCTCGTCACCTTAGAGCTTGAAAAAGGCTCAGATTCACCTTTATGTTCTCTATATACGGCGCTTAGTTTCTGATCGTGTAATGTCGGACCAATCACAATAACCTTGATCTTGTATTGGAGCGCCATCTTCACCATTGCGTCGAGATTAGACTTGTACCTGTCAATTGGCACACCCTGGAATGTAGTGGCCGCATCATTAGTGCCCATGAAAATGTACATCAACTTTATGGCGCCCGATTCTGCAGTATCAGCTCGAAGAACTTCACGAAGCACTATCAAGGTATGGTCTGTATTGAAGCCCGAGAAGCCCCGGGTAACAATGTCCAACTTTCGCTGATAGAGACTCTGTAAAGCAGGAGCTAAAGCAAAGCCAGTCTGATCACTAGCGAACTGCGTTATGGAGTCGCCAAAAAGAAGAAACTTGTTGATTTTGAGCGGCATGGTTCACGAGTTAAACGATGTGAAAGTACGATATGGAAATGTTATAATTCGTTGGTTTAACAGATAGTAAACATCCAAGCAATGAAGTTAGTAACTTTCGATACAGAAGACGAATATTTGGATAATTAGAGGAAAGAAGAGCTCTTGTTTAGACAGCCATAACTTAATAAGATCGCGAGGCTAATGCGGGAATGGCCTGCCTACTACAGGAAAAGAGTCCGGGCTCAAATAAGCGGGACAAATCTTGTTCCGGAGTCGGCAATTTGAAATACGCATGTCTTGCTTGCTAGTAAAGGCCATTTTCCATTTTAGGGGTATTATGGTTATTTCGATAATTTGTTCATGTTACTGTATCAGATCATTGGTGTGTTGGTTGACTGGCTGCGAAAAGTTGGCTTGATTCACTTGGAGTAACATCAAACAGACAAGTCTTTGACAGCGCTTGAGCGAATGATATGAGACACAGCTTTTAATTTTAAGGCGATGTTTGGCGGGTTGTTCCTCGGTGGTGCTCTAGCTTTAATTATAATCCTATCTTTACTGAGACAATGAAATGGTCTACCTCACTGAAGAAATTGAGATGATATATTCAAAATTTTAAACTTTAGAAGCGTACAATCCTTTAAGTATTCAAATCATAGGTTCTTAAAACCCTTTAGAATTGCCTGGTTCTATCTTTCGTGGGAGTTGGTCCAATTTCTAGTGAGACCATGCACAAGATAAATTCGCACTCCAACTAAACAGTAAACCCCTAGACTTGAGCAAACTAGAAATAGCAATGACATAGGATAATTAATCTCTTCAAGTTTTTGTCATTTCAGCACCGTCGCATCCATCTATTCAGCCACTTGTTCATGCCTCGAAATCTCAGTCTGTAACTCTCAAATCCTAGACAAACTACTGTCCGCGAAAACTGTGAAAACACCGAACATACTATGACTCAGATCTGCAATTTTTCCATGAAATCCTACACTATCGTGATCAAGTTGGGCACGTCCTCGCTTGTGGACGAGGTGACGCGAGAACCACGGATCGCTAACATGTCTAATATTGTGGAGACAGTGGTCAAGCTTCGTCGGGCCGGACATCGGATTGTCATAGTGTCTTCTGGAGCTATTGCATTTGGAATGAAACGGACGGGCATGACAGAGAAACCAAAAAAGTTGGCTGCAGTGCAGGCGCTTGCATCTATAGGGCAAGGACGCTTGATTGGACTTTTCGACGACTTGTTCCGCCAGATGAACCAGGCAATAGCGCAGGTGCTTATTACTCGAAATGACATCATCGACTTCACCCAGTACAAGAACGCTACAAACACCCTCAATGAGCTTTTGGAGATGGGCGTGATTCCTATAGTTAATGAGAACGACACCTTGTCTGTTGCTGAAATCAAGTTTGGCGATAACGACACACTTTCGGCGATTAGTGCCGGTATGATTCACGCAGACTATCTTTTCTTAATGACAGACGTGGAGTGTCTTTACACTGACAATCCACGGACAAACCCAGAGGCCAAGCCAATTCTTTTGGTGGACAAGATCGACGAGTTGGCAGTCAAAACAGACACTGAAGAAGCTGGTGCGGGAAGTAAAGTGGGCACGGGTGGTATGACGACCAAGTTGATTGCGGCAGAGTTGGCTACAAACGTGGGTGTGACTACAATCATAACTTTGTCGTCACAGCCACAATCTATCTTGAATATTGTTGCAAATATTCTTCAAACAAATGATTCTTGGTCACTTGAGGAACAAAAAAAGTTCATAGAGCAAGAAGTCCAGCTTCAAAGAATTCCGCTTCACACAAGATTCTTGGCAGTTCCTAGAGATATACAGATCAAGTCCGATAGACGGTTCTGGCTATTGCATGGTCTCAAAACCAAGGGAGCAATTTACATTGATGCTGGATGTTTCGAGGCATTGACAAGAAAAAATAGAGCCGGCCTCTTGCCTGCGGGAGTAGTTGCCGTGCTGGGCCAGTTCCATGAAAGTGAGTGTGTTTCCATCAAGGTTATTGCTACGAAATCAAGCCCATTAGAGGGGGCTGTCGAGGTTGGTCACTGTAGAGTGAACTATAGCTCAACGGAAATTGACTTGATAAAGGGCATTAAGAGCAGTGATATCGAAGCCGTGTTGGGTTTTGCTGACTCAGAGTACGTTGCACACAGAGACAATTTGGCTTTCCCTCCTAGTCTTCCTCCTTCTACAGACACGTTGGTACCGAAATAATGCAACTTCCATCTTCGTGCGACGTGATGAGGTAGGCCCAGTTGGCAATAAAGGAAGCAGTTCTCAGGATTGAACATCCATAAAGTGTAGTACTTCCTAATTTGCAGGGATAAGTTGAATTGTTGCGATGTCAATTGCCTCAAAGTAACAGGCCATTGATGAATATATACACATCTGCTCTAATAAGACTACGGACTACCAATACGTAAATCCCCCATTCACTCATATTCTGCCAAGTGTTAAGTCCTTATTCATCCTTCACTTTCTATCCTTTTTTCTCTCTCGAACCTTATTGGAATCACTTGCTTATCTAGGTTTCCTTGGGTACGCTCTACTACCAAGCCCACTCCTGCACTTGTGCACCGATTTACCAAGACTCCAACTTCCCATCTAAAAGTGTACAGAGTCCATGGCAGAAGAATCTTACGATTCCTCGGAGCCCGGAATGAGTTTCGATCTACCGGATAACTATAAATTCCGGAAATTGCCCCTTGAATTGCCGCTCAACGCGGGTGAAGCCATCTCGTGCATCTCCACTCATAAAGCCAACTTATATATTGGTACGACTAAAGGTCTGCTTCTTCATTATTACATCTTTGACGACGCCGAGGAGTACATTCTCATCTTGAAGCTTCAGGTTCTGAGTGGCGAGAATTGTGCCATCAAAAAAGTATTGGTGGTTCCTGATGTGGAAATGTGCCTTGTATTGTGCAATCGAGTCATCTATCCGTATACGTTGCCAGAGCTTTCTCCATGTCATATAGGAAAGATCAAGGATGTGAATGACATGTCTCAGCTCTCCCAAGTTAAGAATCCTAAGGTGAAAAATAAGCATGACAAAATTATTGTCTACACTTCAAATAAGATCCGAGTGGTGCAACTTCTTCCAGATACGGTAAAGCTTCTTCGAGATATCAACTACTTGGGAGCAGTGATGGGGTACTCCTCTGCTGCAGGTACTCTGGCAAATTACAGCAATATATGTCTTGTGGCAAACGACAAAAATTACGACGTTGTGGATCTTCAGCAAACGAGAAGAATCTCTTTGTTCGATTATAATCCAGACAAAGTTGCTGGAGTTGAGCCTCAGATTGTTCCTTTCATTCCTCAGGATATCACTGACAGCACAGAGGAATACATGCTAACCATTTGTTCCGATGCATCCAACTCCATGGCGATGTTCATGAACGCTTTGGGAGACGTTACTAGAGGCACACTAGCATGGTTGGATAAAGGATATCCGAGTCGAGGGGTTGTAGTCCAGTGGCCGTACGTTCTTGGGTTATTCAATGCGAGAGAAGATGAAGTGAAATTGACATTTAGCTCCTTGAGCACTTTGGAGGTGGTTTACACTGTCGATTTTGGGGAATTGTCAAGACGAGAATTAAATTTGAGTGAAATAGAAGACATAAATATGGTAAGTGTCGGCGAGGGTGTAACTTTGGCTGATCAGGAGCTTCTGGACCTACTCATGCCTGTTTCATGCGAAGGAGTCGCCAGTATTGGATATAAAAAGCAGTTTATGAAGCCAAATGTCATTCTTTACGGCAGAGACTCATTTTACTGTCTCTACAAGGAAAGCGAACTCCACTCTCTCGTTGGGGATTTGATGAGCGCCATTGAAAGCGGCGATAATGAAAAACTCGAAGCGACCTTGCTGAATATGGATCAGCCCAACTCTAAGACTTTTGTTTCAAGAGCGAGAGTAGTGCTTTTATTGGCTTTAAAGAAATTTGATGAGCTCAAGAACGTAATTGCGGGGGACGAATTCTCTTTAATTAACTTTGATCCAAGGTTGTTTCTCTTGGTTGATGATAAATATCCAGATGACAATGAAATGTGGAAGGACCTAAGAGTTGAGAAAGCTTTGCTTAATTTGATCAAGACTTTAAAAATTAAAAACTTAGACCCAGAATTCAAATCTTGGTTGATTCACAAGATTTACGAGTGCAAGGATAAATACGGCGAGTCGCTCTGGCAGTACTTCCGGAAGCTCTTGTATGAAGATACTCAATCTACTGAAAGCACCCTTCAGATAGTACTTGCAGAAAAAACATTTTGGCAGGACCAAAATGATGCCAATGACATATTGCTTTCCAGCATTGAGTCAAATCTAGACTACTTAGTGCTCTTCGAGATTTTTAAAATCAGACAAGATCACAGAGACCAAGAGAGTGATGCATTACAAATAATCGAGTTGGGTCTCTCGATCCTTTCGGGAACCAAACCTTTGAGAGATGATTATCTGATAAATGAGGGCAAAATGTCTGTTGGAAAGAAAACCGAGGATTTGGTGCTGCTAATATTTTCCCAATTGACAAACCACATTACTGACAGGGACAAGTACACAAAAAAATTATTGGAATTGCTCAAGCTCTATCCAGATAAGGGACTCGAGCTTTTGCAAGCAAGCAAAGGAGGAAAACACAAATCCACACACAGATATATTTTGCAAGAATTGTCCTCCACGCACAATATAGATACAAAATTCTCCTTTATGAAAGTGGAGTATTTGGAGCAAACATTCTTGGAACAACTTGCTGAGACAAAAATGATTGACCACGACTTGGTAGATGAGCTCTTCACCGAGTTGACGAAGTATCTAGAAGAGAATTTGGATAAGTATGACGTTGCATTTGAAAACCTCAACATTCTTTTGTCAACTTTCAAACTTGAAATCAATCTTCGAGATCGAAACTGGCCCAAACTTTCATGGATTGAATTTCTTCATTTACATGGGCGTAGAGATGAAACCAAAGAACTTGTCGATATGTACTTAAAACTTTTTGAGTTACTGTTGGTGAAGTTATTAGACAACAAAGCGATAAAGCCGTATCTATGTGATCAGCCTTCTTTTAATTACTTATCAAGATGTTTCACAGAGACAAGCCAGTCTGGATTAATATCGTTCTTGCTAGAACAAGGTGATTACTCTGTGTGTGAGTGGGTTGCATTGTACGGCAAGATATGTTTGCCACGGAAAACGATCTATCTTGAAGAGGTCAAACTGCGACTACTCGAGAAGTATCGATTAAGGCCTCGATTTGAAGTGGGGAAAAGCATCACTCAGTTGATTAAATTCTATCTCGAAATCGACGACACAGAGTCAAGAAATGCATCTGTCAGTCATTTGGTATGTCGATTTGGGAGAAGTTACTTCGATGTTCGTGACCTCCTTGCTTTGCTACCAAATGAATTTCCCATTGTACATATCCAAGATTACCTCACACGAGTTGTGTTGGAGCTCGAGGCTGACAGAACAGATTCGGTTATGAAGAAGATGATGAGCAAGCTTGATTCAAAATTTACAGAAAAAGTGTGCAAGGACTTCCAGGAATCCAACAAAGGGGCTTTAGGGCTACAATATTCAAGCTAGCTGGGCATACGCATTAATTACAAGAAACCAAAGATTTTCAACAAGTAGTCAATAAGAATTCCAAGCCACAAGATCTCACCACTTCTAATGTTGCCCGTGAAGAAAGCCCAGCAGCTCGTTGGCTCGTCAAGGTTGGTCTTTTTCAATTGAGTAAACAACCTTGTAAATCCCCATGCAGCACCCAAGTAAAAGAATGGACCCATCGAATTCATTACTCCAGCACCAAGATAAGTAGCCACCTGAAACGCGCCCATACCATACATAATGGATTTGGAATTGTCACCCCAAGCCAAGGCAGTGGACTTAATCCCGGCTTTAACATCATAAAGCTTATCTTGGTGAGCGTAAACAGTGTCATAAATCATGCACCACAAAAAGTTGGAGATGAAGAGTGGACCTGCTACCCACAAATCAAGAGGAGCACCCACGGCTGGAAATCCCAACAAACAGCCCCAACTAAAACACACAGAAAGAACCACCTGCGGGTAGAAAGTAAATCTTTTGAATAATGGATACGCAGCCACAAATGGCAAAGACAATGCTCCCAAGTAGAAGCACTCAAACGGAAGAGACAACAAAACGGCCAATCCAGCAAAGCATTGCACACCCAACCATGTCACTGCTTGGGGAACTGAGACTCTTCCACTTGTTATTGGCCTCTCCATCGTACGAGCAACCTGATTATCCAAGTCTCTGTCCCAAATATCGTTGATCGTGCAGCCAGCACCTCTCATGATAATTGCACCGATGGTGAACAATGCGATGGCAGAAAATGTGGCAGAGAGTGGGGCTGCAATGGCGTAGGAGGCCATTGTGATTCCCCAGAATGAAGGCACTAACAACAAAAGCGTCCCGATCGGTTTTTCCAACCGCATGAGTTCAGCATAAGGTATCCATTTTTCTGGGAGTTTCAGCACCCATGGGCCTAGACCGGCTAATCTGGCGAGACGAGCAGCCTCGAGCTCCTCAATGGAAAATACAGAAGGTTTTCCTGATGTGGGGACTTTTAGTTTGTCTGCTGGGCGGTTTGGATGGGCAACATTATTGGAGGTGTTAAGAATTGGCTGCTCTTGAAAGCCGGAACGAAAGGATGGGAAAACAACAAACAGACGAATTGGCAAGAGTTCTAATTTGACGGAAAAGCCACGTGGTTTAGACGCAAAAGCACTTGCTCTTTGAGTTCGAGCTAGAAGTGGTTGTAGCCGGAACATAGTAAATTTGTAGCAGCCAAATGAGTAGTTGGTGATGAAAGTGTTGCACCATATGTGCAGGATGGTGTGGATGGAGACCCTTGATAGGTTGCAAAATTTTAAAAGAATCAACGAGGAGCTGGAAGTAACTTGGTCAGTTATTTGACGATGTTAAGATTCTAAGCTCATTGAAAAACATTGAGTGGTTTTCAATATTGAGATTTTGAGATTTGAGCCTAGCAATAGTGGGTGCTTGGAAGATGACAAAGTTCCCAGGTACCAATGTGTAATATTACTAAAAACCAGGAAAACAGCTGGCAAAATTGAAAAGAGACCTTATGAATTTGTAAAATCCAGCCTTTTCTTTTTCTTCATGTCGGTGACGCCTCAAAAATGTGGGGCAGGTCTCACATTTTCTCTGACACAAATGTCCATTTGAGGCGAAATCTGATTACCGTAAAATCCTTTTTTATCTCTTTATTTTAATCTGAGGACATTCAGTATCTAAATTATCAACTATTTGACTCCCATTTAAGAAGTTGATGTACTTTGAGCTCTAATTTTTAGGTGTCAAAATGCTAGACAATAGAAGAGAAAGAACCACAATGTTTTACAGCACATTTGCAATCTACAGTTGGTAAAATGAAATAGCTTAAATGAATCTACTTCAGCTACTTATACTATCAGTTCCCCCTAATTCAATTATTCCTAATGCAATTAAATTTCACTTCGCGTGATGAAACTGACACGAGCAGCATCATAAGCAACTGCCTTCAGACAAGATCGAAAGCACTTAAAAGGGTTTCTAAGAGGTGCTTTACTCAAAGTGTTTGGAATCAGAACCTACTTGATACTTCTACAAATCGAAGTTCACACATTTACATTTTCAGCCAGTTATTCTCACTCTGAAGATCCCTGTAACTCCAATGACAGAATAGACGGATAGATTATGGCACGGAGTGTGGCAATACTAATCAATGCTTTCTACGAAAACAAACTTACAAACTCATTCACTAATCAAAGACGTCTCCCTGCGAAACACCTACAAGAGGCTACAAGTTGATTCAAACAAATACATCTCATCTATACAAAATTCGATATCCATTATAAATCCTAGCACATAACCTTCTTTTTAGTTTTCGGACGTCTTTTCTTTTTCCGGGGCTTCTTAGTCTTTCCCTGGCGCCGTTGACCTTCCACCGAGTTGCCACCGCGATCGACCGAGGGAGAAATAACCCCCAATGAAGGCTCAACTGTAGAGTCATCTACAGGAGCGGGTGCTGGTTCGACAGAAAAATCAATAGGCAAGCGAGATTTTTTGAATTCCGGGAGCATCTGGAAGAACTCATTCTCGGAGAAGCTATCATCCGAGGTATAATCATACCATTTTTTACGAGTTGGGGTGCAGACATTGACTGGCAGCCAACGTGGACACTTGGGGTAAGTCTGTGAGATATGTGATGGACCTGCATCGGTATTGGTGTTTGATGGGTCAGTAGGTGCGTGAAGTGCATGGGTTGCATCATGATCGTTAGTAGCTACTACTTCGGTAGCAGCTTCATTTGTCACAACATCCGGAGTTGTGAGATTACGTTCACACTCAAAATACATTTGAGCTGCATAGTCCTGGGGTTTTGCATGAGAAGAAGGGGCATGATCATGGTGGTGTGGTGGCATTGCAGTAGAATCCTTAAGAGTAATGGTCTTGAAGAAGATACGATTGCATAATTCATGCAACATCTGAGAATTTGAGTTAGGTAGCAGTCTAGATGCTGGCTTAGGGAACAATTTTGGTCCAATTTTTGGAAGGTGCTCTGCGTAAACTGGAGCAGATGTCTTTGGAAACGTGATAGTCACAATCGAGTTCTGCGCAGTGATTTTAGGTACATAAGCCCTGTTCACTAATTGCGAGGCTGCAGTGTTGCACACCTTCTCAGTAATTACGTCTCTAAGTAATCTATTGGGGAAAACAGCTCTACTTCTCGGCCTTTCCCAACTTTTAAGAGCAATCACGAGTCTCATGAATCTCTTGAAGTAGATGTACATCGATGGCAAAGCAAGGGTCCTATAGGGTGCGAATGCAGCCATGAGCTGCATGAGAGGAGCGATTTGTATGGCCTGCATACCCTGCAGCTTACCTGCAGGGTATGCATCGCCACTTTTTGCGACCACCACCTCCTGGGTCAGTGGCAGCACCAGAGACGAATACTGTAACACAGAAAAACAACAGAGACTGCTATCAGGTGTAGAGCTCTTGGACTTGGCTAGGGCCCATGTGAGTCTATGCCGAATAGAATTTCTGAGGCTTTTGTGTTCCACATCTTGAGATAAAAGAGGAGCAACACTCGAGACCGATGGAGTGTTACTAATTTGGGCAAGACCCATTTTCTTATGGCGCCTTATAATCTTTCTCAACTTTTCCCTGACTCTTCCACACTGGAAAGTCAATTTTGTTAACACTTTCCTCACCGACGTCTTTGCACTACACAGAGAGACGGGAGGACCCTGAGTTGACTGGGCAGAAAACTGTTTCTTTGACCTTTTAAAGAACAAACCTTTAAAAAACTTGCCCTTAGTAGGGTGAGAGTTACTGCTGAAAGGATTCATCAAACTTTCTTTGGTTAATAGAAAGAAAAGTAGGAGAAAGGAGAAAAAAAGTGGGAAAGTTGCGACTCGGGTCGTATTTGTGGGTGCAAAAGTAAGCTATCTAGTCGCACAGAAAGATACGTCAACTTATTGATCACGCATCCTCTTTCAGATTGGTCTTGGCCCACATGCAAATATCACATCGCAGTCACTATGATCAAGAAATTAACATTGCTGTACCGAGGATTCATCTCAAAGAAAAATGTTACGAACCAGGTAGGTGTGCGATGGAAAAATCCGTATCATATTGTGTGATATCATTGACAGCTTGCGGTCTATAAAGTGGAGACGAAATTTTCTCGGCAAGGCCAATGTCTCACTTTGTGGCACTTACACCTGTTAAAGCGTATTCAGTAAATTAGGTCATGGACGAGCGAAATTTATTATGATTTGAAGTTCCAGAAGTGTTAAAGCCATTTAGATATTGTTATTGCGTGCTAGATAAAAGCCATAGATTATCAATAGTGAGATTGATGTCTAGAACCTCGCAAAAAGCCTGTTTAAAAACTTATTAGCTTCGAGAGCTCAGTGCCTTTTAAGGTTAAAGTCCACGCATCTCGAATTTATCGCATTATAAGACTTCTTTAGAGACCGTCGTATTGCGTTCGATTGAGGAGAGTAGCTGTGTTCACTCTGCTCTGACATCTCTGGACGCACAATCACTCCATGACATGGTCTCGTCACCAATCGTGAGCTCAATTCGCGACAAAGGCGTGGTATCTCCATAGCTTTGAAGCGTACCTTTTCAACAGAAATTTGAACCGCTGAAACGTGATCAGTTAAATGGACGACAAAAATGCATTAATATATATGAAAATCAATTCCGTAAAAGCTCCTCTTTCCTGGAACTGAACGCTCGACCTTTCACTGACAATTTAGGTTAAATTGGACTACAAGATAGCCATAAAACGAACAAGTTGAATGAGTACCTAGACGTGTGGCCAAATTTGTCTGATTTTAATGCTTCTCTCAAATTAAATGTCTCAACTTGATGTGTACTATTCATTTAATAGATGGTGCTTGGGAGGTGACTTTCCATAAATATGACAGCTTTAGCCTTCAAATACCTCGTACTCCACTTCTCCTCCCTATTCACGGCTTAATCTATGACTATCCACCAATTTCTGAAGTTCGTCTAGCTCTTGCTCTGAACCCACACCGCTGATGACCTTAGCAGTGAAGATCTGTCTGCACTTTGGACAAAAGCCCTGGAAGTCTCTTGCTCGAGCCATTTCAAGATGCAGTGGAGATGGAGGTTGTCATTTATTTGATAGAGAAAGCCTCACCAGCATCCCGCAGACCAACTATGATTGTTTAAGATGAGGAAACTGTTAATTCGGTTTTCGGGTTTACAGGTATCTCATAATTGTACCATTAATGCATCTCACGAATTGAAAACTATTTAAGGACTTAGGTGTGCCCATTATTCAAAAGTACAGATAGAAAAAAAGATTACTAAAGGTTATGATACGGATAACTGATAAGTCTTTAGTATGTACCTTCAGGATACACGATCTACTAGAATATGAACGGAACTAGCAGCTACTGTATGAACCTAAATCACGTGGTGAGCCTCAAAATTCAGGATTTCATTATATGCTGTCCGGTATATGGAGAGAAAGTAGGTTGGAAACCAAAAAGGATGTTGATATTTGAATCCAAGGTAGCCAGTAGAAACTTTCACAATCTAAGCTGACTAAATGAGTCTTGTTTAAAAATTTTCCAAATGGTTTTGCCATTGGTCAAGATTTGGATTTTAAGCACCTCTTTACTTTTGACGACATTTGTTCCTCCTCGTATAAATGTATCAAACCTAAAAAACTTAGACCACCGATTCAACGGTAGTTTAGATTGAAGATACTTGAATGGAGAAAATTTCAAAGATGACAAGATTTCAAAATCGATCAGAATGCTAGAATTTGTCTTCTCCTTGAAATAAATTGGAAACACTTTTGCGCCACAATAGAGAGAACTATGTTTGCACTCTTGTGACTTTGTTTTATGATATTTATTATGTGAACGTTTATTTGGTAGATGAGGCTTGTAATTCTTAACTTCAAGTCTGCTTTTTGTAGACCAAGCCCTTGAAAATATCAAAGGAGTTTCCGTCAGGTTGCAATTCTAAAACTTCATGATTTTCAATATCCTCCGCCACAAGAAGACCGTAGTCACTTGTAATACCTTTGATCATGCAGTCTCTCGTTCTTCCATCCCCTGCAGCATCTAGCTTGACTCTTTGGGACAGATGAAACCACCGCTTGTAATAAAGAGCCAAAAACGGCTTCAATCCTGAATGTTGGAATACACTGTAGAATTGACCCATTGTGAAGACAAGTTTGGCTAAAAGCACTTCATGCTTGTAAGGAGGCAAGGCAGGCAAACCTTTCTTAACTCTCATGGCATTAAGTTTCTCGAGAATCAAATTGAGCGAAGTTGTAGGTGCCAGGTTGGAAACGTTGACTCCACCACCCCACACAAGGTAGAACTGGCCATTCAAGAATTGTGAGTTAATGAGTGCTCCAGATATCTTGGCCCACTTTTGGTCATCTCCTTCCACAGTAGAGCTAGTCTCGTTTTTGTCCGCAAAGTCGTTGAAGAACTCAGGCTTTAATGCATACATGTCGTTAGGCCACTTGAGACGCAAAGGCATGTCTTCGTATCCAGAGCCATGGCCCTGGATCTCGCTGCCGTAACCTAATACAGACTCTATCAATGCCAAGGAGCACAAATATTGTAACGTCACAATAGACGAGCTATGATTATCACCAGGCGGGATTTTGAACAATATCGAGGTAGCCATAACTCCGTTCGGATTGATCCACACATTACCTCCACGACCACGGCCAGCGATCTGTGTAGTGGCAGTGAAAGTTGTTCCGGAAGGTAAATACTGCAACCAACGAGGATTGGCATCAAGAAGCGTGTTTGTGGACGTAACCACCTCGGAGTAGCAAAGAAGCGAACCAAAGTCACCATCTGTTACGTCAATATTGTTGGCTTCGTAGAGTCTGAACAAGTGCTGAAAGTACGACGCCATATCAAAGTAGGGAGTCTCCTTTGATTCGGGCAACCGTTGTGATGTAAAAACTTTGATGTGTTTTGGCGATGCAACAATTTCTTCAAAGGACTCGGGAGCGTCCTCGTCTGCGAAGAAGTACTCGTGGTCATTTTCTGTCTCTTCGTGTAACACAAAAGTATCATTTACGTCCTCAAACTTAGCTTTGTCCACGAAGTCCATGTTGGCCCGCAAATCTTGCAAAACTTGGCGAGCCTTGGTGAGATCCAAGTTCGAGGACATGTAGATTGGAGTCAATCTTGGAAAACTCATGTTGGCATCATCATTAATTTTAAGTCCTAATCTTGCAAGACATGCTCTCAAAAACCCGCTACGGCCGGAGTCCCTTGTCTCAAGCTTGGTAGCTACTTCCTTGTAGTGATAATCGCAGTCTGCCGGCTTCATTAAAGTTGGAGTAAACTCTGGATGTGTTCCCGCAAGCAAGACATCTCCTTTCCCCACTTTACAATGGATCACAGCGGCCATGTCAGCATCGGCCACATCTGTAGGGCCAGTGTAACGAGCAAGAATACTCACATTTTTGTACTTTGAAGCATCCATGAACATACCTCCGCCATTGTAGTATACGGTCACCTGCTCAGGAACCTTTATGTTCGGCAAATCCTTGAATGCCTCTGGATCGACATCCATCGTCGCAGCCAGGCACCCATCGTGTGATTCATAGACAAAGCCTTTGTACACGCAACCCTTGGCAGTTCCTGGGAAAAACTTCAACTCACGCAGCCCAGTGACCTCCATTGTTGGGTTTCCTACCTCGAATTCACATCGAGCAGATGCGTAGTATCCACCAGCACAGAAACCAATGAATTTTCCACCTTTCTTGACAAACAGCTGAATGCGCTCGTTACCTCGTCCGTTCAACACCTCACAGTAGGGCAAATCAGCACCTCCAGGCATAACCAACATCGAAGTTTTGTACATCCACGGATCGTTGAGCAATGCCGACTCAGACACAGAAACCACGGCATAATGGGGAGATAAGTGGAGTCTGAGAGATTCGATGGTGTGTCTCACCGACTCGGTAGTCGTCCCTCTGCCTGAATACACAAGCACATTCATTTTCAGAAAAAGCTGGCGGAGCAAAACGGCTACAAAATAACGAGAAAATTTCCGATTAAAGGTTGGGTTTAAACTTGAGTCATTTGAGTCATGAATTAAAGTCACAGAAAAAGCTGGACACCCGTGCACCTCTATAGTTTTAGAACATGGTTTGTGAGTCGCAATAACTCATTAGGTTCTGCTACAAGTGTTCCATTGCTAGTGAATAAATGGCCTTTAATTGTAACTCAAAAATCTAAATGGCAGCGATTTTTGAGCTGAAGGACCACTTGGTTTTGCATCCTACGCCCGGATTCGTGGTAAAAACGAAAATCGTTGATGGGAAGGGCGATCATCTCTACTCTACAAAAGTGTTCATCAATATTTGTCACGATACCCAGGTTCCCAAACCGCCTGTTGATTTTGATCCTGCAGTGGTTTTTCCATTAATTGTCGAGAATCAATGGGAGATTCCCATCATCGTGTCTCCGGAAAAGATGGATTCCGACAAGAAAGGTGTGCCGTCATTTGTCTACGATTGCTGTATGAACAGCGAGTGCTTCCAATGGATCCAAATCAATAAGGATTTGAAACTAATAGTGGTGGAGTGGTGCATTGAGGCAGTCGAACTCATGCACGAGCTTGTTCTTGAGAGAGAGTATTCGGTGCCTAAAATGCTTCAGAAAGGCGAACTCTCCAACACGGAAATTACCCAAGAAGAGCTTTCAAAAGGTCTACAGAAACGTCTTCAGGAGCTCAAACAGAATGAAACACTTGGACTCATTCAGGCACTAGAGCCTGAGGGTGACAACGATGACGGAGAATTGCCAGACTTGATGAACATCGGCCGTACAATTAGGAAGCCGCTTATAGAAGAGATCAGGGAGATGAAACTCGAAGACAATGCAACGAAGACTAAAGGACGGCCCGAACAGAAACTTGAGCTGAAATCTCAACAGCTATGGCCAGCCAAACTGATGGAGAAGATTATCCTACCAGTATCAGAGACCGCAAGTCCCAAACCACCGAAAGTAGTGCCATACGAATTTTCTGTTACGCCGTGCACACGCCAAAACGACTTCTACATTAAATTTGAGTCCCAGCAGCTCACACTGATATTGGAGGTAAGCTATCATGAACAATACATTCGCATCACCAACCTTGATCCCACGCGAACACTCACGCGAGAAAACCGCCTTGATATTCCTATACCGCGAAATGTTATTCCGTACCAATGCTTCATCGTGCATAAGGAGCACATTCTATACGTTTTCTGTCATATCCGTTAGAGTAGAGTGATTGGGCGAGATTCCGTCGGGCACCTCGAATTCCGCTAATTTTGCGCGCCGGATTAGGCAGTGCGCTAACCACTCCATATAAGTATCCGCATCTCGCAAATTCGAACCAACAAGATAAGGGTGTAGGTAAGACTAAGCTGTCCAGATTGCAAAATTTAGCACGAAATTCTCAAAGAATAATATTCCAATATGAACTCCGAGGAAGGCTTGCTAGCTGGAGCTTACGATTCCCACACATATGACTCCATTTCTATCAGGGAGGACTCATCTACCGACCTCAAGTCGGAACTTTCATTTATCTCGAGGTCTTCGGGTCCATTGGTGATAACTTTTTTTCTTCAGTATCTCATGTCGGTGACCTCAATCTATGCAGCTGGAAAACTCGGCGCCAAGCAGTTGGCCGCATCCTCTTTGGCACTTTGTTCCTTCAATATCACTGGACTCGCTGTGTACCAGGGCATGGCCACATGTCTCGACTCTTTCTGCTCACAGGCTTATGGAGCAGGAAAGCCTGAGTTGGTGGGTGTGTACTTCCAGCGGTGCTCCTTAATGGTTTTGGCTCTTACTGTTTTTCCATTGGCACCATTGTGGTGGTGGTCAGGTTCTATCTTGAAGCATTTGGTTCCTGACGAAGAGCTCGCCATGATGAGTCAGACATACTTGAGAATTCTCCTCGTGGGTGCACCAGGTCTTCTTCTCTTCGAAACCGGAAAGAGATTCTTGCAAGCTCAGCATATTTTCAATGCCGGTACCTACGTCTTGGCCATTCTGGTTCCTATCAACTTCCTCACAAACTGGCTTCTTGTTTGGCACCCAAAGTATGGACTCGGATTCATCGGCGCTCCTTTGGCAGCCTCCATTGGCTACTGGCTCATCTCGTTCTTGATGCTAATGTACGTAGTGGCCATAGATGGAAGAAAATGCTGGGGAGGTTTGGATCTAAAGAAAGCTATGATCAACTGGGGACCCATGCTCAAGTTGGCATTGCCTGGTGTTGTAATGGTAGAGGCAGAGTACTTGGCTTTCGAGGTGCTCACTATTCTTGCTGCCTCGTTTGGTACTGCTGCTTTGGCAGCTCAGTCTATTGCATCCAACATCGGTAGTTTGGCTTTTCAACTTCCGTTTGCTGTGGCAGTTGCTGTGAGTACTAGAATTGGCCATTTTGTGGGCATGAAGGACAAGAATGCCGCCGCCATTGTCACAAGCGTATCTTTCGTTTTCGCTGCTGCCATTTCCCTCTTCAACTTCTCATTTGTATTCTTCGGCCGTGGTTTCTTGACCTCGATCTTCACCAGTGACAAAGATGTTCTCAGAGAGGGCAAGAAGATATTGCTGCTTGTGGCTATCAACCAGCTTAGCGACGGCTTGAATGTGCTAGAAGCAGGTGTGTTGAGAGGCCAAGGCAGACAGCAGGTCGGATCGTACTTGAACTTGTTCTCTTACTACGTGGTTGCATTACCACTTGCATACGGACTTGCATTCCCTGGCAAGCTCGAGTTGTATGGCTTGTGGCTTGGATTGATTTCTGGAGTAATGTTTTTGGCTGCATCGGAGTTTGTTTGCATATTAAAGAGTAACTGGGTGCACATTATCGCCGAGTCAGCCAGCAGACACGACCATTAGCATTTATAGACACGAAGCTAGACGTTTATAGCATCTTCATGTGATATATATTTATTTCTCCCCTTTTTCTTAAGGTTGTCATGTTAGATAATGTAGCTGGATGTGTTGAATTTTGAGGCTCATTTGATTTAAGTTCATGCAGAAGCTTCTAATTCCTATGGTAATTGACTGTTTTACCTGTAGGTATATACTTGAGACTATTATCTATCCGTATTATAAGCTTCACTTATCGTTTTATAACTCTCTCTCTTGAAAAAATTGATAGCCCTACTTCTTTAAATAGTTTTCCATTAGTAAGAACCATCGGTGGTACAGTTCTGGGATTCCTGTGAACCCGGAGATCGCATTTACAGTTTCCCCATCTCACTTGAACAAACATAATTGCTCTGCAGCATACTTATGCGGAATTCTCCATCGAGTGACCACCTTTGTCTCCCAAAATGTCGCACAGATTCCCATATCATTTTCATATGATATACTAGTATTAATTCCGACAGCCTTGCTAAATCTGACATACACCCGTACCTCAAATACTTCACAGAATTAACAAAAACCGTGAGATGAGATGATCATCTCTTAACATCTTCTCTATAGCCATGGGTAGAGGTAAGAGGTTTGATAAAAAAACGGCACAGACTTTTAACGTTGTTCACAGATCGCACGAAGATGCTCTATATTTCGACAACGACGCCTCAAAGCATGTGTTAGTACCAGCCAAAGACAGAAAGAAAACCATTGTTCAAGCTTCCAGAAACGACAGACCAAAGAAGATTTTGACCACATCTGAGTTGGAGGAATCGCTTACAAAAGAGGAAATTGCTAGCATTCGTGCCAACGAAGGTCTTGCAGCGCAATACGGTATCTTTTTTGACGACTCCAAATATGACTACATGCAACACTTGAAACCAATCGGACAGTCGGCCGATGCTGTGTTTATTGCCAAGAAGGAGGAAGAGAAACCCGAGAAGAAGAACATAGAAGACATAATCAGGGATGCCCTTCCCTCGCAGAAGACCCGCAAGGTCACCCACGACACATTTGAGAACATTCCCAAAGAACTTCGAGGTTTCAATCCAGACATGGATCCTCGTTTGAGAGAGGTGTTGGAAGCTCTTGAAGACGAAGCATATATAGAAGATGCAAATGATGAAGCTGTTGGCCAGGATATTTTCGCAGACTTGCTACAGTCGGGAGAAGTCGAAGACGAGGAGGAGTTCTATGAGGGTTCTGACTACGATGAGTGGGACATGGACAACTACGAAGACGAGTACTCGCATTACAATCTGGAATATGAGCCTGAAGATGTTGAGCTCATCAATCCGTATGGAGAAGGAGAAGCTCCTGAAGGAGAAGTTCCTAAAGGAGCAGCTGCTAATGTAGTGAGCAATGCATGGGAGCAGGACTTCAAAAAGTTCAAGAATATCACCAAAAATGACCGCAAAGAGTGGGACTCGGATGACGATTTCGATGAGGAGGAGTCTGAGGGAGCCAAGGAAGAAAGGGATGTTGTTGGAGAGCTTCCTATCACTGGCAAGAAGAAGCCAAAGAACAAGCTCAGAAAGAAAATGGGTGCTATGACAGACACTACATCTTTCTCTATGACGTCTTCTGCATTGTTTCGTACTGAGGGATTGACCTTACTAGATGATCGTTACGAGCAACTAGCCAAGAAGTTTGAGGAACAAGAGGAGGAGACTGCCCCACGAGAATTTGACATGAAAAGTGAAAGACAAGACTTCGAAGGCATGCTTGACGACTTCTTAGACAACTACGAATTGGAGCGTGGAGGAAGAAAGCTTGTAAAGAAGGACTCGAAGCTTCACGCCATCAGAGATGCAGCTGACAGTGTGTCTAAGGGTAAGTTGGCAGCCAGACGCAAGAAGCAGCAGGAATCTATGGGAAGTCTTGGAAGTAGTTTTGGAAATCTCAGAATCTAAGCATATTGGCTATAGGAACAACATTAGGATTCTTAACTCAGTCGGTGATGGTAGATGCCAGTTCAGTTGAACATTTATCTATGCTTTCGCTTGAATTCTTTGAGTAGTACTTGTTCTTCACTGAAGAAAAATGCAAAACTTCCCTGGCCAAATTGCTTCTACAGAATCTTTGAAAGACAGATTATCCGCAACATTAATGCAAGAGGTCCCTCTAGAGATGACAGTCGACTCTCATATTATGAAATGAGATCAAGATGGAAGGTTCACTACCCGAGAATTTTTTTGGAGGCAGCCAACTTTGTGTCGTTGACTGGCACAAATAATGGGTACGATATTATTCGTTAAATGAATTGCAATTTGTAGCTTATTGGAGTAAAGCTATGGGTAATGTAAAGAGACATATCATGTAAATTTGAGTAATTTGAATGGAATTATTGGTATTTATATCGCTCCTTTCCTTTGTGATCGCTTTGTTAGAAGATTGCTTTACATCATTGGAGGCATCTTTGCTATCCTAGGTAATATTTCGCAAGATATTTTAAAGAACTATAATTTCTTCTTGAGAACGAGAATCATTCTTGATATGGGAGGACACATGGCAGGCATTGTTGACCCAATTATGATTCACGAGATTTCTACTCCACTAATTACCGATTAGATTAGCTATTGTAGCACCCTGGATCACTTGTCCTGACAGAGTGTACCTGACCAACTACATGAAAATCTCATACAACTTGCAAGCATTTGCAATTGTTCTATGTATCATTAGTGTGCAATTTTTCCGAGTATCCAAGATAATCCTCCGACGTAAAGTTGACGAATCTAGAGCGGTGCTCATCAGGCATCACATTAGCAACTCTGCTTATCAAGAGCATTCGAAATTGGTCCAAATGAGTTGAATCGTATCAATGCAGATGTTGCACAAGAGATCAAGAATACCCATAACTCTTGCATGAATTTACTCGCCAATACCTCGTGAAAAAATATTTTCATAATTTTTAGTTGCAAGTATGAAACACCTTCTAGATAATGCTCTTATGAATTCTATGACGAGCCAGTCGGTTCACCAAATAAAAAGATTATCACGAGATGAATTTCACCAAATAAATATTGTACTTTTCTGGACTACGGAAACCCTAAAATGAACAGTGATAAGTTCCGCGTTGATGTGATAGCTGAATTTACTATCCAGGAAAGTGGTAAATACGAATTTTTCTCTTTCCTTTGTGGAAGTGTCAAGTTGTTCATCAATGACACATAAATTGCAGACAAATACACAAACCAAACGTGGAGACAGTGAATTTCTTATAATTCAGTTGAGCACTAAAGGTCTTTTGAAATTTGGAATGGATGAATTAATGAATCAAATCATCGATGGCAACGAGGAAAGTGCAAAGTCCGAACAAGGTGATATTGCCGATCGGTTTAAATGGAAAGTGGGACTCTGAGAGTTGGGATCGTTCAGATAAGGACTTGCCATTGTTGAACAATGAACTTGCTAAAGCTGTCTTGAAGGCATACTCAAATACAAGTATTGTCAGTCAGTCTGGCGAATGCATTGTGATGCCATGTTTATCGAATGCAAAGTATTTATCCAAGCCTGGTATGGCAGAGGTGAAACAGTTAAAGCAATTGCTGATATGTTGTTTGATGACCACAATCCAAGCGAAAAAGTTTCGCTGTCATGAAAGATTAGAAAGTCTGACAATCCAACTTTCTTAGACTTTGAAACAGCAAAGGGAAGAGTTTTATACGATGAGGACATCCATATCGGTCACCGTCATGATGAGGAATTAGAAAACGAAGTTGTATTCCCATTATTTCATGGATTAGTATACACTATCTTTACTTTTTTGACTCAAAAGCAGCTGTGGATAAACCAAAACGTTGATTACTGGTTCTGTTGGTGTCAAATATATTTGTTCTGTTGATGGCGGTGAAGCTGAGCAAGTCTACATCGGACAAGTAGACCCTCCTTTTGATCTTCCAGTGAAAGAGTGGAAAGAGCATGAAAAGGTTCTTTTTGGAAGCAAGAGAAGCGAATCCTGCTTATTTGCAACTTTCATTGAAGGGTTCTGTCTCCTACTTCGATGAGTATTACGAGAAGTGAAACATACTGAGCGAAAACTATCTTATTCACGTTAGTTGCAGCTCAGGAGTTATCTTCTTGACATTTGAGTTCCGGGTGAAGACTGCAAAATTATGGAGAAGTCTTAATTTACGAAGAATTTTACTGTTGTTGACCTACATGGAAAGTTTTGCAGATATGTCCTGCAACTCGGAAATCATTTCGTCGTACCTGAATAACAAAATGCCGACATTGCAGGTATCATGCAGACCATGCAGACCATGTAGACCATGCAGCTCTCTCCTCTCTTGCAGCTGATAGCTGCACTCGCACCCTATAGGACCCCACCTTGCCTTCGATGTTCCGTCTTTAAGAGATTCATGAGACTAGTGATTGCTCTTAGAAGTTGGGAATGGCCAAGAAGTAGAGCTGTTTTCCCCAATAGATTACTTAGAGACGTAATTACTGAGAACGTGTGCAACACTGCAGCCTCGCAATTGGTGAACAGGGCTTATGTACCTAAAATCACTGCGCAGAGCTCGATTGTGACTAATCCGGTTCCAAAGGCATCTGGTCCAGTTTATGCAGTGCAAATTCCATAAACTGGAGCAAAATTGTCCCGTAAGCGAACATATAGACCGCTTCCTAACTTGAACTCTCAGATGTTGCATGAATCATGCGCTGCTATCTTCCACAAGACGATTAATCTTAACGATTCCACTGTACTACTCCAGCATGGAGATGCCCCTTCTTCTGATGCAAGACTCCAGGAATATGTAGCTCAAAGGTATTATGAGTGTGCATGTAGTGTAAACAACAACGGATGTTGTGACAAATGATGCTGCCGAAGGAGTAGTTACTAACGATCATGATGAAACCCATGCACCTACTGACACAACAAAAACTAATACCGATGCAAACAAAGCATCCACTAATGAAGCTGCAGGTCCATCGCATATCTCACAGACTTACCCAAAGTGCCTACGTTGGCTACCAGTCAATGTCTGCACCCCAACTTATGTAGATGGTATGATTATGCCTCGGATGACATCTTCTCACAGGTTGAGTTCTTTCTGTTGCTCTCGGAATTCAAAAAATCTCGCTTGCCTGTTGATACTCCTATCGAGCCACCATTTGTTCCTGTAGATGACTCTTCGGTCGAGTCTTCAGCGGGGGTTAACTCTCCATCGGTCGATCGAGGTGGCTACTCGATGGAAAATCAACAGGCCCAAGTAATGACTAGCATACGCCGGAAAAGGAAGAGACGTCTGAAAACTGAAAAGAAGGTTGCGGACTAAGATATATTATGGATCTAGGATTTATTATGGATATCATATTTTGAATGGATGATATTTATTTGTTTAAATCGACTTATAGTCTTTAGTAGGCGTTCGCAGGGAGATATCTTCGATTAGTGAATGCTTTTGTAAGTTTATCTTCTTAGACAAGCATTCATTGTTCTTGCTCCACTCCTTGCTGAAACGTAACCTTTATTAAGGATCCACTTAGCTGGAAATTGAATGGACACCATAAGTTAGCATTTTTTCCATCTTACCGAGTTGCTGATATACTTGAGTTTAAACTCGTTGCTTACGTTGGAGATAATAAGATAATCACACGCTTTCAGCTCAGTGTATCATTATAGTCCACAAAACACTTAGTCTCCTCTATTAAAATCGCAAGAGTAGGTCTCCGCTGCTACATGCTTCAACTCAGGACGATCACCAGAAAAAGCTGAGGGATACACTTTTACGGGTAAGTATTCACAAATTTCCAAGAAACTCCGTGTAAGAATCCTACTTTTTCGGAACGTTTCAAGCTGTTCTTTTTGAAATAGACCAAAACTTAAGTAGAAAGCTCATTATGAACATGTTCTGGATTCGGCTTAGTTTGCCCAATAGCTTCATTTGACCTCTCGGCACTCACAAGATTGAATAGCACATAGAAGGAAATGAACTTTTGTTTATGAAGCTCCTTATTTTTGTAAGAAGGCCAGAAACGAAACAATCAGGCATTAAAAGGAAGAAACTTATAAAGAGTTAAAGATATACATATTAAGATATATTTACAAATATTCCCGGGTAGTTAGTGGCTGAAAACATGAGCTATAAAAGCTTAAAGGAAGCAGCATATGACAGTTCATAGCGCCAAATTATGTTCCAAGACCAGACAATTGCATAGAATACCAGCAGTGGAGAAAATACGAAAGTAGAAACTTACTACTGATCGTTGACATCGCACCCAGATTCCTAGTGAAATCGTGCGCGTACCATTTTACAAGGAATGGTTTTATCTTACACCTCAAAACACCTGAAGATTGACAAAGCTAGCCAAAATATTACGGGCATTTTGTTGGAAGAAGCGTCTTTGTGTTCTTTACTTGCTTTTATTTCTTGCTGTTGTATTCTTACTCCCTAAAAGCAAATCGCATCCCAACACAAAAATGTCGGTATCCTCGGTGTCCAAAGTTTACACCGATGTCTTAGCGTCCAAACCGCAAGCATACTGGGACTACGAAAACATCAACATCAAATGGAACGCACAGGAGAAATATGAGGTCATCAAGAAACTCGGAAGAGGAAAGTACTCTGAGGTGTTTTTGGGCGTGGATTTGAGTGATGGCAACAAATGTGTCATCAAGGTGTTGAAGCCCGTGAAGAGAAAGAAGATCAAGAGAGAAATCTCCATTTTAAAGAATTTGGTCGGTGGACCTAACATTGTGGGGTTGTTGGACGTGGTCCGAGAGCCTCAGCTGAAGACTCCTGCGTTGATCTTCGAACATGTGGATAACATCGACTTCCGGACGTTGTATCCAACTTTCTCCGACTTCGACATTCGTTACTACATGTATGAGCTTTTGAAGGCATTGGACTACTCTCACTCAATGGGTATCATGCACAGGGACGTTAAACCCCACAACGTTATGATTGATCACAACCGTAAGCTTCTAAGACTCATTGACTGGGGTTTGGCGGAGTATTACCATCCTGGAACAGAGTACAATGTGCGAGTTGCCTCACGGTATTTTAAGGGACCCGAATTGCTTGTCGATTTCCGCTTGTACGACTACTCGCTTGACTTGTGGTCATATGGATGTATGTTAGCCTCCATAGTGTTCAAGAAGGAGCCATTCTTCCACGGAAAGTCAAACACAGACCAGTTGGTGCAAATTGTGCGTGTTTTGGGTTCGGATGATCTACACAATTATCTCCAGAAGTACAATCTCACGTTAAGTGAGGAGTATGAGGACTTGGGCTACTACAACCGTCGTCCATGGAAAAGATTTATCAATGAGAACAACCAGCACTTGGTGAGCGATGAGTTCTTGGATTTCATTGATCATCTTTTGCGTTACGACCACCAGGAGAGACTCACGGCCAAGGAAGCCATGGCACATTCCTACTTCGATCCAATTCGCCCACAGTCTTAATCGCTGTGCTAATATTTCCCTTGCCCATCTTTATACAATAGAGCGAGCCACACACGGAATGCTCTGCACTTTAACTGAGTTTGGGAACTGTAATGAAGTTTTCACGTTTACAGAGGTACCCATGTATTGTGGTCTCATATACTCCACGTGATTTTCTGGCTGAGACCAATGCACCTGAGAGTAAGTTGCCTGTTCCAATGGGCGCTGATACTCTGTAATAATTCAAATGGGGTCCAGTCTTCTTGTCAAGTTATCGATGTGTTGAATTGGCTAAAAAAGAGCTATTATCACTTCATTCATATGGAGTTGGATGAAGCTCTATTCTTTTCTCAAATTTCCACTCCGAACGGGGCCAAAATTGAAAGCTAGACCAACTTATGGACAGCTTCATCGGAAGCCAACTTAACCTACATCCACATATGAGAATACTTCCGCTCGTGGATTAGTCGAACCTGTTCCGTTGAGTGGTCGGGCCAAAATTCCATGGACTTCTACCTGCAGTCCGCCCGTATCAGTATATATATATGTATCCGATCCTACTCACCACCATTTGTGTTACCATTGCAGCACTTAAGTTCTAGTATATAATGTCCAAAGTATTTTTCGATATCACCCAAGCAGGCGAGCCTAAGGGCAGAGTTGTTTTCAAATTGTACAACGATGTCGTCCCCAAGACCGCCGAAAACTTCAGAGCCTTATGTACTGGAGAGAAAGGTGTTTCTGCTAAATCAGGCAAGCCTCTCCACTACAAGGGCAGTACTTTCCACCGTATAATCAAGAATTTCATGTGCCAAGGTGGAGACTTCACCCACGGTACTGGCGTTGGTGGTGAGTCCATCTACGGAGAGAAGTTTGAGGATGAAAATTTCCAGTTGAACCACGACAAGCCATTTTTGTTGTCGATGGCCAATGCTGGCCCAGGAACGAATGGATCCCAGTTCTTCATCACCACAGTGCCAACGCCGCACTTGAATGGTAAGCACGTTGTATTTGGTGAGGTGATCCAAGGCAAATCCATTGTTCGGCAATTGGAAAGATGCGAGAAGGGTGCAAATGACAAGCCTGTGGACGAGTGGGTCATTGCAGACTGTGGCGAGCTTCCAGCTGACTACGAACCGGAGAAAGCTACCGTCGTCGACGACGGTACAGGAGACATTTACGAGTCGGTATTGGGTGACGACGACAAGATCGACGTGAACAAGCCAGAGACCGTGTTTGAGGCAGTCAAGTTCTTGAAGGATTTAGGAACCAAGCTCTTGAAAGAGGGAAATTTTACGAAGGCATACGAGAAATACCTCAAAGGCACTGAATTTTTGTCGGACTTCACACCTGAAGATTTGTCTGACGCTGACATTGCAGAGAAGACCAACTTGAACATTTCTCTATTCTTGAATGCTTCTTTGGCCGCCATCAAGAACAAGGACGGAAGGAAGGTCGTGTATGCTGCTGAGCAGGCTCTCTCTTATCAGGAGATCGACGATAAAGGCAAGGCCAAAGCTTTGTACAGAAAAGGCTATGGCTACCTCCTTCTGAAGGATGAAGACAACGCACAGAGTGCATTTGAGGCCTCCTTGAAGTTGTCACCTAACGATCCAGCTGTATTGAAGGGATTACAGGAAGTGAAGGACATTGCCAAGGCACGTAAGGAAAAGCAGAAAAAGGCCATGGCCAAGTTTTTCACCTAGGTGGCAAAAAATATAAAACATGAGGAGATTTTGTCTACGAAAGTAGAAGAAGATATTGTGGGTGCATTCAAGGCAAGATGGAAGGCTTTGGATAACTCGGCTAGCGCCCCAAAAAGTCCGGGTTCATGTTTCGGTGCACTTATATTCGCAGAGTTGGTAATCGGTCTTCCACTTTCGTTGCTGAACTGAGCGTGCTAGAATCTCAATTTTATGTAGACAGGTTCTTGTAAAATCAGAAAGCTACCTAAAATCAAAAAACAAGATAAGTAGTTGTTCTGGTTGCTTCTCCAAGGCAAATACAGACGTACCCCAGTTTTGAATACCGAATAATTGAGCACAACCTTCGCTTAGTATTATGAGACATGGAGTAATTCCCGCTGCAACTGACAGGACTCGTGGATCTGAGACATCTCTCTAGAGATAAGATGGGTCTCCAAACCTTAAATTTCTTCCACTGCGAACTTATAAAAGTCTGATAATGTAACAATACAATTAATCCACACTTTGCCGTGCAGGAAAACGTCTTTCGGATTGCTTCATTCAGCGGGATAATCTGTGAGACACCAAGAAGTTTGCAAGATTTAACAGCGGACGTGTGTCGGAAAGCGCCAAAATTTCACTCGAGAAGTCTTATGAAGTGAATTTCTCCCCAATGTCTTGTTTATAGAAAACCTTAAGATACTCTGCGATGAAGCAACCGGAAAAACCTTGTATGGATCTGCATAGTAATAATCCGTATGCTTGCTGTTGATTTGCACCCAATGCATCTGTGAAACTTTATATTAGTTAATTTGCATCAAATGGCTTCCGAATATTGAATGTCCAGTTCCTGATTCTTCATTTTGTCCAAAGTACTTGACTTGCGTTATGAGCGAAGAGATCTAAAGAATGGAGAGGGAGATTCAATCTCGATCAAAGAAAGCCGTTACCCAAGGACCCCTATGAGAGTGCGTCATCCGATGAAACAGCCCAAGATTACTTCAACTAATAAATAGAGAAGCAGACTTCGAGGGCATTTTGAAAGATGCTGCGAAGCTCCCAAAAGCTAACAAAGCCGCGAGAACGCCCATGGAAGTACCTACTGCTGATTCTATACCTAAGCCTATTCCTGGAAGATTCTCAAAGAGATATCCTGAAAATGACATGAGGGTGGAAGATGAGAACCCAGAGAGAAAGACGGTTACGAAATCTTGGGATATTGGTTCCCCAATTCCAAGAAAGGAACGATCTTGTCTAATATCTTCGCGGTGCAAGTCTCGACGAACTTCAACACCAGTGTGTCTCTAACGCCGTTCCGTTAATTTTGGAGCACTGGGGCATCGATAAGCAGAAAGTGAGAGTTTCGCAGATGATTTGCCTCGTCTATTATGCATTTGGCTGCAAGCTTTGGGCTTCGAGATCCGAGAAGTTTGGTCGTTAGTCCATCAAGAAACTAAGTTTGTTCTTTGCCAATATCTGGCAGATCATGAATGTTGTCGCACCTAAATTTGTTACTATTGTCATCGCCACATCTCTTTGTGGTTTGTCCAGTGCTGGTGCTTCTCTCACGTTGGGTATGACTGATGATATATGGAAAGCTAATAATCATGTTTTACTGTCGGCTTGTGGTTTTTCTATTGCTCCGGCTTTCCGTAGTTTGATGCAAGACTATCTCTCAGGAACTTGGAATTTCCGGAATAATTTGATATTCGGTGGAGTGATGCAACTTGTCCACTTCTTCTTTATCAGCAAAACTAAAGCCACCATTTTGGTTGACAGAGATGCCAAGAGAAGGGGGACGTCAGGAGATGACATTATAATCTACGGTCACAATGAATTCCTGCCATAACATCTCACTCAAGAAAGTTATCAGAATCTGGCGTCATCCTTTCGAGATATATTTGACCGAACCCATTTTGTTGTGTCTTTGTCTTCTTTCCACATTCTCCGATGCGTTGATTTCATTTGTATGGAGTCGTTTTCTCTTGTTTAAGACAAATGGAACTTCTCTGCTTCTACTACTGGTCTCGCGTTCATCCCATCGGTGTTCGGCTGCTTTGGTGCGTACGGCATCCACCTTCCTTTTGTTTGGAGACAGAATTACACGATTTACAATCACGGAGAGGATGCCAGACTTGTCGAGAGAAGAATTTTCCTTCTCTCGTTCATGATCCCTTTGGAAGCGAATGACTTTTCGGATTTGCATGGACCAGTATGGGACCAAGCCATTACCCATGGATTGCTCCCATGATCTAAACCATTGTTTAACAACGCTAACCACGGTATCCAAATATCGATTATTGATTATATGGTGGCAGTTTACGGCCCTTACTTCGCTTCAGCTACTGGTGGTAACGGTTTCGCTCGAGAATTACTCCCTGGTATCGCTACCATGTATGCCAAACCAATGTAAACCAAAATTTGGAGGTAAGGAGACGCTTGCAATGGGCCAGTCCTTTGCTTGGATACTAGGCAATTTTGGTTGCCGTTCCTATCTACATTTTCTACTGGAAGGGCCCAGCACTTAGAGCGAAGAGTAAGCTCGCTCAAACCTTGACCGCAGACAGAAAGCTCCGAGGAGAAGTTTGCAATGATGAGGATAAAGAAATAGAGCTGAGAGTGTAAAGCAGGAAAAGTGAGCCGACTCAGAATCGGAATTGACGTTATATTTTGTATGCATGTAATATTACTCATTCGAATGGAACTACGATGGTTGGGTAGAAAGTGCAGGTTTTTAATTTTTACAGTGACTATAAAACGAAATTTTAATGATTTGCAAAGCAGTAAAGTTTAATTTGGCTTCAATTGAAGTACTTGATTCATTAATATTTCGTGGATTCAAAGTGTTGCCATTCTCTGTCTGTAGGTTTGGATATCCTCTTCCAAAGCCAAGGAAATGTCGTAATTCAATTGGTAATGGACACCTTCGACAACCAACTCTTCTGGCGCAGGCTGGAACCGAATGACAATGTCGTCCTTCACTGCAAACACAGAGTCGTCCTTGGTGTATGGATCGTCGTAATCGTAAGTCTGGGTGATCAAGGAGTGGTAATTTGGATGCGTCACCCTCCAATGGATGTGGCCTGGTCTCATGGGATGTCTGTCCATGAACTTTAACAAGTCACCTGCGGGCCCATCGTATGGGATTGGGTAGGCGGTGGGACGCAAGCACTTGAAGGCGTACGAGCCGTCCTCTTCGGCATAAAACGTGCCTCTCAAATTGTACTCGGGCTGGTCCGGGTCTTGCTGCTCATACAACCCGTTGGGAGCACAGTGCCACACCTCGATCTTGGCTCCAGCCAAAGGTTTTCCCGAGGTGGTGGTGATCTTGCCGTGCACATAGGCCGGGTGGCCCCCAACGTCCTTTTGCACTATTGACTGGCCCTTAGCGTAGACCGGCGAGTTGTCTCTGTAGAATGGGCCCAAGATGGCCAGTGAAGTGTGGTCTTTAGTATCTGACTCATGTGTTAGAGTGTCGACCAAAGTCTCCAAGCCAAGCACGTCCGATACCAAAATAGCCTCGTTTCTCTTACTGTCGGATATCTGGCCAATGCGGTTGACAAAATCCATGCCCCACATATATTCGTCAGTAGTTATATTATTCTCCCTGGCAAAGTCGTGAAGGTGCTGCACCAAAGACTGGATGATGGTGCGTGCTCTTCCTGTTGATTTGGGGCCAAACGAGTTCTTCACAAAATCCGTGTATTGCTGAGTCATATTAGGTGTTTTAGATTCGTTCTACAATATAATTTACAGAAGGAGACAGGCCCCTCTTATATGTCAAGGGCTTAAGTGTTATTGTGAAGAAGAAAATCGGCAATAGGAAACTTGCGGAAATACAGCGGAAATATGAAGGAGGACTCTGAAATCTTCCCCACATTTCGCATTTCGGGGCGCATTGTGAACCTCCGAGATGCGATACTTGTTCCGAATAATACCCCACAGGCGCTCGAAGTATTTCCGAAATTACATCTGGAGAAGGTGAACTATATAAGAAAGTGCAATGGGCTGGTATCTGGAAGCAAAAATAATTACACGGACCAAGTAAAGAACATCCAGTGCAAATGCCGGCCACAACTTCCCAGATTAAGCGTTCCAAGACCGATGTGCTCATCATTGGTGCTGGTCCTTCAGGACTAATGGCTGCTCTCTGGTTGGCCAGATGTGGAGTCAATTTCAGAATAATTGACAAGAGAATCGAAGATATCAATCACGGCCAGGCTGACGGTATCCAACAGGAGCAGCTTTCCATTCTCCAGTCGTTTTCGCATCCATTGTCAAATGTGCAAGGTCTTGAGACCATCTGGAAAAAATCCAACCACATGGTGGAGCTTGCTTTCTGGCTGCCGGATGAGACCGGTGGAATCAGCCGTCGCTCGGTGATACCAGACCTGATTCCGGGATTAGCCAGATTCCAGCAAGTGGTGCTTCACCAGGGCCACATCGAGCAGTACTTCACAAATTCCATTGGCGAGTACTCGGGCGGCGCTGCAAAGGTGGAGCGTCCATTGCTCCCTATAAAGATCACAGTGGATGAGGAGAATGTTAAAAATGCTACTGCGTACCCTATCGAGGTGTTGGTCAAGGACTTGTCCAAGGATCAGTTGGGTAAGAAAACAGAGCAGTTTGGTGCTAGTGTTCCCAACGGACTCTACAGACAGTTTGACGGCGACCAAGACAGCTTTTACAAGGACATCGAGGAGAATCCCGATGCAGACACCAACGACTACGAGATCATTGAGTGTAAGTACGTGTTGGGTTCAGATGGGGCTCACTCGTGGGTCAAGAAGCAAATGGGTATTCTGATGGACGGCGAGTCCACCGATTTCGTGTGGGGAGTCGTAGACATGGTTCCGATTACTGACTTCCCAGACATCAGAAAGCGTTGTGCTGTCCACTCCAAGGATGCCGGATCAATGATGGTGATTCCAAGAGAAAAGGGTATGGTGCGTTTGTACATCCAGTTGAAGGAAGTTGCCAGAGATGCCAACACCAAGACCAGCTCCGAGTTTTTGGGGGGCAAGAAGGACGCCGAAATCGCAAAGGCTGGTCGTATCGACAGAAGCAAGATCACTCCAGAGATGATCTTGAAAACTGCTCAGGAGATTATCAAGCCATACAAGTTGGACATGGTGGATTTGGACTGGTTCACCGGATACCAGATTGGCCAAAGAGTGGCCACCGAGTTTCAAAAGTACAACCGTATCTTTATTAGCGGAGATGCTTGCCACACCCATTCACCCAAGGCGGGCCAGGGTATGAATGTTTCGATGGCAGATACTTATAATCTTGGATGGAAGCTTGCCCTAGTGTGCAAGGGCCTTGCCTCGGACGAAATCTTGAAGACTTACGAGAGCGAAAGAATTACTGTTGCTAAGGGCTTGATTGCCTTCGACCACAAGTTATCGAGAATGTTCTCTGGTAAGCCTCTTGTTCCATCTTCCGATGTTCTGGATGGTGTGAATATGACTGAGTTCCAGCAGGTCTTCAGTGACGGTAACCTCTTTGCTTCCGGTACAAATGTAGACTACCAGAAGTCGGTGCTTGAAGTCAAGTCTGGTTCGGAGAAGCACGTTACTGAGTACGCTTCTAACTTGCCAGTAGGAATGAGATTTAGAACAACTAAAGTCGTCACTCACTCCGATGCTAGACCAATTCATTTGGAAGACCGAGTGTTGAGTGATGGAAGATTCCGTATCTTGTTGTTCTGCGGAGATGCAACCAAGAAGGAAGTTTCCAAGAAGTTGGACGACATCCAGAAGTTCCTTGAGAAGGACGACAAGTTCTTCAAGAAGTTCACTCCAAAAAACTCTTTCGGGGATTCCGTGTTTGACATCCTCACTATCTACTCTTCTGATAGAAAGCAATTGGAGTTGACGGACTTCCCAGAGTTCGCAAGACCAAAGGATTTCAAGGGCCGTGTTGACTATTGGAAATTGTATGCTGGAGTCGAAGACACCTACCACGAGGGTAAAGTTGATGCATACACTCACTTCGGAATTGAGAAGGAGGCTGGAGCGATTATTGTTCTTAGACCAGACGGATATGTCTCTTTGGTGGAGAAATTTGACCCGTCCTCTTTCGAAAAAATCGATGAGTTCTTTAACAACTTCTTGCTTGTACCCAAGGCTTCTGAAGAGAAGGTCGTCAGCATCAACGACACTGAGCGCTTCTTGCAACCAATCCTTGCCACCTGATTTAAATAGTTCAAATGTGAAGTTTATTGATTTTTAGTTTCACATGCAGCTTATTTGAGAACAATTGGTCTTCACAACTAAGAGTTGAATTGAATTGTGCAGACTCGTAAATATTTTCTTTGTGTAAATAGTGAGGTTCTCGTAATACTGCTAATACAAAGTGGTCTAATAAATCGTTTTAATACCTATTAACCTTTCTAGTCACCAGAATAGAAGAGATCGTGAGATCCAAGTTCAAGCAAAAATGATTTAAGAGCGTCATCCACCAGCAAAGGCGAAGTACCCGAGAGTGAAGGCGGACCAAACCCATTTTGAAAATCTTCTATACCAAAAAGTGGAACATCTTCATCAAGAGATCCATAACATTTATTTGGCAGTCTCGCCAATTGCTGAAAGGACTCATTGTTGGAATTGAGAGCGTCAATCATGAGAGCAACTATCTCATGGTTTCTTCGAGAAATAATGTTAAAAATGCCATAAAATGCAAGTACCTTGTCAGCGTTAGCCAAAGTAGCCATAAGAACTTCAGTTTTATATTCTTGAGTAACTTTCATGTTTGTCAGAACAGTAATAGTCATTCCCACAATTAAAGCAGACATGAAACAGCAGTTGAAAATGACGTACAGATCGGCTCTGCGATGACCTTGGTCAGTTTCAAGAAAATATGCTATCAATTGGATCGTCAAAACGGCTGATTTCACGCAGGAGTTGAAATAGCTAAAATTTCGACTGTTGACATCAATTCCACTTTGATATGAGTGTATAACAAATAAAAAGCATGGTTTGCAAAGGAGGCAGATGCCATAAAGTTGTGACAAGTGTAGATAAAGCAACGAATATGATTCTCCATTCTGTGGAATACTTCGGGATTTATTCATGATATATTTTATTCTTTGATTCCGGGGCAAATTTCCAGACCAAGCTCTGAGTTCATTTGCCAAATTCTCCACCTTTGTCCCACTGAAAGAAGAACCAGAGTACAAGTTTTGCACAATCTTGCCATTGAGCTTAGCGACTTTAGACATTTCAATCAAGAAGAGAGCCTTCTTGTCCTCCGCGTCAACCCAGCCAACTTCATCATAATCATCCCAGTCCCAATCAATAATTTGCAATGGCCTGCCGAGGAGAATAGAACATGCCCGATCACTTACATATAGACTCCTCCAGAGAAGCCTCCTGTGCTTTGAAATTTCGGGACGGCTGAATGCATTATTAATGGAACGCCTGTGCAACCCAAGGGATTGAGCATTTCTTATAGCTGTGCCTAAACACAACCAAGACGTGCTTCGTTTGCATAGAGTCTGGAAGTAAAAGAACACCACATAGTAGGCCTCTGTGAGCCATAATTTCCCATCCTCTATTGTTTGTCGAAGCATGTTGTAACCATGGTCGAAATATTCACTCGATTTTGCGGGCCCCACATTGATTGCCACGAATGTACTCTCCTTGAAGAGCATAGACAAGGCCAAAATTAAATACAAGAGACAAAACTTGTTATGTTTCGTTTCTAGAGGACGCTCGTAAACTGGATTGACTATGCCTTCCATCAAATAGTTCTCATCGATGATGTAGAGCGAAGAATTAACATTCTCATGAAACAAATTTACTAGCTCGATGCAAACTGCCTTGGGTGGAAGAGGTAAGTGGCTTGCTATTGTTTGAACATAGCTAGTCTTATCGAGAATATGAGAACGGTCCGGATCAGAAGTGAACTTCGACTCTCCAAAAGACGATCGGAAAAACAGTCTGCAAATCGATAGAAGCGACAATGGGCTGCTCTCACCTACATACCTTAAGTTTCCAACCGAATCAATAAGTAGTCTGGAAAACTCTCCCGAACTCGAGCCAGGTACTACCCCATCATTTTTCGGTTCCCAGACACTAGTAGAAATTTGTGAGATAAACGGAGCTCGGGTCTCATCCTGTAATTCTATTGAAGAATGAATCTCCTTCTCTCGGTCCTGCTGGACATCGCAGAAGTGTGATTCCACATCCTTGAGCAGACTCAGCAATTCAGCAGGTGGCTGCGAATTTTCAAGCACGGCCTGGTTGTGCAAGTCTACTGAGTTACCAACCAAATATTTGGAATTCTTTGTTCTCCGCTTGTCGACTGCCGAGTAAGTGCAGGTGTTTCCCTTCTTTTGGCAGAGATCACAGGGTTGAGTTCCACTACACTATTTCCGTTAGTACTCCGCGGAGGAAATTCCGATACAGAAAAACACGTACTTTGTACTTTCTGACCTTGCATGCATCACATGCAGTGGAAACTCTGCGACGCTTGTTGTTATCCGCCCGGGTCATTTCCGGAAGAGTATCTAGAGTAGCGGAAACGGAAGTTATTTGTATGTCAAGAGGTTGTGGGGAGCGCGGAAAAGCAAGTGGGGGACGGATATGTAGACTGCAGGAATATCTGGGGTAGCGCGGATATTTCAAGAATGTGGGGCCTGGTCAAACGATTTTGAGACATACATAAGATTGACGAATTGGATGTTGCCTAATATTTTCCGGCATTATAGACATATTCTGAGATCCTGCTGATGCATTCGCCTACCTATGGGAGGAATCAGTAAGGTTTGGGTATGTAACTGGCAACAGAACCTGTCAAAATTTATTAGCCGTGGACCATATGAATGGTTAGTGAGAAAAGAAGAACTCAAGAAATGGTCTTATCAAAGAGCCCTTGTAAATTAATGCTGTGTGAAACTTTTTTGATTGCATTTAGAAGTGAGGAGGCAACTGGCAATTACAACGCATCAGTAGGCAGAGCTATGCAAGGTCCAAAGGCTTGGTGATCCGGGTATATTATGCGTTGTATCGGTTCTTTGACATCAGAAGTACGGATTTTATTTCATGTCTTCGGAATTGAGCAGCCATAGATGCCACATACACGTCTAATAAGCATGTTAGTACACCAAGATAGGCTCAAATTATGTTCATTGAAGCTGCTCTTATCGGTTATATTACAATCCATGAGATGATCAGTATTCATAACTAAAGTTTGTTGCGAGGAACTATTGATTTCCTGGAATAGTCTCTCTAAGAGTAATATCTTGAAGTGGCTCATTCGTTTGAGAACTTAATACCACAATTACCATATGCTGATTGTATTACATGCCGTAATTTCTTGTGGAATTAGGCGAGTTGATGAAAAGAGATAATTACTAAATTGACCTTGATTTGCTTATCGTCATTATCAAGGTGAGTGATTAACTTGTAACATTTATCATAATTTGGTACTAGTCTTAGTACTCCTTAGACGTCAAGTGAGATTGTTTCAACGATTGAAAGTGTGTCAAGCCTTAATTTTCCAAAGGGTTGGCAAATTTGAAGAGATTTCCTGGACTGAACATCCAGATTTGACATTTACCAATTCAAGCGAGAGCAAAAACTCTGGCTTATTCAACAAGCAATTCATATAAACGCTGATTATCACATAGCTTCCAGCTATTCCTCTATCGTTCTAATCATTAAGTAAGTACTCAATTTCACTGCCAAAGACTTGAACCAAATCCTTTGCACCTTCCAACATTCGTGATATTTCTGGAATATTCAATTGCTTGATTCTTTTGGTGAAAATTGAATGAGATATGTCAGCGGTCACATTTAGAATCAATACACAATACAGGCATCTCACAAAGTGTGGGCTACCCTTCGAACAATTTTCATCAATCGACTTACTTGCTCTATTTCTCTCCTTTATGCTATGACACTTCATTTATACTGATTTTGAACTGCTTCAAACATGCTACCCTTATTCCCATAACGATATCGAGAAGCAAAATAAAGGCATGAATTGTTCTTACATACTGGCATCGAAGTGGAATTCAAATTGACTTGTAATCAAACTTGACATATAGCGCTCTCGTTCTTTCTTCTCTCCACACAGAATCCATCTTTACCACCACTCAGGCTTATCGAACCCGTTAGGTCTGCTGGCGCAATGGAAACCCACATTGCTTTTAGAGTACTTGACCACCGGCTTCAATACCAGAATCTCTCCATCAAAAGCAGCAGAGTACATCTTCTCAAAGTATCCTTGGCTCTCTTTAAAAAGCTCAGGATGTGAATCCTTCAAATACCTCAACGCGGTGGAAGAGATCTTATCCACTGAATCGTAGTAGCGGAGATTGAACATTTCTGGTGGGAGTCTCTTCAACAAAGCTTCCCACATAAACTTTGGGTATTGCTTTTGTTGAAGCAAAAATAAATCGTATTGCACGAGTGAAGACTTGCACCAGTAGCTCCCACCGTACTTCGCTCTCTTGAAAATAGCCAATAATACAGAAATTGTCACTACACATCCAGTACCATAGTCACTCATTGGGAACGGAGGAACCATTGGCTCATCTAATCCTAAAGCTTGACCTTGGGTCCATGCAACTCCGCTGGCACAGTCTGCAATTTGCTGCCAGCCTGGGCGGTGCATCCATGGCCCACTAAAACCAAAGCAGTTCTCAGAGGCATAAATGTATCCTTTACCTCTCTTCGTTGCCAACTCAGCTAGTCTATTTGGGCCATATCCCAATTTTTCAATGCAATTAGCTCTGTACCCATCTAGGATGATGTCTGCATCTTTTAGAAGTTCTTCAAACTGGGCCCTTCCCTCCTCTGATTTCAAGTCAATGTCTGTAGTGTGCTTTCCCATATTGACATCCACCTGGAAAAAGGGAACATCAGGTAAGTTGGGGGAAGTTACTTTAAGGACAGTAGCTCCGTATTCAGCAAGTGTTCTGCCGATAGTGGGTCCTGCAATGATCCTACAAAGCTCCAATACCTTTATTCCATTCAAAATTTGAGGCTTTTCCTCTGAGACTGGAAACAGCACAGGTGGAGTTTCGGATTCCAAAGCGTCTATCTCCCACAAGGGAGTGGCTTTAGAAATTTTTCCTTGTTCGGTGTTGAGAAAGTCTGTCACTTTTAACGCCTCAACACCTGCCTGTTTGTTCTTATTGTTCAAGGCCTCGAGTTCATCACAGCTGAACTTGGACACTGCACCTTGGATCACATCGACCACTTCGTTATATTCTGTGATTTCTGGAGCATATGCGGGAAGGCCAATCATATTCAAAGTTGTTGAAGCCTCCAACAGACCATGGATATGGTAGAACCTGTTATCTTTTGTTCTGTAGAGATTGGCCGACATTCTACGGTATGTAATGGATTGGGCGTTGTTCAAGTCTGTTGGCTTGAGTTTCTTCACTACCAGCTTGTCGAGTTTATCCATTCCATCCACAGAAGAGAGGTAAGTCAGAATCAAAGACAAAAGCGACATCACTGTGTCGATGGTCGCAGAGTCGCCAACAGTCAAATCGGCATAACGAAACTTGCTGATGGCCAAAGCAGCACTGGCCTCTACTGCTTTTAATGCAGACTGTGTTTCCAATTCTTTCAAAGGACAAGGTAAGAGAATTTCTGCTGAATCGTTGACAAACTTCACATTTTTGGCAGCAGCAAGCACCTCGTCAGGGAGGTTCAACGACGAGTTTGCAAGAAGCGAACGGAATATCCGCGTTGCCTCCTCGATTTGAGAAAATTCAGCCGTCATTCGGTTTTTCTTAAAACAGTTTTGTTCATTGTTGAAATATGTAGTTGTTATATATACCTAGGTCTGGCTTGACTATGCGGAAAACGTAGGCGGCGCATTTCCGCGATATCCGCGCTAGTCCATCGACTCCTCTAAATTAAGCAAGCGCTTTGACCATGGCGTAGGTATCGAGATAAACCTGGTAGAACTTCATAAGGCGTTTTTCACCAGCCTCAAATACGATTTTCCCTGCCCAAGGCGTGGTCAATGTTTTTCCGTTGATGAGGTCGTACTCAACAGTTCCGGTCACCAACAACTCCGTTTCGGAGAGCGGGGCGACATCATTGAAAACATGGTGTCTCTTGGTCACAGAAAGCCACATCTTCTTCCTCATCTCAGTGATTTCAGAAGATCCATCGACCTTGTTGGGTCCCATGATGACGGTTGCGTCTGAGGTGAAGAAGTCCAAGTAGGGGTCTGGCAGCGCAGGTTTTGTGTCTGAACATTTGTAGAATTCAGTGAGAAACTTGTAAATGTCCTCTTTGTCTTGAATAAAAGGGGAGAAATTCTTCATGTTCCTTATGTGCTAACTGTGCATTATGTTGCTGGATCTCAGAGTGCTTATGATCAAGACAGGAAATCCGGCATTTTGGATTTCATTTCCGGTTTACCATTTGCATATCCGCAGGGTTCCCGACCTGCCATACATAAGACGTACTACGCACGTCACACCACTAGTGAGTATTCAACGCAAACTTCAAATAGAAAGAAACAAAGAAATTTTGAACAAAAAGAAAAAAAATCGATCCTTCACCAAGCACATTAACCACTATTCTGTCAAAAATCATAACATGCCATACTCAAAAGCTGGAACTTTCTATAAGTACATGAATCCAGCATCACCCAAAGTGATTATCTTTTTTCATGGACTTGGATCGTCCCTTAATTACTACTACCCCATTGCATACATATTGAGCAAACAGTATGGGTGCTTGTTACTAGATAATCCTGGTGCAGGCAGATCCAAGTTGAAAGAGGAGTCTGTTTCTGTCAAGGAGATTGGAACCACCGGTTTGCTGGTGATTGAAGAGCTTGAAATCACTGATAAGGAGTTTGTGCTTGTGGGCCACTCCATGTCCGGAATGGTAATCAATTATCTTGCAGCAAACCATGCTGACGAATTGAACATTGCCGCATGTGTCTTGATTTCTCCGGTGCATCCACTTCCAAGCACAAAGCCTGCTTTCGAGAAACGTATCGAGTTAATCAAGTCTACGCATAGTATGGAGGAAGTTGCTGAAGCTGTGAGCGCAAATGCTCCAGGGTCAAAATGCTCGGCATTTAAGAGGGCTTTTATTCGGGAATTAGCCTCTGGCCTGACTCCTGCGGGTTACATAGCCAACTGCGGAGCAATCCTCAGTGCTTGCTCTCATGAGGAAGAATTCAAGAAGTTGTATAAAAAAATCAACGTGCCTGTGCTTTTTGTTTTGGGATCTGAGGACAAAACCACCCCTTTTAAAGGAAATGTGGAGTTCATTGCAGAGGAATTGAAGGATAAAAGAATAGTCACATTGGAGGGCATTGGTCACTGGGCTGCGTTAGAAGATGATGAGAAGGTGCTCAGTATTTTGAAGGACTTCTTCAATGAAATATGCTACTAATCCGGAAAAACCCTACATGCTCCCAAAATTTCAATTTACGTTTAATTGATAAGATTCTAACTTCGATCTCGTAGAAATTTTGTCCAAATGAGTTACACTGAGTGAATGAGAGCACGTCGTATTGGACTCTGACAAGTTTTAATATGGTAGAATTGGTTGCGCTAATTTGATAACAGCTTCTTAGTAGTTAAATCGCAAAATCATGATGAGATCAACTTTCTGTTTTCGAGAAAAGCAACTTTGCAGACTTCTGGATTCAATAATTCTAGTAACCTTACGTATCGCAATGTAAAGTTCTGCCAATTGAAATGTTTTTCGAAGTCGTCACAGAGGTAAGACATGTCACATTTTGTACGCTTACGATCTTAAGTAGCTACTAAATGATAAAGAGCACCAATAATTCTTACAAGACTTGATGAAAGTACAACTCATGGTATTGATAAATCACTCTTCTCATTATTGTTGTAAAACTTGAATGTCAACAAATTATCATTTGGCGAAAGGCCCCAGCATTCGTAAGCATATACCTCTCAACTTTTCAGAATTATCATTTCATCACTTAGCGTATACTCTTCAATTATTATGCACCTTTACTCAATAATTTAGCAAACCCTCTTTTTCCATAGTGTTATGGACAAAAATTTCATGGGCCTGTGAGATCCGATCTTATCATCTGCATATGTACCCCAAAATACGAGTGCCGCCTGGCAAATCATAAATTTACGAGACGCGCATAGAATCTGCCGTCGGGTATCTTGATAATTACACTAGGAAGTAATTTGAATTCAAAAATCCATATCATGTTATGCAAGGTTGCGTCTCTGGAAGAAACCCACATAATGATATTCTGCTCATGCAGAATATGCATATTTTTGGTTGTAAATTGCAATTTCCTTTATCCACAGGTATGTTGTGCTGTGAGCTAGGCTTTTCGCTTTTTTTCAGGAGCAGATTCTTTCCATGGCACAACGTACTAGCCGGGAACTTTTTTGCACGATCTTCCATGATATACATAATTGTAAATTTTCAGCCGCGCATCGGCTTTGCTGTGCTGAAAGATATGGAACCTTCAGAATTGCCGGTAAAAAGTGGTTACACAAAACATCCTTCTTGAGGAATATAAAAGAATCTGAAGCCTCAAGAAAATCTTCACTCACAATCCTCTTTATGCAATCTGACAGTCTTTTGATCGGTGCGTCGTCGTTTTTTGTTCTTCCGTCTTTTAAGCTTACAGAATGGCTTCACCTGATATGTTGTGACGTGGGCAAGAAATTTCATCGATTTTGTTGAACAACTCCAGCAAAAAACATCTGGAAAGGAAAATCGCAGCTCTTGAACAGAAGCCAATGCCTACTTTGAAGACTGAAGACTTCGAAGATGAGGATATCATCTGTGAGGAATACTTGAATTTAAAATTCAATGAGCCTAATCTGCCATTATGGTGAAAAAGGGGGAAGAATAGGATTTCAAATAGTTATTTGCCCAAATATACAAGCAAGAGTTCGCTTTCGTTTTTGACAAGAATATCATGGTGGATGTTATTGAAGTTGAAGGTGTTGGAAACCCTTATTCCAAGAATCAATCATACCGATGATCAAATTGTGCAATTCGAGAGTAAAATCTGACAAAAGACCGATTCAAATTCATGAAGGAGGTATTTTTCGAGAGTTGGCAAACTTGTTTGTCAATTTGCAGACTGAAAATCTTTAAGTCTTGTCACCAGAATGATAGGTCCAGCCATCATCGCAGATGAAACCCAAACTAATTTCATTCCACTTTCAGCATCTCTTTTTCTTCTCAAGAGCGCATTTAGTGATCAACAAGGAATACAATATAGACAGGTCCGGTGATGTTGAAGAATCAAACCTACCAGCTTTCACTTTATTAAAGGGCAATGCTAAAATTGACCAAACTCTAGTTGACCCAGACTTACTTTTTATATTCGGTCACAGAGTCATGCAGATTGTTGAGAAAATGGGTTGGGCGCTTCAAAATACACCAGTTTCTGTCATTGTCAAAGAGAGATTGGATTTCTCTTGTACGTCGCTCGATCCAAAAGACGATTTGGTGAATAAAGCTCCTCGCACTTCAGTTGATCATTGCTTAATGTCTAAATGTTTCACATTCGAAGCAAACCACTGAAATGGCAAATTGAATCCTGGAGACATTATCGACACTGAGCATCCGTCAGCAGGTGGAATTCATTTGCGAGACATTACTAACATTTCGCTAGCTTTTGAGGGTAAGAAATCATCTTTCATGTTGCATCCTGAACAGACAACTCTGACTTTAGAGGTCGTTTGCTAGGTTCACTGCGTCCCAGCTCTAAAATTTTAATTCAAGAGGAAGAATACATATATTCTGAATGTTCTGTTCTGAGTGGCGAGATTCAAGAAGAGAGAATAACCTAATTAATATTGGTTGAACAAGTAAAGTAGGAAGTATGTTCCGGTACCGGAATATTGAGTTGAAACGTCAACGACTTAAAGGCACAGGTTGCAGCTAACCAAAAGGTTACTTGTTGATAGCTCATTTATTTAAAGAGTTCACATTGCCTTCTTTCATCAATTACATGACTGCCATTCAAGAAAATGCAGCTACAGGTCGAAATATGTTGGATCATGTAATGGATAGATTTGGTGACAAATTGGAGTGTGTTGAATACATGGACGATGGTGCAAGATCGCGCTCAAGATCAACTCTGGAACTGAAAAGTGGTGTTTGAGTTAACGAAACATGCATGCAAGCTTACATCAATAGCAATGCTCCTATAGATATTACATACTCTACTATATCTATAGTTCGAGATGCTTGGTTAATGAAGACATTCCACTTAGCCAAGGATACTTAAGCACAATCGAAGTACTTAGTCTTCTTCTCTTAATCCAGACGAAAGATGTACTGTTGTTACAGGCAAAGTTTGCGTATCCCAACTTATACTGGCGTTCTTCTCAGTAATTTCCGTGTTTCTGCCGACTCGCAACCATGTTGTAACAAGATCACATTCGGAATTGGAGAAAACAATTCTGGCGGCAAAATATGTCCAAGGAGTTGGATAATACGAGCAAATTGCTATAGGACATGGTACTCGATCAAGTTGGGACAGTGTTATCGGAGTACATGAAAAATACTAGAATCACTGGTTCCGAATTTTTGAGAAACAATATCCAGTGATTCTAAGAGGATTTTCTGTCAGAGAAAACTATGGTTGAAATGGTGCTCCCAAAGAAGGAAACGGCATGGTAAGATGAATCGAGATCCGCATGCCAGTTACAGCCTCTATTTCATCCGAATGGAGAACGGCACCACCACATGGATAGGATGGCGGAGAAGATGATAAAAGAGGATCAATATACGGGGGAGTTTGTAGAAATGACAAATGTAAAATCATTGGCACTCGTAAGCTTAACGTTGGAGGAAAGGGAACATTTCCAGCCAAGGAGGGAGACAGATTTATTATCAACAGTCCTAGATGAGGGGATTGGGGCTCACCACAGACTCTTTTTTTTACTATCCGAGTGAATTTACATCATGACGAATTGTTTGCTGGATCAGCATCCATCAAAGAAAGATTGACAGCACATTTCATAAATTAGCATATTCCGGACTAAGAGATTAGCCAATACTTTCAATGTTATTCATAATATGCGTTAAGGCTACAATAATTTGTAGTGTAGCACCATGTTCATGGAAACTTATGTTTCCTAAGAGCTGAGCAATAGTATTTTGCACATCTCTATCTGTGGGCTCTCAATTCGCGCTTCGGACTCGTGTTTCTTTCTGAGAAGATTAGGAACACTCCTAATCCCAGGGCTTTTCATGTTTCCATATTTTGAGCACAGAAAATTATCGTATAATCAGACGGGGAATTGTCGGAGAAAAAATTTGCGGAGTGTGATCAACAAGACGAGGAGCGATTGGAATTAAAACTTCCTCTGAACGCCTTGCTCATGCTGTCGTAAGCACGTAGTATATTCGCAGCAATTGCATTTCTGTAGCTGCAACATTTGGAACACTTGACGGGAGTAGTGCATTAGTTCTTTGCGCAGTGGCCCAAAATTTTCTATTATCTATTGAATTTTCGTGATACTTTTGTAACTTTTGGAATTTCAAAGTAGCTCAGTGTAGTGCTTGGTGCCATCAACAACCTGGAGACGAGCAGCAGCCTGCTCACTAGTCAAGTCCCTTTGTGCTTCACCAAGCATCTCGAAGCCAACACAGTACTTCTTAACTGTTGCAGAACGCAAAAGAGGAGGATAGAAGTGGATATGGAACCATGAGTTGTCCGTCTCCTCCTGGGTGCCTTGAAGTGGAGCCTGGTGCATTCCCATTGAGTAAGGGAATGAGGTCTTAAAGAGATTATCGTACTTTGTAGTTATTATCTTAAGAATGGATGCCAAATCAACCTTGTGTTTCTCGCTAAAATCCTCAAGCGATCTCAAGTGCTCCTTGGCAACCAACAAAGTCTCAAATGGCCAAAGTGCCCAGAAAGGCACCACCACCACAAACGAGTCGTTCTCAACAACAATTCTGATCTTTTCGGCGAGCTCAAGCTTCAAGTAGTCTCCAAGTAAATCAGAGTTGTTGTGCAAGTGATACTCTTCCATGTTATGCAACTCTTTGCCAACTTCAGTGGGCACAACGTCCAAGCACCACGCCTGGCCATGAGGATGGGGATTCGAGCAGCCCATGGCCGAGCCCTTATTCTCAAAAATCTGAATGTACTTGTACGGAGCGACACCTTGATACAGTTCCATCTTCGTGTCCAAGTAGAGCTTCTGCCAAGTGTCCACCACCTCTTTGATTGCCGAGCGTTCCATCAACGGGAGTGTCAACGCATGATTAGGACTAAAACAGATCACAAATGCGTTACCCTTGACACCATTCACCTTGAACAATCTCAGCTTGAGAACGTCTAACTCTCCACTTCCACTGCTCTCCTCGTAGTCGGGCTGGTTGAGCTGGACTGCCGGGAAGTCGTTGGCAAACACGTATGTGGACGTATAGTTGGGATTGGCTCCATTAGTCGCACGACTGTTACCAGGACACAAGTAGCATTCTGGATCATACGTAGGGGAAGTATTCTTCTTCACCACTTCCTGGGCGCCTTGCCACGGTCTTTTCAGTCTGTGCGGAGAACATAAAACAAAGTCGCCGGTGAGAGGATTGAGCCTTCTGTGGGAGTGGTCAGAAAAGCTGAAGGCGGTCATTGTTCAAGAATAAACTTGTTTAGGTGATTGTAATTGTGAGTTTCATGCTGATTTTAATGAAACTGGCCCAAGCATGATTGACTTGAACTGCGCATAATTATGCGTCCGCAAATCCTGGCAGCGAAGGGTTCCAGCAAAATGTCGCGCACATGCAGAGTGGGGTGCGTAGGATAACGTCACACTGTGTACTCATGCTACATTGTTGCCACAGACACGCAGCGGGAGTGATGCTCCGTACCGGTGCGTGAAGAGTACTTTTTGTTTTAGTGTGACAGATGCACTAGGGAGTGTCAGATTTGTACAAAGGTCTAATTTCACTATAATGGCTCTAAATTATGTATTTCTCATGAGCATAAATGAAAGTAAACTGAAATACGTGGCATTCACTTCAGAAGTTAACAAGTGAAAACTGACCAATAACCGCCAGGTGGAAGTTGCAGTAGTCCAAACAGCACCTAAATCAACTGACTCTATAATTTATGGTTATATTTACTGCCTATACTCTTGTCCAGGCCTAGAATTGCCAATTTTAACGGGCTTGATGCCCACCCAGTTGAGAGTCACTGGAAAATAGTATGCATCCAGCATGTTTGTAGTCCAGCAATGTAAGTTAGGAATCGCTGAGTAATTCAAAATTATAGTAATTTGAAGGGATGAAACATTTAGAGTCCTCTAAAATTGGTAGTGGGCAGATTTTCTTGCACTGGAATAATTTGGGTTGTATGATTATGGAGCAGCATGCAAGAACGACATGCGAGTCAAGAATACTAATTATTAGTAAAACAGTTTACAAACTAATTTACTATTTGAAAACATTCGGCCGGCGAAAACTTGATCACATGTCGAAAATTCACGAGTTTGCTTCATTAGCCGAATCTGCCAATGTGAGTGACTCTGACCTATTTCGCCAACGAAGTTGAAACTCAAATTGACAAAGTGATGTATTATCCCACAATTTATTACACGAAGTAATTTGTATACATATACACCGGCGATACTCGAGAATCTGTTACCAACCCTCAAGTAGCACACCAGTATGGAGATGAATGATATCTCCGCAAGTTTGCACCAACGAATCACCAGGACTGTGTGCACACTGGCTGGCCGTCCCGATGGCCTTATGCTGTGTTGAGCTGCATATGAAACATTCGAATTGGTGGGGGAGCTCTGGTGGCATGCATTGTCTCCCCACAGGAACGCATACAGGAACCCGGTTGCATCAAGTATTTGTTCCGTTTCTTTGACTATCTGTCATTCCCACACTATCAATGGCTTTCAAGGAAAAAATTTTGGTGACTGGTGGTGCTGGATTTATGGGCTCCCACATGATAGACTACCTACTATGTCACTACCCAGAGTGCACTGTCGTGTGCATAGACAAACTCACTTATGCTTGTCACTACCTGATGGGGAACTTGAGCCGAGCAAAAAACCATCCCAACTTTGAGTTTGTGCATCTTGATTTGGCAGCGGACTATAAGGAGCTAGAGGAATTGATAGTGTTTAGCTCGAGAAACGGACCGATCACGACTGTCCTAAACTTTGCTGCAGAAACCTCCGTCGATCAGTCTTTTGAAGATCCGCGGTACTTCACTAGGAATAATATTATGGCGACCCAGAATCTTCTTGAGTGCTGCCGATTATTGCTACGGAGAAACCCTCTGCTCAGACCCAAGTTCAATTTCGTCCACATCTCAACCGATGAAGTGTATGGCGAGCAGCAAGCAACACAGTCTGTAGACGAAGATGCGAAACTACTACCATCCAATCCATACTCTGCGACCAAAGCAGCATGTGACCTTATTATCCGCTCTTACGTGCAATCATTTAAGTTGCCAGTCACAACCATAAGACCAAATAATGTATATGGGCCCCGACAGTATCCAGAGAAGATTGTGGCAGTCACCTTAGCAGCTCTAAAGCATGCTAAGCCTAACGAAGAACTAAGCGAAGAGTATAAAATTCCAATGCACGGAGCTGGTCAAAACACCCGACGATATTTGCATGTGACGGACTTTGTTAAGGCTGTGGACATTGTATGGAAGAGAGCTAGAAAAAAGAGAATGCTGAACCCACAATCTATCGCTGGCGAGGTGTTCAATGTGGGGACAGAGGATGAGATCACGAACTTGGACTTTGTCAAGATGATTTGCGATATCTACATGGACGAGAAATTTGGTGTGTCAGCTGAGCTTCTGCACTTGATCCGTTTTACGAAGGACAGAGACTTTAATGATGCTCGGTATGCTACAGACTTGACTAAGATTACTGGGATTGGGTGGAAGCAGCAAGTACTCTTGGAGGAGGGAATCCGCGAATTGGTAAAAAATAGCGATAAATAACCTGAAGAAAAATTAATACTTAATCAGTTACGAACTAGTGGATGCGAATACTTTGACATTTGTAGTTTTTATATATTGGTATTGGCACATTCTGTAACCCTTTTCCTATAAGAAAGAGTATTTGATCCGGGAGCCGTAAGTCTCGCCTTTATGCAAAATCACTTGAGAGCTCCATTTTTCGTGATTGATAGCATCGGTGTATCTACCTGGCTCAATGCAGAAACCACATCTTGGCTCGAAGCCAGGTGCTTGGACTCCGTCTCCAGTGTAGAATTGAAAAGATGGCTCGGTAGTGTAGAACTTAATGCCCACAGAAGTTTCTGGGTTCGTGGCTTCAAAAACCAATTTCGGCTCCTGGCCTCTAGTATCCAATTGCCAATTACCCTTGTCCACAATCACACAATTGTCATAGGAGTCTTTGGAAGTGAGCTTCAAACCAGAAAGTAACGAGTCAGAAAATTTGCCCACATCACCAGTTGGCAACAACAACTTGTCAACCTTCAAGTACTCGTTGGAGATGGACTTGACAATGATACCGTCAATTGTTGGAGCATTTGAAACAGAGAAGTAAGAGTGATTGGTGAGGTTCACAGGAGTGACCCCGACTGAGGACGATTCTGGGATCGACGACGTGTACTCAATGCTGATTGAAGATTTATCAATCTTATAATTCACATAAGTGACCAAGTCCCCAGGAAATCCGTCATTGCCGTCTTTTTCGACGTAGACAAAGCCTAAAGTGACTTCTTTGTCATCTTTCAGCTTGACCACAGGACCCAAGAAGTAATTCTTATCAAAACCATTTAATCCGCCATGCAAACTCGTGGAACCGTTTTCATTTTGACTGACACTGTATGAATTGCCTCCCACAGAAAACTTTCCGTTGGCAATTCTATTAGCCACTCTGCCAATAGTAGCACCGAAGTATGGATTAGAAGCCTGCTTGTAGCCTGCCAAGGTTTCGAATCCCAGAACCAACTTTTGATTCTTCCATTGGATGCTCTGGATGGTAGCACCGTAATTGAGAAGCGAAATATCAAGCCTAGAATCTGGGAACGAAACAGTATGCTTTCTGCTTTGGTACTTGTGCTCTTCACCTGCACCAAACAAAGTCCATTTGTAATTCTTGATGGAGTATCCAAATGGGTTTTCTGTATTCCACTTCCACAAATCTCTGCAAGCATCTTCAATGGAGAATTTTGCCAGCCACTTAAGCTCGGTGTTGGCTCTCGTAGGATTGGCAGTCAAATTCACAACGTCTCCAGCACGTCTTCCTACAATTTCAAAAGGTAAGTCACGTCCCACGGCTTTGCAGAAGGCATTGTAGACGTCGAAAACAGTTGAGCCTTTACCAGTTCCTAAGTTCCATTCTCTGTAGAGGCCCTTGTCTATTTCGACATTGTGCAAGTAGTTCAACGCAGCAATGTGGCCCCTTGCCAAGTCCACAACGTGAATGTAATCTCTGATCGGCGTTCCATCGTGACTCTCATAATCATTGCCAAAAACAGAAAGCTTCTCTCTTCTACCAATGGCAACTTGCGCCAAGTATGGAAGCAAATTGTTTGGAATTCCCAAGGGGTCTTCGCCAATAAGACCTGATGGATGGGCACCAATGGGGTTGAAGTAACGTAAGATAGCTGTTCTCCATGTATTGTCCGAGTCATATAGATCGTGCATGATGTTCTCGATCACGTACTTGGTCTTTCCGTATGGGTTCGTTGGATCGTTTGGACAGTGCTCTGGAATTGGGATCATGTTCTCGAATCGAGTAGCATCACCGTACACGGTGGCAGACGAGCTGAATACGATTGTCTTGAGTCCCACTTTCTTCATCACTTCAAGCAAACTGATTGTTCCACCCACGTTGTTCTTGTAGTATTCCAATGGAATTTGTGTGGACTCCCCCACCGCTTTCAAAGCAGCACAATGGATCACTCCCGAGATTGGGTAGGCCTGGAACACCTTCAAAAGCGCATCGTAATCGCAAATGTCCAAGTTGAAGAAAGCAACTGGCTGCTTAACGATGTATTCGATTCGAGCCACTGCATCGTAGCTGGAGTTGATCAAGTTGTCGACTATTACCACTTTGTAGCCGTGCTCAATCAACTCCACCACAGTATGCGAGCCAATGTAGCCTGCACCTCCAGTGACTAGAATGTATTCAGGCATTTGCTAGTAATTTGAGAAAGTTTGAATGGGGGTACGGATAAACTGGTCATGATGCTGTATAAGAAGTCCGGATGAATCCATCCATATGGAGAAAGCCTACGCCTGGGACCACTGTTTCATGCATAGCAACATTACACCGTGCTCGCAGCCACGGACTCTGATCCCCGTGTATAGGTGCCGGACTTCTTCTGCGGCCACGGCTTAGATGTGTAGTACTCCGGACTGCCATCATACCATTTTTTCGCGCTTCTGCGGCTTCTTGTCGGCCTCATGACCCCCCTTGATCGAGGATCATGGTCCTTACAGCCGAAAAACTTGCAACTTCAAGAATGTCTCTGTTTCTTCACAGGAATCTCGGTACTTCTACTGTCCTGAGCAAGATGCTGATCCCTACCATTTTGGGAGTATGCGCACGCGCGGACAATGTCGGTGTCGTTTGATGTGCTGCATGCGGAAAGCACCCCACTGTTCCTCAAGCACTTCACATAGGCGGGTGCATGGCGGACAACCAATGAAAAAAAAAATCATAAAGCAGTTCAATCCAGCAAGACAATGCTGTGTGTGATATTTGTGGATAACCATGGCTTTCGTTCCAACAGTGAAGGATTTGTCCATGTACTCTAACCCGAGTCAGCAGAAAACAAGATACAACAGTGTTACAGCTAAATTCGTTGCTCAATATAATGAAGAACCCCAGTTTTTTGCCAGAGCTCCAGGAAGGGTCAACTTGATCGGTGAACATATCGATTATTGCAATTTTTCCGTGTTGCCTATGGCCATTGAGGCGGATGTGATTGCAGCCGTTCATGGATCCGTGGATAACACTGTGACTATCAGCAACACCGACGCCAAATTCTCGCCAGAGACGTTTCATTTCCCTCAAGATGGATCTTTGATCTCTATTGACTTGCTGAAGCAGACGTGGGGAAACTACTTTAAGTGTGCAGCCATTGTGGCGCACAAGTTCATTCTTGAAAAGTACCCAGAGACCTTGGACAACGGCAAGAAGCCATTGAAAGGTTTAAATGCTTTGTTCGACGGAAATGTTCCGACCGGAGGTGGATTGTCTTCCTCTGCTGCGTTCTGTATTGCAGCCACTTTGGCAATTTTGAGAGTGAACGATTTGAAAAAGATCACTAAGGCTGATCTTACGAGAATCACAGTCGTTTCCGAACATTATGTGGGACTCAACAACGGAGGAATGGACCAGTGTGCTTCTGTAAATGGTGAGCCTTCAAAGGTGCTTTTGATCCAGTTCAAACCAACTTTAAAGGCTACACCCTTTGAGTTACCCAAGACTGAGCCAGAGACCGTTTTCCTCATCACAAACTCCCTCATCACAGCAAACAAAACAGAGACTGCACCAACGAATTACAACTTGAGAGTGGTGGAAGTGGCAGTAGCAGCCGAGTTGATCGCACACAAATTTGACTTTCAAGTTGCACGCGACTCCAATTTGAATACGGCCACTTTGAGAGGATCGCTCGACGCCTATTTCTCTCAAAAGTTAGGAGAGCCTCAATGGGACGGGCAAGATATCGACGTTGGAATCGGCATGCTTACAAGAATGCTTGAAATTGTGGAGGAAATCTACAGCGAAGAAGAGAAATTAGGCTTCTCCACCGAGCAGGCAGCTGCAGCCATTGGTAAATCCCCGGAGGAATTTGCCAACATTTACTTGAGCAAATTCCCTGTACGTTACGAGAAGCTCAATCTCTACAAACGCACTAAACATGTGTTTTCCGACGCATTGCGCGTGCTTCAAGTTATTCAGATGGCACGGAGTTTTGACGGCAACTCGGAGAAATATCTCCAGACTTTAGGTCGTCTCATGGACGAATCGCAGGTTTCCACTCGGGAGCTTAATAATGCATCTGCACCAGGCTGTGACGAGATATGTCGGATCGGACGTAAGTACGGATCGCGCGGATCCAGAGTGACTGGAGCAGGTTTTGGAGGGTCGATTGTTCACCTTACTACCGTCGATCGGTTGCCTGAACTTGTAGGAGCCCTTCGTAAGTATTACTACGAGGCTACATTCCCCGGAATTACTCCCACCGCGATCGATACGGCGATAGTCGTTTCGAAACCTGCGCAAGGTGCTTGTATAGTTGAATGTCACTAATAATGTAAGACGTTGGCTATGATAATATATGTTCGAATTTTCCGGGATCCGTAGAGACCATTGTTAACGGCAGAAGTGTGCATCGGGTACGGAATAACACTTTGGTTTGCAAAGTGGAGACTTCAATCTACTGCAACAACGACTACAAAAAGCCATTCCATCCCCACGGAGAACGTAGGTGGGGTTGTGGGGAACCGTTTAAAACCTCCAATCAAGTGGAACCATGTGTGTTCGGCGCAAACGTGCATAATATCCGAATCGTCTCAGTACAGACCGAGTCGGTCATGGTCGAGATTGTCCGCAAAGTCATGCGATACCTCCTGTGTTGCATTGTGTTAAGGAACAATTGTCCCGATTAGTTTAATGTAACATGGCAAATCTGTAAGTCTACATATTTCTCCGGCTCTATGCGCGTTGCCCTGTCATACCCGGCCATCATGCAGGTAAAAAAGGATAAGAGCCACTGGTCTCATTTTGTCACCGCATCCAGCCCGTCATGAAAATAGCGCAGTATCAATCGAGATTCAAACATGAAAACCACCACAAGCTTCATATTTACCAAAAAGTTGAATTTGTTGTTTCTTGTCGGTTTTTCTTACAAAAGAAAGCACTTGATTTAATTTACGTGCTTATCTGCCGCATGCAGCCGCTTCAGCAAAAAGCACACACACACACACACACACACACAAAAGCAAGAATCATGTAGAAGGTCATTATTAATGTAGCGATAATATCGGAAGGTTTTGAGTCGATCACACTTGCTTGCCATTGCGGTGTGTCAAAGCGAAAGCAACTCTATCCGGAGAAAGTGAGCATACATAACACCTCTAATGCAGGATATCACAGCAGGCAACAGGCAAGTGATGCACCCCAGATATGCATGTCGCAGAAGACACGTTATTACCAGAACTTTTACTAACTGGCTAGAAGCAAAAAGACGAATATCTGCGCAACCCCCGTTCCCTTTTGGTGAATTGAGACAGTATATAGAGCCAGCAAAATCTCCCCCTTCCTCAACCCATTCTACAGATATTTCTAGCTTATTAATTATTTTGCAATCATGGCTTTCGAAGACAAGTTTGTTATTCCGGCACTAAAGTTGAGGAACTTCCTTGACCGGACCCCAAACACTTACAATGTTTATTTCATTGCTGCTATTTCCTGTATATCTGGTATGATGTTTGGTTTTGATATCTCATCGATGTCGGTGTTCATTGGCGAGAATCCTTATTTAGAATACTTCAGCTATCCAAGTTCAACCATGCAGGGTTTCATCACTGCTTCCATGAGTTTGGGTTCATTCTTTGGTTCTCTCTGCTCTTCTTTCATTTCCGAACCTTTTGGCAGACGTGCATCGTTGCTTATCTGTGGTTTCCTTTGGTGTGTTGGTGCTGCAATTCAGTGCTCTGCTCAAAATAGAGCTCAATTGATCATTGGCCGTATTATTTCTGGTTGGGGTATTGGTTTTGGTTCTTCGGTCAGTCCCGTCTACGGCTCAGAGTTGGCTCCAAGGAAGATCAGAGGTTTCATCGGCGGCATGTTTCAGTTCTCTGTTACCTTCGGTATCCTCATCATGTTCCTTATTGGTTACGGTATGTCTCACGTAAACGGCAAGGCCTCTTTCAGAGTTTCCTGGGGTATCCAAATTATTCCTGGTCTTGTTTTGCTTATTGGTCTTTTCTTTATTCCAGAGTCTCCAAGATGGTTAGCTAAACAAGGCTACTGGGAAGATGCTGAGTTTATTGTTGCTAAGATCCAGGCAAAGGGTAACAGAGAAGACCCAGATGTGCAGATTGAAATGTCCGAGATCAAGGAACAATTGCTTATCGACGAGAGTGCTAAGAATTTCACTTACGGCGATCTTTTTTCTAAGAAGTACAGACAAAGAACCATTACCGCCGTTTCCGCTCAAATTTGGCAACAGTTGACGGGTATGAACGTTATGATGTACTACATCGTGTACATTTTCCAGATGGCCGGTTACGAAGGTAACACCAACTTGATTCCATCTCTTATTCAGTACATTATCAACTGTGTCGTGACAGCTCCATCCTTGTGGTTGTTGGATAAGGTCGGTAGAAGAAAGATGTTGTTGTTCGGTGCTATCGCCATGATGACTTGGCAGTTTGCTGTCGCCGGTCTCTTGGGGTCATACTCCGAGCCACACGTTTTTGAGGGTAATGACACAGTGCGTATTACCATTCCAGACAATCACAAGCCTGCTGCCAAAGCTGTAATTGCTTGCTGTTATCTATTCGTCGCATCTTTCGCCTCCTCCTGGGGTGTTGGTATTTGGGTCTACTGTTCTGAAGTGTGGGGTGACTCTCAGTCCAGACAGAGAGGTGCCTGTATCTCTACTGCAGCCAACTGGATCTTCAATTTTGCCATCGCCATGTTCACACCTTCATCTTTCAAGAATATCACCTGGAAGACCTACTGTATCTATGCCACTTTCTGTGCTTGCATGTTTTTCCACGTCTTCTTCTTCTTCCCAGAGACTAAAGGAAAGCGTTTGGAAGAAATTGCTCAGATATGGGAGGAGGGTGTTCCGGCTTGGAAGACATCCAAGTGGCAACCACATGTGCCATTGTTGTCCGATGTACAATTGGAAGAGAAGCTTGCCTCCCAGCACGTCGAAAACGACGATAAGCTCATGTCCCATACCCCATCTACAGATGACGGTAAACCCTCCAGCGCTCAGTCAAACGTTTAATTCTTGTGTTCCATTAATAAAAAGGCTGCAATGCTTTCAATAGTGTTTACTTCTGTTTGAGAATACACAATATGACTTCAGTAACCTCTATAGTTGGGTAATTTTGGAAATGCATGCACTGATTTTCTGACACGGAGACTTGCGCGAAAAGCAACGTGATGCGTCCTCTTCGAATAAGCGGTGGGGAATATGGTTTCTGAGTATACAAAATTTCTAGGCATCTGCCCTCTCATCTTAGATGCCCGTTGCCAAGCTTTTCAAGGCTGCATATATTTTTTTGTTTAAAATATAAAATTTCCACTGTCAATTTGAACGTGTAACACTCTTGCACTGTCTAAAAAAGTAATCGTATCACTTGATTGGCATTTGAATATCAGGCATATTTATAAACTTACACATTCCACTTATTTGGTTCGTGACTACTTTAACACTCCTTGAATCAAACAATACATAACTTTCCTACATTAAATAGACTAATGTAGAGCCATTTGAAGTTAAATTGAAATATCAATGGCGTCCCACAAGCCACAAAAGAAAGAGAGATCGACCTTTAATCGCCAAAGAATATTTTGTGACTTCACTGAGAAATCTTGGCTTGGATTCGGGTAGTAAAGACAAATTACCATAGAGGAATCTCTCATAATCCTCGATCACAGCAAGTCTGGAGCAAACGCCAGCCTCCCTTGGGTAAACCATCATTTACGCTTAAGAAGTTACCAGACAATCAAATCGCGAATTCAAGGAAGATTATGAGGTTATTAGAGAATAGTATCTAATAACCAGATTCCCTTCAGAAGACAGTACCCTTAAATCCAAATAAAGCAGAATACTGTAGCTTTAGGATAATTGACATGTAATTTTGGAGCCAAGCTTTTGTAGACAAAAGTGTCTCTATCGATACTTTGAGCAAAACTTGCTCTACAAACGAAAATCTAGGTGATGTTTAAAAGGAGAAAGTGAATTAATTGTGAGGCAGAGCCAAAAAGACAATCCAGTCAAATACTGTCGAAACTTCTCACCTAATTGGAAAAATGCCAACAGAGCCCAAATATTCGACATCAACACCACACAGATATGAACTCCACCCTTGTAACAATTACTCAAGATTCTAGACCTTTCTGAGACATGGCAAGACCATGCTTGGTTCTTGAAGAGCAATAAGTGTGTGAATAACCGGTCGAGAAAGAGGTTGTAACAAAACATCAATTATGTGGGAAAGCACTAAGAATCTTAAGATTATGCATTACAATGAGGTAAGGTGACGAATTAATACCAGGCTTTCCGTCATTAAGTGCCTACAAGAGAAGACGAAATCTTGAGAAACCACGATACCAACACAAAGCGCACCACCCGTAAAGAACGAGGTCGTATTAATAGCAACTTGCTTGTAAGCTCTAAGTAAGGTCTTAAAAGGATTGAGAGTCTCGCTGGCCACCATCGAAGCATACTCTGGACTGTAACCAAAGAGTTAGCCGAAACAAAACAGCCGACAAAGTCCTGGAATATACCAAGGTTACCGGTGCCAAAAAACTTGTTCACAGGTTCTGGATTTTCCCAATTAAGATCTCCATAAATATCACGTAATAGGTTGGCACCTAAGTTGGTGAAGAACGTGAATAGCATAAGACCGAGTGCCAAATTGAACTCAACAATTGTGAGCCAATAATCAGTTTCACCGTTTCACTTAACAGCGAAATTTTTGATGAGATAGTATGTGATGACCCGAGTAGCCAACGGTATTGCAGTCGATAAATCGTCGGCCCTAAAGTGAAGTAAGTGGTTGAACAAAATCCAAAGAGAGTCGACTGAAAGATAATCAGCGCAGATAAACACCCAGAAGTTCCGTATGGCCATCCTTTCAAAAGCTTCATTCGCACATCTGTCTGTCATAGCAATAAACGGAGAAACAATAAGATGATGACAAACCACCTCTGCTGTGGTAACAGTGACAGTCAAAACCAGAATACTCATTAAATTCACACTCAAATGCAAACTGCAAGGTCCACTCCTTTCGAACCCAAATCAGTCGACACAAAAAGTTGAACTGATAGCAAGAAAACTGCAGTTCATCCTAATAGCCTGACACACAACTGTAAGATTCACCCCTCAAAACATGTCTTTGAGTTAAATGACTACAACGACAAACGCAAAAATATTGTTACCTTTAAATGAACACTCACTCTCGTAGAAAAGACAGCGAAATCGTATGGCAAGGCTTTACATTAAGTGGAGTTTACGGGATGCTGCTTTGGTCAGTCAGACGAACAGGCTTTCATTGACATACTCTTTTGCTTTGCATTCTCTAAACTAGGTTGTCTGTCAAAGACATATGGCTCGTATTAGCTACTCTAAATTTTTTCGTGAATCACTTGATTGCTGTTTTGTGGTGGGATGAACCCCATGGGCCACATTTGCCAGGAGATTGTACTGTAGAAAAAGCACAGTTTCCGGATTTTTATAGCATTTTTGATGCAGGTTCGTTTTTCGATTTATCAAACAACTTTTCTTCCACAAATACAGGTACATGAATTTTAGCTGTTTTTCATGATGACATTTATTGATACGAGTTCAGGTTTCACCTTGCCTCTTGATAAGATACACGCAGGATAAAAGTTGCGAAAGTGCGAACCAATTCCATGTAAAGAATGCGAAGTGGAAACCCAATAAATCACCTATAATTCGAATAGTTTCTCGTCAAAATCTCACAATATATAAACTGAATACCAAAAAAGTGGTTATCATCAGATTCGAATTACCAGATATCCTTTCACAAGTAACACTTTCCCCAAACAGATAATCACATAACTAACTCTTGTGCCAACTGTTGCGAATATCTCGTGATTGATCTGCCAGGAATTCTTATCGCTTACACGCATACAGGGTCACCAGCTGCGCCCTAAACAATTTCAAGGACTTTCACTATGTCGGATTTGGATGCCAAATATAAAACCGACGTAGAGCCACAGTTCTATGTCACCACCTGCGGAGTTTGATTGCCTTTTTTGGTATTGTAATATGCAGGTAAGACTCGGAATTTTTAAAAGTCCTGTGAAAACTTAGCCATCCAATCAAAAATTATGAAATTTATTGGTCTTGTGGTTAATCAGTATGTGTAATACCCCAATTGGTTTTTCCGAAACCTCGAATACCGTTTTTTGTGCAATTTAAAGTACACATTTCGATTGTTGGGAATTCCGCCATCCAATCTCAATTCAGGAATCCACCCCGTCTCGAAAATCGCGCCAGTACACAGTCGAGAATATGGCTAGATTCAGAAAAGTATATAAAAGTGATTAGACGGCACATCCCAGCTAGACTTTTCAGATCACTTAGGCCCATATACATATGAAAGTTGTCATTGTTGGTGGGGGTCCAGCTGGATTAGCTGCAGCAAAAGCACTTGGTAGAGAACCAGGAAAGTTCGAGATCGATTTATTTGAGTATCAGCTGAGTGTTGGAGGACTATGGAACTACGTTCCAGAAAACAAAAACGGCGAGAGCACTCCAGCAAACAACGGATACGTCACTGCAATCTACAGAGAAATGGAAACAAATATCACGAAGGATATCATGCAATACAACGGGCTCCCGTTCTCAGAAGAAAACGAGGAATTCCCAACAAGAGGAGAGGTGCAACAATACTTGCATGATTTCTCAAGGACCATCGAGAATGTCAACATCCATCTCAACAGCGAAGTCACATTGGCAAAGAAGGGGGGCGACAAATGGTACGTGGAAGTGCACAACCACAGTAACAACCAGGACTTCAGTTTCAACTACGACGCTCTCATAGTTGCCAATGGCCACTTCCGTACCCCATACTATCCTAAAGTCAAAGGCTTAGATGAGTGGAAGAGGAATAGACCACACAGCGTCACACATGCCAAATTCTATGACTATGCCGAGCCATACAGAAACAAACGTGTGCTTGTGGTTGGAAATTCTGCTTCTGGTATCGACATTTCGACACAATTATCCACAGTTGCATCAGAGGTTTATCTTTCGTCTCGGCAGTTGGATGACTTGGCAAACTTAGACAATCCCTTTGTGAAGGATATCGGAGTTGTGAGTTCGTACAACCCAGACAATTCCATCACTTTAGTGGATGGTAAGACCATCAAGGACATCGACTCTGTGGTATTTTGTACTGGATATATCTACGATGTCCCATTCTTGGCTGATTATCAAGATCAGATTAGTCTTAAAAGTGGAAGCGGCTTCAAGAACATCTATCGTGGAATATTTTACATTTACGATCCATCTTTGATCTTTATTGCCCTTCAAAAGCAAGTATCGCCTTTTCCTTTGGCAGAAGCTCAAAGTGTTTACGTATCGAGAGTGCTCAATAACAGATTGAAACTCCCTTCAACAAAAGAAATGGCACAATATGAGAAGGAGAAAACTCTGAAGTATGAATCAGAGTCTCAGTATCATTATCTCGGATATCCAAACGATGTGGATTACATAAGTGAGTTGATCAAGGACGTTTTGGAAATCAACGACGGTCTCGGTGGACATGAGGCTGAATTCTGGGATGATGCTCGCAGAACTTCTAGAAGCTTGTCTGGACAGGTCAAGAAGGATAGATTGGAAGTTGTGTTACTGTATTCGCTTGCGTTGAGGGAAAAAGGCGAGGAATTTGTCATTCTTAGAGGTAAATCTTGATATCGGCAAAAATTATTAATAAACCACTTTGCATAGTGCTTATCGGAACGACCATGTGGCATTTCCATCATTATGCCTCTATCCATTCATGATCGAGAGTTTAATGCTCTTATAACTTAACGAAATAATTTAATCAATCTTTGTCTTAGGAATGCTTGCTCACTTGCATAATTACAACTTTAAAATTATATGCCTGTATCTCAAAAACAGTCGGCCCATCTTCTTTCAGCGAGTAAAGCTAAATTAAGAACATATAGACAATAATATTGATGGCCGGCAGTGTAAATTTTGCCATCACGAGCTTTGTTCTATTACTGACTCATAAAAATTGATTGAACTTCGTTTCTCAGGCTCCGTGATGTTTAAAGAAATTAAAGATAATCGACATTCTCCCTATCTTTTGCCTGTAGATTCAAAATTGATTTCCATAATTCAAAATTGAAACTGTTTGGTCTGAGAATTCTACGTTTAAAGAGTAGAACTCACTACTATCAAATCGGCCGAGAGTAGAGCAATTCACGACAGATAAAATCGAAATCTGCTAACGCCTGTTGACATTCTCTCAATTTACTCAAAATTCTCTTGGCTCTTTTGTGTGTATATAGAATTTTCCATCGACCACATAATTCAAGTTCATGGAGTAGCTGCTAATATTGATATTTGATCAATCGTTCATACTGCAGGTATATACTTAAGACTATCGGCTTATCCGTTTGATAACACATAGTTATCTTTCTCTTACTCTCTATCCCTTTTAAATACTGGACAGACTGATGTCTTTAAATAGTTCTCACTAAGTGAGATCATCAATGGACCGGGTCCTACGCACCTATTGGGAATTGACATCGCAAGGGCTTGTCACCCCTGATTCGTCAATGATAAAAGATTTCTGCAGAGCCGTTTGATCTACTTCACTGGGAGTAGATCATAATGGCGCCCAAAATACCCTAATACTCCCAATGACCCTATTACTCCTATTACTCCTATTACTCCTATTACTCCTATTACTCCTATTACTCCTATTACTCCTATTACTCCTATTACTCCCATTACTACCAATGCAGGTAATATTGGCATCGCTTCATCTGGTTGTCAATAGGTCTGTAAATACCTGCACTGATGTGTCCATATACATCAGTACCTCTTAGACTCTCACAACAATAATATGCGAGTCTTCTACTTTGGCAGAGCTTTGAAGAACTTTCCCTGTTGCCCAAATACGATTAAGTATATTCCAAGCACAAACCATGTCGAATTGTCAAGAGAGATTAAGCAAAAATTTTCTCTTAAGCACTATATCAAAAGCGATAACATACGCGAAACAATTGGAGAGTTTCGTCGGAATTACACACCTTGTGTGCCAAAAATCAAAGGGGAGTTCTGTTTTTACATCTAGTGAAGAGATATCAACTTGAACCTTCGCCCAATTGTTAATTAAGATGGTCTTCTTTGAATTCTGCAATTTCCTTGGAATTGAATCCAATTTGGAATCTTGCCGTTGTTTTAAATAGTCTTGATTTGCTCGAGTATGGTGAAAATTCAGATAATGTTGCAAGCAATATGAAATGATGCTGAAAAATCATGAGAGGTACCACGGCATTTGGGCTGACTGGTGTTACGATCACAAATATCATTAAGTTGCGACAGCCATGGAGGTGACAGAACCACCAAGGTGCACAAAAGATCAAGTCTTCGAGAGAGCCTTTCCGTTAATGCATCTCGCTAATAGAAACTTCAAGTCGTAGGTTAACCTACGACTTTTAAAATGAGAGAGAACAAGAAAAACAGACTGGAAGCTGAAAGTTTCAAAAATATACCTTCAGGATAAACGATCTATTAGAATATGAATGGAATTAACAGTTACTGCATGAACTTTAATCACGTGGTGATCTTTAAAATTGATCGACCCCGCTAAACCTAACATATTCATTCTGAGGAGAATGAGAGGTATGGATGTACTTCTTCGGGTAATGTTCTCGGAATTAATAGCCAGAAATATCATAGGAGTATGAAATGCAGAACGGAAAAGATGTTGGGAAACGTTAGATTGATTATCCGACTGATAAAACCCACAAGTAATCCACGATACAACTATAATTGTTCAAGATGGTTTACGGAAACTGTATTCTGGCTTTTTCCATAAATAAGTTCCGGATATCTCAGGATGAGCATCGATGAATCTCAGTAAGTGAAAACTAAATAGAGACGTAGGTCTGCCCATATTTTGGTAATTTGTCAGAGATAAAGATAACGGAAGAGAATTACATACGTATAATATACAGATTCGAATATGACCCTACCAGATAAACGATCTAAGGGACATGAGTGGAATTAACAGTTACTGCATGAACTTAAATCATGGTGCGGTTCAAAATTCATCATGACGAACTAATCGCAAATTCCACGCGATAATTTCTCAAAGCAACCTCTATGGCAGCCTCAATATCCACCCACTTTACAAACCTCACATCCTTTTTAATTCTCGTTGGTCTGTGATGCTCAAACATAAAGAACTTCAGAACCATAGCTCGTTCCTGAAAATTGGAATTGAAAGAATCATTGCTATGGGAATTGAGTCGTCGAAAAAATTGTCGTACATTTGATCTGAGTCTTCCCTGCTCCTTCCTCACATCTTTCCATTTATAGGACTCAGTTATCTGTTGAACAATTCCTATAAATTCAACTGACGTGATATAGAACTCAGTCTTCGTGAATCCTTGTTCCTCCTCTTTAAACTTGATACATGAAAATTCAAAAACACTGTGTTCCATTTCGGAGAAGGGGAGATCATCAGTTTTCAAGTTGTCTGAGTAAATTTGTAGATTGAGAGTCACATTCGCACCTTGTCGATAGCTTGTCATTCTAAGAATACGTCTCATCTCACATTCTTCATCGAAAGACCATTGCGAAACTGCACTCTCAAGCGGCATGCCTGTCCATATAACCTTTAAAGGCAGGTTCTTGAATATAGGCCTCAGAATTGGATAATATCCTTTATTTCTCACAATTCTGGAGGTTAAAGAATCCTCTGGCGTCCAGGTTTCATTGGATATTGCTGCTTTTTCCGATGTTATTAATTGAGAAGAGTCTGATTCCTCAAAAATTTGTAAAAGCTCATCGATATTTTTGTTTTCGAGTGCTGTTGTCACAGGATAAGTTTGATCATTATATAAATTATGATCCAACATCAAGGGCTGACTGGCACAAGTGCTTGCACCGAAATAGATGGCGTCTAAACCACCATCAGTTGATGTTTTGGAAAAACTCTCGCTCATGATTGCGACTTCGTTTGAATTGACACAATTCGATTTTACAGAAAAATCAACCTTGCTCGGCACTTTGCTACCGTTTAGAAGAAGACAATCATCATTCTGCATGTGGAATACCTCATTACATTCGCCTATTGTGAATAGCATTTCTTTGGACATTGGCGTGGATTTCGGATGAGAGGAATCGAAATTGAAATGATTCATGTTGAGAATTTATGTTTCTTCTAAGACAAAATGGTTCGTATTTATTTAAGGCAGTAATATGATTTGATTGCTCAATTGCACACCGGTGCGGCTAAGGGATTGGCCTGCGCGAGCACAATTCTGCTATCTTCCTTTGTTCAGCAACGTTCGGCCAAGACAATAAACAATTCTGTTTTAGGAGTAACTTACAAGGCATATACTTCCATCTTCAGTTTTCAGTCTTCTCCTACATTCATTTACAAGTTATTAACACTAAAGTTTATTTTATTGTCAAATTCTTTACAGCGCTCCTTCAGCAGGCTCGTTTTGTCCTAACCAGCAATGCTAATTGAATCATATGTAATGCAGTAATTAAAACTCCCCTTTACGAAGTTTACCATGACTAGCACTGGAATCGTACGATATGTAGTCGACAGATTTACCAGATCTGTCATTGTTAAAGTGTGAATTTCGCACTCTGTAAATTTAGGCTTTAACTCTAATACACATCTGATAGATTCAATTTACGAATCATATTTAATCTTTACAGGTAGTTGGCCTGGCATGAATGAAGTCATAAATTTTGCGGCCAATGTCAAGATTTGGGGTTTTACTGTATGACGATTGAAAATAAAGAATAAAGAATCATGACTCGGAGCATCGTCAAATATCCAACAGATTCGCGGCGGTGTATGAACGGACAAGGAAATAACGAGAGGCGTCTCACCTGCCCGATTTGTGACACCTGCACTCTCGGAAAGCGAGTATCCCAATCAGGATATATTAGCTTCCCATCGAGACGTCTTACCTGCCCGATTTCTGACACCTGCACTCTCGAGTATCCCAATCAGGATGTATTAGCTACCCCATCGAGACGTCATATCTGCCTGAATTCTGGCTCCTGCACTCTCGAAAAACGAGTATCCCAATGGGGATGTTTTAACCGCCCCATCGAGGTTCTGGCGTTTCGAGCCAGTGAATATGAGCTCGAAAATCTGCAGTTGGAATGCAGGGAATCCCATTTGGTAGAAATGGAGTGTGAATTACAATTTTTGCTGCAATTCATTCCTCACTTTAAACTATTCAAAAAATAATTGCCTCGTAAGAAAGTCACAAAATTGCCAGTCTTGAAGAAGAGAACATTAAAATGATGGTTGCCCTTAAGATCAACATAAAATAATACTATAGGTACCATTGCTTTAAATGGGATTTGTTGAGAAATACTCAGATAATCACCCCGTATTGACTTGATTGCAAATGGGAGCGATTTACAGCAATGGGGGCTGCTTCATTGGGAATAGATCTGCGCGGGTGCCATAAGCAAGCGAAATCTCGCAGAAAGCAGAGCAAAATTGTCACCTTGGCGCAAATGCACATACTGTATTAGGTTTCATAGTGGACTAAGTTCAGGAAATTGTAAAGACACTACAAATAATTCAATATTTGGGATGAAGTAGATACTTATTCAACTATTTCGGAAGTTTTAGTCTCAATTTGGCAAGGCAAACTAAAACAATGGCGCTGAAACTGGTACATTACATCCCGGAAACTTTGCAAATAAAGATTGTAATAATTATTGCGTACATGTTCAACAAATATGGGATTCAACCCTGAACTGTTTTCCCGTATGTTACTGGAGATAGCAATTGACAGCTGCTTTCGGTAATGGTTGGCAATAAACTTTGTTCTGCTTGTTCCGCGCTGTGCAGTAGACGTCCGGCATGCTAAAAACGGAGTAGTCAAATGACAAGCGTTGAATTTTTAGACATACCACGTGATTTAAGTTCATGCAGTAGCTGCTTGTTCCGTTCATATCCTAATATTTTAATACATCGTTTATCCTTTGGGTATATACTTGAGACTTTCGACTTGTCCAGTATAGTAACCTATAGTTGTTATATTTATCTCTCCCTGCCACTTTTTAAATAATGATAGACCTACGTCTGTAAATGGTTTTTCGTTGGAGAGATCAATCAATGGTACAGTTCTGAGATAAGCGGAACGTACGCGTGGTAAACCGGAATACAGTTTCCGTAAACCTCCTTGAACAATCATAGTTGTTCTGTGGGGTACTTGTGGGGTTTTATCTGGCGGCTAATGAAACTTACGTTTTCCCGCATCTCTTCCAGTTTCGCATATCATACTCCCATCATATACTGGTTATTAATTCCGACAGCTTTAAAAGAACAGAAGTACATCCATACCTCTCATACTTCTCAGAATCAATAAACATAACCAGCTTTCTTGTGTGCAGGGTTCATTTATAACAGTTTGAGATGCTTTCTTTTCTGTGTCGTGCCTCAGTAGCCCTGAAATGTACATTGACTCATGAAGTTTGAACGACGTGTTGCACTCACATCGAAAATCCATGTTTGTCAGATGATAGAATGGTTTTCTATTAGGTGTGTAGCTATTTACTTGAATGGACACCTAAACATACAAACAAGCAAGAATTCTGAGTGAGCAGGGTCAATACGGACCTTCATCAGTTGACTTGAGACCTGTATTCATCATGGTTTCCGCTAGCGTGATAGGAAACCCACAATTACGTGAAATTATCAAACACATCGAAATCAGGTGCGGGCGGGTTAAATCAATTACCTGCACATTACAAAAGGAATGTTTTAACTAAGGGTGGTTGCGGCACGGCTGCATGGTTTGTATGCAGTGCCCATGACCGTATTTTTACGCCATGTACATGTATCAGTTCAGTATTTCTCATGAAAGATTCGTACGAAAAATTTCGATTTTCGCACTACTCGTGTTTAAATTCACTTGCAAATACAGAATGTCTGAATTATAATTCGCAGTGATCACGACCAAAATTAGCGTAAGTACTTGTTAAAATCGTAGCTGATATAGCCAGTTATTCGAGCGAAACAAATCAGATTTCGCTCTTATTTAAATTTTTTATTTTGAAATAGTCGTCCGTAGTTTGAAGAATTTGCAAAATAAGATTAACACTTCGCTAATTAAAATTTCACAATTTGTCTATATTGCCGACTCTAGGCTTATGATTTTTATGGGCGTCTTGAAATCGTGAAACATCGTTCGTAATTGCGTGTATGATCTCCCTAATAATTTGAAGCAATTCGAATTCGAGCATTTGGCTAATGGAAATAAGACATTCGTATCTTCTCTCCTATATATCTGTGAGTGAAGAATATAAACTCGGGGATTTACGGCGAACGTGACATGACATGGATTTGTGCTCACTTCATTAACATCGTACTATCAAATATTTGTAAAAAGAAATGGACCAGCTATACAAATACCTAATGATTCATAAGGACACCACTGATAGAACATGGCTTGAGCAAGTTCCTTATTCCATTAAGCAAGGGGCGTTATCGCAGTAACTGATATTCCCCATCATCCTATCTGTTCCGGTTATGTCGTATAATAAGTATTTTTCGCCTCCAGAGATACAAGTAGCCTGTGGGAGAAGGAGAAAATTACACCATGAAAATAGCTCAATAAGTTATACATGTATAAATCTAAAGAAATCTGGAATATATCACCTATTTCTCAAGCTATGCATCCGCATTGTTTAGTCTCGTCTGCAACGATGGTGTTTCTCCATCTTGTCCTGTATTGCCGATAATCAAGACAATTTTGATGGGCCAATCAATACGAGCATATCCTGTCGAGCACACTAAGATCGCATTTCTTATCAATCTAATTACCGTGCTTGTCGAGCTAACGATTGTAGTTAAGAGAAGATACAGGCCTAAGATTCGCACACCATTGTCCTACCAAAACTTGCTAATGATGTATGATTTCAAGATCCTGTACACATTCCGGCAATGGCAAAGATGGTAACGTGAGTCGGAGGCTCCCTTACAGCAAGCGTCCTACAATTTACAAATCGAAAACACAAAAGATGTAAATTTCATATTAAAAGCTTAAAAAATTTAATCTGACTGCCCAACCAACTCGCAGCGTGTAAAATGACACAATAAAAAAAGTCCTGAAAATGCAATTTTATCGAATACTCAAATAAAATAGGCACAAAAGATTGCGAAAATTGCCAAATATATCGAGTTCTTAGTACCTGAACCTTCATACGACAGGCTAATGGTGTAATAATAATTGGAACTGATGGTAGAGCCAGAGCCTGTGGAGCTGCCAGAAATCACGGTAATTGTCGTTGATTTTGGTATCTCCACAGTCACAACACTAGAAGTGTAAGTCGATGATCCAGAAGTAATGGTCACTTGTCCTGTTACAGTGGTGGTATACGATCCCGTCCCCGGCACAGTAGTCATGGACACACCACTAATAGAAGCGAACTGAGAAGTAATAGTGGACAATGAACCGCACTTCTCGGTCGTTACAATCACAACACCAGAGGTAGTCTGAGTGACACCGTTGGAGTAAGTGGTAGTCCAGCAACTGGTGTACGTAGTTAATCCACTAATAGATACAAACCTAGAAGTAGTAGTTGTCAACGAACCGGATTTATCGGTCGTCACAATCACAACTCCAGAGTCTGTCTCAGTTGCACCATTGGAGTTCGTAGTAGTCCAAGAGGTGATGTACGTAGTTAAACCACCTATAGAAGCAAACCTAGAAGTAGTAGTTGTCAACGAACCGGATTTATCGGTCGTTACAATCACAACTCCAGAGTCTGTCTCCGTCACACCGTTCGAGTTCGTAGTAGTCCACGAGGTGATGTACGTAGTTAATCCGCCAATAGACGCGAACCTAGAAGTAGTAGTTGTCAACGAACCGGATTTGTCGGTAGTTACAATCACAACTCCAGAGTCTGTCTCAGTTGCACCATTAAAGTTCGTAGTCATCCACGTGGTAGTATACGTAGTTAATCCACCAATAGACGCGAACCTAGAAGTAGTAGTTGTCAACGAACCGGATTTGTCGGTAGTTACAATCACAACTCCAGAGTCTGTCTCAGTTGCACCGTTCGAGTTCGTAGTAGTCCACGAGGTGATATACGTAGTTAATCCTCCAATAGAAGCAAACCTAGAAGTAGTAGTTGTCAACGAACCAGATTTATCGGTAGTTACAATCACAACTCCAGAGTCTGTCTCAGTTGCACCTTTGGAGTTCGTAGTAGTCCAAGAGGTGATGTACGTAGTTAATCCACTAATAGATGGGAATTGAGAAGTAGTAGTTGTCAACGAACCAGATTTATCGGTAGTTACAATCACAACTCCAGAGTCTGTCTCAGTTGCACCTTTGGAGTTCGTAGTAGTCCACGAGGTGATGTACGTAGTTAATCCACTAATAGATGGGAATTGAGAAGTAGTAGTTGTTAAACTACCGGATTTATCGGTAGTTACAATCACAACTCCAGAGTCTGTCTCAGTTGCACCGTTAGAGTTCGTAGTAGTCCAAGAGGTGATGTACGTAGTTAATCCACTAATAGATGGGAATTGAGAAGTAGTAGTTGTTAAACTACCGGATTTATCGGTAATTACAATCACAACTCCAGAGTCTGTCTCCGTCACACCGTTAGAGTTCGTAGTAGTCCAAGAGGTGATGTACGTAGTTAATCCACTAATAGATGGGAATTGAGAAGTAGTAGTTGTTAAACTACCGGATTTATCGGTAGTTACAATCACAACTCCAGAGTCTGTCTCAGTTGCACCGTT